>CP125978.1:122263514-122621615 GCA_030063025.1 Avena longiglumis
CAGGAGCCTATGGAAGAAGAAGTTGTTGAAACTGGAAGCTCATTAGATGAAAAAGAGGAGGAGAGTGATGAACAAAAGGAGGAAGAATGGATCTAACCATGCCTACCTTCTAATGAGAGTAACTCTTTACCTCTTATATTATTTGATTGTCCCCCATGCTTACCAAAGGAGGATGAATGCTATGTTCCTGTGGATCCTTTTGAAATATCTACTTTGGGTAAAACCTGTGAAGGTTTTAATCCCACTATTCTTGAGCTTGATAGAAATTATGTGTTTGTAGATCATGAAAAGCATGCTTTATTTGATAGATATATTGTTGAGTTTATTCATGAGGCTACTGAAAATCATTATGAGAGAGGTAAATATGGTTGTAGAAGTTTTCATGGTACTAAAACACCTCTCTTTGCGCTAAAAGTTTTGAAGTTACTCTTGTCTTATGTTCCTATGCATGTCACTTTGTTCTTTGTGAACTTATTTGTGTACAAGATTCCTATGCATAGGAAGTGGGTTAGACTTAAATGTGTTTTGAATTTGCTTCTTGATGCTCTCTTTGACTTCAATTCATATTCTTATGTGAGCATCTTCTCAAACTATCAAGACTAACTTAAAGGCATTAAAGAAAAGTACTTGTTGGGAGATAACCCAAGAGTTTCCTTGAGTCTTGGAAGTTATTACTTCAGTAATGACCTCTCCTTATACTTTTTGTTTTCTTTTTGTGCCAAGAATGACCTCTAATGAGAGGAAAGTAAGATTTGGGGAGTTGCTGTCCCGAAACAAATTTCTGTCCTCCACAAAAAAATTCGTGAGGAGTCTCTGTAACTTGGATTGAGCTCAAAATTTATGAATAAATCCCCAGTATGTTAGCTAACTTTCATTAGTTCAACACTTTTTGATTTGAGGAACATAAGATGTTCGAAAGAATTGGTTTCTACCTGCTGGTCTGTTTTGATAGATTTCTGCCATTATTTGCATTTGCTTCTTATTGATTCCTTTTTGGGTTCCTTTTGGGAAATTGAGCTTTTTAAAGGAGTTACTACAGTAGCTTGTGTTTTTAGTGAAAAGCCTTGTTGTTCTAAAGCTTTGCCAGAGGTCTAATATCGTTTGAATACACTAATGTTGCTAATGAAGTTTTTTATGAAGAAAACATTTCAGGTGTAGAGAGAGAATTATGCAATGAGATGAAGGATAGACAAAAGATCAAGATTGGGGATGCCACCCCGGTGTCACCCCAAGAAATATCCAAGAGGTACAAGCGTCAAAGCTTGGGGATGCCCAAGGCATCCCCTTCTTCATCAATAAAAAGCTCAGGTTTGTCTAGACACTTCGTTTTTATTGTTTCATGCATAGTTGTGTTATTCTTGGAGCGTCTTAGTTTTTGTTTTCTTTGATTAGTTTGTTTAGTTTGATTGAGTAGTTTGGACCCTCGTTCTCGCTGTTTTGTTTTGCAAATAGGTTGCTTGGTGTTGGAAAGGAGTAGTAAGTTCTTGCTTGTAAGTGCAAGATGAGCTTGCATTGACTGTGACTTAGACTTTATCATGACATGCTAGGTGTTGTTTTGACCTTATGCTTAGTGATTATTGCTATGGCATGTCTTCTTCCAAACAATTGGGATTGCTTAGTGTGCCTTGAAGAAATTATGCGTTGTTTTAGCATGCAAAAGCATAGTATTATGGTATTCTCCTTTGATGGTTTGATTGGGTTGACTTGGCACATGCTCACACCATGTTATGACTATGAACAAGTCACCATAGCCTCTATGATCATTTAGTCCTTGACTTGTAGTACCACTCTATGCTTTGATTAGTAATGCTTTGTTGCACTGCATGATTATGGCCATTATTGCTCTCTTAGTTGGTTGCTCCCAGTCTTTTGCTATCCTCCACTTGTATGAGTAAGTTCTACTCATGCTTCCAACTCCCAAGAAACCAAGTTATTCCAAAGTTTCCACTATAAACTCCTATGCCTGGTGTGTTACACCATTCCAAGTATATTCTTGTTTTCAGCTATCTTCCAATTAAAAACTATTTTGTTATGTGAAAACTTAGTGATTAAAGCCCTCACAAACTTGATGGCACACTTTATATTCCTTGCCCCTAATAAACTTGAACCATTGTGTCATCTATGTTGTATATGCTTGCACTTATACGTTGGAATTAGCAGAACCGTGATGTCACGGGGAGTGTTTTCAACATTGCACTTGTACTTTGTACTCAGTTGATATCATGTTATTTTGTCTATGGATGTCAACGGTGTGAAATAAAGAGGGAACTTGTAAGTCCATGGAGTTTGTATCCGGTGTTAGAGAAACGCCTGGGCCGCTAGCCTAAGCCATGCCTAATCATGGTGGAAACTTGAAGCATCACCATAGTGACATCTATGAAGCATTCTTCTTATAAAAAAAAGAGACACATTGAGAAAATAGGAAAGAGAGAAAAAAGCACCATATTCCCATGGTAAATAAGAAGATTGCTGAGATGCTCATTGTCTGCTTTCCTTGTCATTTTGGTTATGGGATAGCTCCTGTACCATGTGCAAGGGGTACCCCATTGGCGGTTCTCACTGATATGCAAATACTTACAATGACAAGAAGTTATAGGTGACTAAAGTTGAGTAGCATGAGGTGTGACCCTCGTATTCAAGGGACTTGAGATTTCCAACTTATACTTCGTCAAGCCTATACTCCATCTTTGTTCACTTTAACCTTAATCACTTCAAGATGCTTATGATAGGGGCAATGAGGGATGAAAACTAACAAGTACCATAATTTTTGGAAGATCTTTTTGAAACTTGAAATCCTTGCTTCCTTTATAAAAGGTCTTTCTTCCACCACTATTGAGTCTCCACCTTCTACCTTTAGGCACCATTAAGAGAGCATAGTTGTCATCCTGTGTGCAGTGTTCCAAAGCTTATTGATTGATGCATATTGTGATATTACTTGTTCTTGTGCTATTTGTTTCTAGTCACCCTTGTGAAGTTTGAAGGTGTCCTATGCATCTATTTTCTACTCTATGAGGGACAAGATGATTGTCACTATGCTATGTTTTCTGTATGTGAAACAAATAAACGTTTTTCAATGCATGTTATTCATGATCTTTGTTTGTAGCCTTTCATGTTGCATGCATAGTTACTATGTCCTATTGTTAGAACTCCATCTTTCATTCACATGTTTAGAGTTCTTTGATCCCAGCTTTCAATGCTTGCAAATGGTTAGATCTTTATTGTGAGGGTGCATGTCGCCTAAAAAATTATTCTTTTTATCCCTTACCTACTCGAGGACGAGCAGGATTTAAGCTTGGGGATGCTTAATACGTCGGAAACGTAACTATAGTTTTTGATGCTCCATGCTTGTTTAGTATATACTTTGCGTTGCTTTGTCTACACTTTGAGGTGCTTTTTACATGTTTTCTGATATTAACCTATTAACAAGTTGCCACAGTGCCAGTTGCCTGTTTTCTACTGTTTTTGGTTCCAGAAAAGTTAGTAAAGAAATATTCTCGGAATTGGACGGGACAAACGTCAAAGTCAATAACTTTCCGTTGGGAACAAGAAGTCCAGAGGGGAGCCGGAGAGGCGGGCTAAGGCGCCCAGACCCCTCTAGGCGCGGGTGGGCCTTGCCCCGCGCCTAGGCAGGGTGTGGGGCCCCTGGCCACCGCCTCGGCCTCCCCCTTTGCCTATAAGAAGCCCCCGATGCAGAAACCTTAAGTACCCGATCAAATCTCCATGAAACCATTTGTAGCCGCTGCGACCGTCGTCCCTAGATCGGGGGGGATCTGAAGTTCTTCTCGGCACCCTGCCGAAGGGGAGATAATACCGGAGGCCTTCTCTCCGGTATGATGCGTGAGTAGTTAGATTGGTGTATCTCCTCCTTGTGCTTTCATGTATAGATCTTGTGAGCTCCGTTCATGATCAAGATCTAATCTATTTGTAATCATGCATGATGTTTTTGCGGGGATCCGATGGATATTGAGATTATTATGTTGGTTTGAGTAATGGTTTTGTCTTTATGATTCTATCATGTCTGTGTTGTTTGTGATCTTGCATGCTCTCCGTTGTTAGTATCTATCTTGGCCAAGTAGATGCTAGTGACTCCAAGAGGGGGTATTTATGCTCGATAGTGGGTTCATGCCTCTAGTTTCCAAGGGAAGTGACATGAATCTCTTCATTTGTAGATGTGTTGTTGCTACTAGGGAGAAAACAACAGTCTCTTGTTCATGGAACATGTGGACTATTTACCTTACACATTTTGCTTAAAGCAGTTGTCTGTTGCTTGCAACTTAATACTGGAGGGGGTTCGGATGATAACCTGAAGGTGGACTTCTACTCATAGATGCAGTTGGATGGAGGTCTATGTATATTGTTGTATTGCCCAATAAAATCTCACAGGATCTTTCTGACTAGTAATTGCATTGTTATGCCTTGCTCAGTTCCTGTCAATTGCCCTGCTGTAATTTGTTTACCCTTCATGCCATGTTGTTTATCTAAGGAGAGCACCTATAGTGAACTATGGACCCCGGTCCAATCTTTACCATTTATACATCTTCCACTGTTACTTGTTTACTTGCTGCAAACCATTACCTTACACACCTTGTGTTTAATCCTTTGTTACAGCAAACCAGTGAGCTTGAAAACCTCACTGATTCGTTGGGGCAAAGTCTTGAGTTTGTGTTGTGCAGGTCTCCGCGTTGCTTCCAAAACCCGTGTGACATTTCCTTCCTCCTACTGGTTCAATAACCTCGGTTTCTTACTGAGGGAAAACTTGCTCATGTGCTGCTTCACACCTTGCTCTTGGGGTTCCCAAAAAAGCGCTCCTACATGAACTCAGCGCTGCATCAGAGAGCAGTGCCCATGTGCACTTGGTACTATGATGATATAGAAGGGGAGTCCATCCAACAAGATCCAGAAGACGATCACCCGCCAGATAAACCTGGCTGTTACCTCTCCACTTGTCATCCCTAAGTACCTCAGCGGCTCGGAATCGTGCATCACCTTTGATCAATCCGATCACCCTCGCCAAATCCCTCGCCTAGGACACTCTACCTGGTGCTAGCGGATCAGATCAGTGGGTTCGAAATGAGTCACGTGTTCATGGATGGCAGCATCGGCATAACTCTTAATATCGCCGGTACCCTCGAGGCCATGCGGATCCCGCTCTATAGTCTAGAAGCATCCAACACAACCTTCCACGACATCGTCCTAGGGAAAGGGGTCTACCCCCTGGGAAAAATATGGCTCGATGACATCTTCAGCACCTCGAAGAACTTCAAGTGCAAATGACTTGAATTTGAAGTAGTCGACTCGCCATCGTAGTACCATGCCATCCTCGATCGTGTGGCATTCAAACGATTCTTGGTGGTACCGCACTATGCATACCTACTGATGAAGATGGCGGGATCCAACAGGGTCATCATCGTCCCAGGGAGCTTCACCAAATCAGACAACTGCGACAGGTAATTCAACAAAATCTCCCAATCTTTCGGAATGCAGGAAGAACTCACAAGGCTAAAGGAGTCAACAGACACCAGCCTCCCTCTTGTGACCAAGAAGAACGCCCCTGACCTGTATTTCGACTCAGCAGCCAACACCAAGGCGATCCAAGTCCACCCCACGGACCCCACCAAGACAGCCCTCATCGCCAACAACCTGAGTTCCGCATAGGAACTCGCGCTTGTCGAATTCCTCTATGAGTGTTGGGAGATTTTTGCATGGTGTCCTGTAGAAATGCCAAGCATCCCTAGGGAATTCATCGAGCATGGACTCAATGTGTATCCGGATACACGACCGGTCAAGCAATCGATACGTCGACTGTCCGAAGGATGAGCAGAAGAAATTGACACCAAAGTCAACTGACTCCTCAATGCTGACTTCATACGAGAGATTAAGGAAAGCACCTGGGTAGCAAAACCTGTGCTAGTACCAAAGAAGGACATGGACATCCTGCGGATGTGTGTCGATTTCACAGCTCTCAATAAACACTTCCCAAAAGACCACTTCCCCTTACCGCGGATCAATCATATCATAGACTCCACCGCGGGATGCGAGCGCCTCTACTTCCTCGATGCCTACTCAGGCTATAACCAGATTCAAATGAAGGTGGAGGACCAGGAAAAAACGGTGTTGATCATGTTGTTCAGGGTCTTCTGCTACAATACGATGCCCTTCGGGCTCAAGAATGCAGGTGCAACCTATCAACAGTGCATGTAGGCCTGCTTAAAAAGCCAAATTGGTCGCAACATCTAGGTATATGTCGACGACATAGTGGTAAAGACCAAGGAAAACAGAACACTGATCGACGATCTCCGCGAGACGTTCGACAACCTTGATCGATACAGGATCAAGTTGAATTCGGAAAAGTGCGCCTTCGGAGTCCCATCTGGACAATTGCTCGGGTACTTCATCTCTGCGAGAGGCATAGAGGCAAACCCCAAAAAAAAATAAAGGCTATACGACCCATGGAAAAGCTAAAAAACGTCAAGGGCATCCAACAGCTGGCTGGGCGAATCGCAGCACTCAGCAGGTTCATCAGCCGCATGGGTGAAAAAGCTCTACCCTTCTATTAACTCCTCTGCAAAGCGGAGAAATTCGAGTGGACGGCTGAAGCTGATGAAGCATTTGAAGACCTCAAGTGTCTACTCTCCACCTCTCCCATCCTGGTGACACCTAGAGAAAGGGAGCCTATGCTGTTGTACATCGCTGCAGCACATCAGGTGCTTAGCATAGCACTCATTGTCGAACGACCCGAAGAGGGAAAGACCCACAGGGTACAACGCCCAATGTACTACCTCAACGAGGTACTGACACCAACAAAGCAGAGGTACCCTCACTATCATAAGATGGCCTACGACATGTTCATGATTGTGCGTCGACTGCGCCATTACTTCTAGGAGCACCAGATAGTGGTCGTCAATGATGCACCATGATGACCCACAAGTATAGGGGATTGTAACAGTCTTCGAGGGTAGTATTACCCAATTTATTGATTCGACACAAGGGGAGACAAAGAATACTTATAAGCCTTAACAACTGAGTTGTCAATTCAGATGCACCTGGAAATAGTCTTGCTCAAAGGATTTTATCAGTAGCAACAGTTTTGTAGTAGCAATAGCAAAGTAACAATAGCAGTAAAACAAGAGAAATAGTAAGATTAGTAGCAAACAGGAGAATATGAATGCGGTAGGCATAGGGATGGATGGACGGGCATTGCATGGACAAGTCTAAACATGTAACTTCAAGATCTAGGAAAATTGCAGATAAATAAGAATAAGCATCCAAGTACTAAACAATCATAGGCATGTGCTTCATATATAGTCATATGTGCTCGTAATGAGAACTTGCACAACATCTTTTGTCCTGCCAGCCTGTTGTAGCGGGGCCTCAAGGAAATCTACTGGCAATTAAGGTGCTCCTTTTAATAGAGCACCAGAGCAAATCATTAATACTTCGTGAACACATGTGATCCTCACATCACAACCATCCCCTCCGGCTATCCCAATTTCTGTCACTTCGGGGCCTTTGGATCCGGACAATGATATGTGTACACAACTTGCAGATAAGATCACAAACAATACTATCATAATGAATAAATAATAAGTTCAGATCTGAGATCATGGCACTCGGGCCCTAGTGACAAGCATTAAGCACAACAAGTTGCAACAAAGTCAAATATCACTAATAGAGATACTATGCACCATGCCCTAACAATCTTATTCGATTACATGATAGAACTCATCCAATCCCTACCATCCCCATTGCCTACAGCGGGGGATTACTCACTCATGGATGGGGGAAATATGGATGGTTGATGGAGAGGCGTTGGTGATGATGATGGCGATGATCCTCTCCAAATTCCTCGTCCTGGTAGGGTGCCAGAACGGAGTTTCTGGTTCCGAATCGCGGTTTCTGGTGGTGGCGGTGCAGCGGAACTCTTTCTGGAAAAATGTCAACCCCCCTAGTTTTTAGGTCAGAAGGCAACTTATAGGCGAAGAGGGAGGCCGAGGGGGGTGCCTGATGTGGCCACACCCCCTCCAGGCGTGTCCAGACCTAGCCCGCGTGGCAGGGGGTGTGGGCCCCTCAGAGCCCCACTCCGTCTCGTCTTCTGGCTCCGTGAGTCTTCTGGTGAAATAGGATTTTTGGCATATTTTCCGGGATTTTTCCTGATAGTTGATTTTCTGCACAAAAACTAGACACCAAAGTAATTCTGCTGAAAACAGCGGAAGAAACGAATGCGAGCGCGCGAGGAAGCCCAACAAGTGGGCAGCGGCATGGAGCAGGTCGAGCCAGGCATGCCGGCCCGGTACTACCGGTTTTACCGGATGGTACTACCGTTGGTTGGGTAGCACCGCCAGGACTACCAAGGGCGGGCATCAGATATATGCGGCCGAGTGCTGGCCCAAAACAGAAAAGGCTTCTTCTTTTTAAAAAAAATCAAACAAAGGGCAAAATCAAATGGCGATAACTTGAGCTAGGAAACTCCGATTGACCCGAAATCAATTTTGTTGGAAAGAGGATGAAAAACGCTACCCACTGAGTCCTGGTCTAGGACCGCCTCTAGTCCCGGTTGCACAACCGGGACTACCATATCGGGACTAGAGGTCTGGCGTTTAGTCCCGGTTCTGTTACCAACAGGGACAAAAAGTCCTGCACGTGGCTCCGCTGAGTGCGTTGTGATGGAACACCAACTAGGACTAAAGGTATTCTGTCGCTGCGGTGTTTTGATGTACTCGATTTCCGTGGCAGGAGATGAGTTTTAGGGTTTTGTGTTTTCCTTTTCATTTTGTATTTTCTATTTTGTGTTCAATTATTTTGTGTTTTCATTTCAAACAAGTTTTTGTATATACGCGTTGATGCATATATAATATAATTTCTCTTACGAACATATATACATATATATATAATTTGGTATAAAAGTCCTAACCGGGACTAGTGCACGTCAATTTTATTACATAGAGATCATTAAATTACATGGATGCTTTATACTCTATCTATATTGTATTCTTCATTTGGGATAGGACCTCCTGAGGCAAAAAATTCCAACAATTCCTGTTAAATTGCTTGTACGCGGTCCTATGGTAGGATCTTATCCCGCATCACATCCAACTATAAAGAAGGAGATCTATATGAACATATCAATCAAAAATTATGAATGAAACTCAACACAAATTATGGTAATAAAATATATTGTGAATATATTGTTTATGTACTTCAATAAATTATGTGCCTTGCTCAGTAGCCGAGCGAATGAACTCATAGACGTACTATACACATAAATTAGTCCCCTGTAGTTGTCTCACGCACTTTTTGAGAATAGAATTCAATCAAATAATAATCAAGCATAATAATTGTATTGAAACTAGAATTAAAGAGATACATGGACCTAGCTATCGTACTACTTACCGGGACTGATTAAAAGTCAGCTCCTTACGCAATTCATCCTTAACCTCCTTCTTGAACCGTTTCTAAACTCTACCCGATAAAAAAAGAAATGAATGAATGAGTTATTGATTACTTGACATCTCAGCGAATGAACGAAAGAGACCTATATAGTGCGATAATGATTAAAATTACTTCTAGGGCATATTAAGCATGTCGCGGTACTCTTCAATTCTTTTATTTAATGAATGCATTATTTCAACTCCTGCACGGTCAACTTTAATGTTTAGCAGAATCCATTGAAAGACGTTTATATACATGGTTAACTCGTCAATTATACTTAACATCGAGTAAGCAAAAGTGAATATGTACAAGATAGTAACACTCTCACTTGAAGTTGTATGGAAATAGTATTTTCTTAGTATAATGTTTGCTCCTTTATAAACATTAGCAAGTTAAGCTCCATTTCCACGGGCTTCGTCTTTAGTGCATGTTCATTAACTCGATTTGGGTCAATGTATCCAATGGAATAGATTTTCTTTATTATACATTACAAAATCTTTATTCTGCATAATATCATACAAAAGGATATAGTGAGGATAATAACAGGCAATGAATTGAACGATATGAGCTAGAGACTTAATTAAAGAAATAAATTAATCACTTACAAACAATAGCAACTAATGAGGGACTTGTCGAGGGCTTCTTGGTTGAATAACTGAAAGAATTTAGAAAGTTCAATAGCGATCTCGTCTTTACAGAAGTATTGCTCCACTCCAACTTTCACTAGGATAAATTGTCGCCCTTCCTTTGCGACTGTCAAGTACTAGTAATGCAAATTTCAAAATATACATCTAGATCTCCTCAATCTTCCAATCAAATGTGTACAAGAATCATTGGATAGGGAGGAAGAAATCAAGCTTAAAGAGGAGTCAAATATTAGGGCAAAGGTTAAGAGGAAAAGGGAGAAGAAGCAACTAATAAAAAGAGAGAGAAGGGGCTATAAAAAGGGGGTCCAGAAATCTACCCATTGGGGCCTTTTTCTGGACTGGGACGGTACTACCGGTTCCCTAACCAGGCGCCAAGAAAACAGTGGGAAGCAGGCGGCAGTGCGAGCGAGCAACGCTCGAAGCGAGCGAGGGAAAAAAACTAGCGCGCGGGTCAACGGGCACAGGGGAGCGGGAAGGGGATCGGGGAAGCTGTGCGCAGAAGAGAGAGGAGCCTGCGGGCAAGCATCGCTAGCGACAGCGTGGAAGCAGCGAACGTGAGCGCGCGCGGCAGACCAGCAAGCGGGCGACGGCAGGGAGCAGGTCGAGCCAGGCAGGACGGCCCGGTACTACCGCTTGGGATGGACCAGTAGTACCGGACATGACTACCAGGCGGGCCAGTAGGCTAGGAGCTGCACAGGTGCAGCCAGTAGCACGGGTGGTAGTACTATTGGCCCAAAACAGAAAAGGCTTTTTTCTTTTTTTTAAATCAAACAAAGGGCAAAATCAAATGGCAATAACTTGAGCTGGGAAACTTCGATCGACCCGAAACCAATTTTTTGGGAAAGAGGATGACAAGAGCTACCCACTGAGTCCCGGTCCGGGACCGCCTCTAGTCCCGGTTGCACAACCGGGACTGTAATATTGGATTAAAGGTTCGACATTTAGTTCCGGTTCTATTACAAACCGGGACAAAAGGTTCTCCATGTGGCTCCGCTGAGTGCGCACCAACCGGGCCTAAAGGTCTTCTGCCGCGACAGCGTTTTTGATGCACTCGGTTGCCGCGACGAGAGATGAGTTTTAGGGTTTTGTGTTTTCCTTTCATTTTGTATTTTCTGTTTTTGGTTCAATTATTTTGTGTTTTCATTTAAAAAAAAATTTGTATACATGTTCTATGCTACTACATACTGTACATGATTGATGCATGTATAATATATTTTCTCTTACGAGCATACATACATATATATACAACTTGAATATATTGTTTACGTACTTGAATAAATTCCATGCCCTGCTCAGTAGCCGAGCGAATGAACTCGTAGACGTAGTATCCACATAAATTAGTCCCTTGTGGCTACCTTGCGCACTTTTCGAGAATATAATCCAATCAAATAATAATTAAGCATGATAATTGTATTAAAACTAGAATTAAAGAGATGCGCGGACCTAGCTCTCGTACTACTTATCGGGACCGATTAAAATTCATCTCATTATGCCATTCACCCTTAACCTTCTTCTTGAACCGTTTTCAAACCCTGCCAGGCCAAAAATAAATGAATGAATGAGTTATTGATTACTTGACATCTCAGAGAATGAACGAAAGAGATCGATATAGTGTGATAATGACTGAAATCAATTATAGGGAATATTAAGCATGTCGCAGTACTCTTCAATGTTTTTATTTAATGAGTCCATGATTTCAAATCTTGCACGGTCAACGTCAATGTTTAGCAGAATCCAGTGGAAGATACGCATGTTTATATAAATGGTTAACTCATCAATTACACTTAACATCGAGTAAGCAAAAGTAAATGTGTACAAGATAGTAACACTCTCACCTGAAGTTGTAAGAAAATAGTATTTTCTTAGTGTAATTTTTCTCCTTTATAAACATTAGCAAGTTAAGCTCCATTTGTGCAGGATTCGTCTTTAGTGTATGTTCATTAACTCGATTTGGGTCAATGTATCCAATGGAATAGATTCTCTTTCTGCTACATTTCAGAATCTTCATTCTGCATAATATCGTACAAAAGGATATAATGAAGATAATTATAGTTAATGAATTGAATAAGCTGAGCTAGAGACTTAATTACAGAAAAAATTAATCACTTACATAAAATATTGGTTACCACCAAGTGAGAATATTTCATTTATTATAATGTGAGATACCTCCCTTGATGAAAAACCGTAAAACCACCAAGATTAAAAACACAATAAGATATAAAGGGGAAATCCTTTTTTGATGAACTATAGCTTGTTATGAATATTACCACAAGCTCTAGAACCTCACAAGAATAAGATCCAAATAATCAATCACGAAAGATGAAGCTAAGAATGCAAAGTTTTGAGCCCTCTCCGAAAGATACGATCGAGTTACTCACTCGAGAGCCCCTCTTGATAGCACGACTATCTATCCTAAACCCGGTCTCCCAACTAACAACATGATACCTGTCAATAGGAAAACCTATCAAGATTACCTTTGCCTTGAGCATTCCACTTAAGCACAATGTAGATTATCTTGACCTTCTCAAGATGGAAATCCTTTCTTGGTTGCTCTTCATCAATCCATGACCACCGAGGATGGCAAGCATCAAACATGAGAACTTCTAGAGATGGAGCATTTTGAGCTTACACACCACTTCTTCTTCATATAATCTACCTTGAAGTCAACACATGCTCCAAGTGATGCCAATGGACAATTCCTACAAGTGCAAATTGATACACACATTAGTCCATAAGAATGTCACTTATTATCAAAACCACACATGGGGGCCCACATGCTCTTTCAATCTCCCCCATTTTGGTAATTGATGGCAATCCCTTTGAGGGGGTTTATATAAGAAATTTTAACGAATAAAATGGCAATGCCAATATCAAATACAACACAAGTATGTGATATTGGTACCACCACCATATATAGAGAAAACTCCCCCACAATACTATGCATGTGTGATGAACATGAATTTCATTACATATATTGCCAATCATTATCATTGGTGTAGTTTCCTCCATATATACCACATTCTAAGCAACAATAAAGATGCAAGAGCATGAAAAGAAAATGCTTAAGAACAAACTCAAAGCATAAACCAAATTCCCTTAAACCCTCTAAAACTTCTCCCCCATTGGCATCGATTGCCAAAATTGGTGACAATTCTAGAAGGAAAATATAGTGATAATTCCTCCAAAGGTATGCATTCGCACATATCCAATAATGAATACTATAAGGAAGTAGAACTATATTGAGGACCCGAAGAAGCCCCATCAATGCAACCCGAAGAAATTGCATCATAAGCACATGGCAGTAATGAGACTTTAGGTTTTGGAATTTTTTCTCTTTCATATTTATTATTCCCTTTATGTTTAACGAGAAGCCAGACAGGACCTTGATACTGCTCAGGCATTCAAAAAAATTCCTTCTCTTCTTTGGTAAGAGCATAGTAGGTAGGACCTTGACTTCTCTAGATGCATGCCGTCTTGGTCTTTTGTACGTTGCTAGTCCTGCCTTGCTTCCGATGTATCTTTATTATTCTCATACATGCCCAATAAGCCTAGCAGGATCACACAAAGATTCTTTGACAAGTGCATCACGTCGATTATAGAGCGGACCTCTAGGACTTTCCAATAGGGTAGCTCCCAAAATATAGATTTCTTCTTCCACATGGGTGTGCGTCCGCTAGCGTCATTCAGAACAGATTGTCTGCCAGGACCCTTTCCACAGATTACTTTTAAATCCTTCACCATATCAAATACATCATCACCAGTATGGTGTATAGTCTTACTCCGGTGATCTACCTCACCATTGAAATGCTTGCTTTCTTTCTTAAGAGATTCCTGGGCGGAAGAAATCGATGATTCCCCAGGTTCACATTCTTCTTCCATTTATCCAAATATATACTTTCAGTCTCACCTAAGCAGTGCGTGCATGCATTGTATCCCTTGTTCGTCTATCTTGAAATGTTACTAAGAGCAGGTCAATCATTAATGATTACGAATAGCAATGCTCGTAGGTCAAATTCCTTCTGTTTGTGCTCATCCCACATACATAAACCTTGTCCATGCCACAACTATAAAAGTTCTTCAGCTGATGGCCTTAGGTACACATCAATGTCGTTGCTGGGTTACTTCGGGCATTGGATGAGCACTGGCATGATAATGAACTTCTGCTTCATGCACAACCAAGGAGGAAGGTTATAGATACATAGAGTGACATGCCAGGTGCTATGACTACAGCTATAATCCCTAAAAGGATTCATGCCATCTGTACTTAGACCAAAGCATAAGTTCCTCGCGTCACCTGCAAAGTCTGGGAACTCTGTCTTGATTTTTCTCCACTGCGAGCCATCAGTGGGCTATCTCAACATCGTGTCCTTCTTACGGTCTTCCATGTGACATCGCAACAACTTGGCATGCTCTTTGTTTCTGAATAAACTTTTCAATCGTGGTATTATAGGAGCATACCACATCACCTTGGCAGGAACCCTCTTCCTTGGGTGCTCGCCCTCAATATCACCAGGGTCATCTTGTTTGATTTTATACCGCATTGTTGTGCATACCGGGCATGCATCCAACTTCTCGTACTCGTTACTATGGTAGAGCATGCATTCATTAGGGCATGCATGTATCTTCTGCACATCTAATCCTAGAGGGCAGACAACCTTCTTTCCTTCTTACGTATTGGTGGGAAAGTTGTTGTCCTTTGGAAGCAACTTCTTCATTATTTTCAGCAACTTTTCAAATCCCTTGTAAGTCACACCTTTCTCTGCCTTCCACTGAAGCAATTCCAATGTGATACACAACTTTTTCTGGACATCTTCGCAATTTGGATACAACATTTTTTTGCGATCCTCTAACATCTACTCGAACTTCAACGTATCCTTTTAACTTTTGCAGTCTCTCTTTGCATCAGCAATGACCCAGACAAGATCATCAGCAGGCTTATCTCATGACCGTTGATACCTTCGATCTGGATTCACAGATGTAGTATATAGCTTTTTCCCTAGAAGACCTAGGTTAGTCGAACCTTGGAAAGGAATGCTAAAAGGAAATAATAAGGACACATCTACAATACTGTTTTTTGTCTTCCCTTAGTTTATCGGACCAATCTAGTTTAATTTTATAATGGGTTGAATAAATGGATGGTGATAGGCCAAGGTTGAAGATCCACCTGCAGCTGCACATCATATGGGATAAAAGATAATAATAAGCATAGTCATGTGTAATGTTTGAATGGAGATAATCTCTTGTGGACAACACATCCTAATATACTAGAGCCGAGTGATGCAACGGGCATAGCAATAGTCTTTTAATCCAACCGAGTGCACACTGAAGCCACGGGTTATAAACGATTATTAAGTGAAGAACAAAGATTAAATCATTAAGTGGGGATGTTGTTGTGATCCTGAATGGGTCGCTAAGCGAAGACCGTACTACCCTTTTTTATCATCGGGGTTCCTATGAGATCGCCGTTAGCCAAGTATCTCATGTCAAGCATTTATCAATCTATGGTATCTTGGGTACCTACAAGTCCACAGATCAAGACAACAGACAAAGAAACAAAAGATACAAATCTCAATTGCAAACAAAATACATTACTCCCATGATTAGATGCACATAGTTGTTGCAAGATTTCTCCCCAACCCGTAGCCCGTGAGGACTACTCACTCATAACAAATATATCAAGGATAGAAAACTTTATGCATAATTCTTAGATTGAAATCGAATATTCTTATAATGGTCGCCAAATTACAAGAAGGTATAAAGTACAAAGCAATGGCTATGGCTAATGGAGGGATGGATGGTGGAATGGATGACAATGGTGTGGATCTCCTTTGGTTATGTTGTGATGAAATCTGAGAAAGGCGGCTCTCTGGACGGCGGTTGGAGCCTCAAAATATATAGGCGTCTTCACAAAGGTTATAGATTTTGAAGAGGCAAAGCCTTATCCAACCATACGGGCGAGCCGTACAGGCGGGCTCCGCCCGTACCACAGGTCGTTATGCAAACTATTGCCAGGAATTTTCTTCCCAATTACTTGACCATGTGGATTTCCTCAAAATCCTTCATTATGACTCCTGATTTCACATTAAAACCCGTGAAGCACAACATAATTCAAACCAAAGTTTTGTATATTTTTGCAATTATTAGTCATTGGTGGCAAGGATTAAGAGTTTCTTGTCAATTGCTTGACTAAAAACAATGTTTAAACGTAGAGAAAGATGTCAAATTTCAGAGCCATAAACTTCCCTAAATCTCAAACCTTAACCGCCCTCGAGAAAGAAGAAACAAAAGAACTATAAGTAATTCATCGTTTAAACTTGAAACAACGAGAATAAGAATTCACTTACGGTTGGTAGTCATATGTGCATAACACTTCATTCATTTGCGAGGCTTATCAAAGTTAGAGAGATGATAAGAGTACTATACAAGCTTCGGTAAGTCAAAATAATCAAAGTAGAGTTTAATATCAATATGAATAACTAGAAGTGTAGCAATTAATCAAATTCTTCTAGTTAACTCTCATCTTGCCAAGGAACACAAGGATTTTTAAATAGCATGATTAAGTAAGAGAGTTTCATGTCCCAAGTAGTATAACAATGAAGTGTCTTATTTACACCTAAAAGGGCATGTATGATCCCATGTCTATTTTTGTTAATTAATGACAATCTCTATGGAATAATGTGTAAATTGAGTTTCTCTTATAGGTTTGTCCATTGGCATCTCATGGGCCATGTGTTGGTCTCAAGGTTGAAAGATGAAGAAATTAAGAAGGATAAGAAGAAAGAAGGAATGATGAAGTACAAGCTCAAGATGTGCCATCTCTAGAAGATCTCATGATTGAAGTTTTCCATCCTCGGTGATCATGGAATAATGAAGACAAGTTCAAAGAAGTGGTTTCCTCATGGAGTATGGGGAGAAATTTGCAAGTCTTCATCAAGCAAGAGTGCTCAAGAGCAAACAAGAAAGGTGTTCCATCTTGAGAAGGACAAGACGGTCTACATCAAGCTCAAGTGGGATGCTCAAGGCAAAGGTATGATCTTGATAGGGTTTTTCCTTTTTCGGTCTCGTGTTGTTAGTTGGGAGACCGGGTTTAGGATAGCTTGCCGTACTATCAAGATGGGTTCTCAAGAGGGTGAATCGATCACGTATTTCGGTGAGAGCTCAAACCTTTGCATACATAGCATCATCTTTCTCGGTTGTTGTTTGGTTTTTGTCCATGAGAGGATATAGAGCTTTGGTTTATCATCATAACGAGCTCTAGTTCATCAAATAAGGATTTCCCTTGCATATCTTATTGTGGCTTTTGATCTTGCGAGTTTTCTGTCTCCACACCTTGGGAGATACCTCACATATATATATATATATATTCATGGTATTTTCTCCCTAGTTGATACCCAATATTTCAATTCATTGTTATCTTTCCAACCAAATTGGTTTCATCTCATTTGGAGTTCGAATGGAAAAGTTATTGCAGTTTCGGTTTTCTGGAGTTTTCCTGACTGGAAGTTCCGGCTAGCCACCGGTAGTACTGCTAGGGAAATTTGCCATCAGTAGTACCGATGGAAGTTCTAGTGGTTCTTCTCATCCTCTGTATGTTCTCTATCTGGTTAGTTCTATTTGTCGGATTTTTGACCGGAAGTTGAGGTGGAAGTTCGGCCACCGCCGGAAGTTCTGGCCAGGGACCAGAAGTACCGCTCGCGCATATTTGCCGTCGGTAGTACCGGGTGAAACTCTGGATCTTGTTCCGCTCAGTTTCAGTAATGTCTCTGTCTGGGGTGTTCTATTTTTGGATCTTTGGTCAGAACTTCTGGCGGTAGTACCACTCTCATCGGAAGTTCTGGTGGACCGGCGGAAATACCAGCCATGCTCTTTTTTATATCGTTTTGTATCACTGTTTTCTGTCTGTTGGCTAAGTTCCATGGGAAATTCCGGCCTCCCACCAGAAGTTCCAGACAGGGTCATGAATTCCCATAACTGGCAGATCTGGGATCCTTTTAAAAGGGTCCCCTCTTCCCCTTCGTAGGCACTAGTTCTTTGGTCCATCTCTCTCTCTCTCTCCATTTTTGTTCTTGAAGAGCTTGTCCTATCTCCTTCCCCTTCCATGATTCTTGCATCTTTTTGATGGTTTTGAGAGAGGAGATCTAGATCTACAATCCCCCTGTAACGCCCCTGAATAGGGTCTATGCAGATGTCAACATTTCCTGCCAAAACCCGCATAGAAGCGATTCAAAGATGCCCACCAGACACTTTTGTTTGGGTGGGATTTGATTACAAGTAGTTACATCACAATAGTTTACAATAGAGTCCACAAGAACTTATATATACAACAACGACTCGACGAGTCAAGATTACAAATTATACAATTTAAAGAGAAAGCAAAATAGTATCCGAGTACGGATAAGAACCAAATGGAACTAAGAGTCCTAAAGAATAACCAAGTGGTGTCCATAAACCCTGCCCAGGCCAAGCCGGAAGGGTAATATCGCTAACGTCGTCAATCACATACCTGTCAAAGCCAAAGGGTGCCGGCGAAGGGCAAAGGAAAACAGAAAGAGAGCGGTCAGTACTAAGGCTAGTACACGACGAGTCTTAGAATTCGGCGGTCCTCGCCTACATAGGTATGGTGGGATCAGTGGCAGCAAAGCTTGCACTATCTAACTTATAGAGACACGCTATAACTTCGGCTATTAGAGCGAGATAAGAGAGCACTATACAATAACTGTACTATAACACCAAACATAACCCAGATTTCCCCCTCGAAGACCAGTCGAGGAAGTCCCCTTGCGGAACACACATATTGACAATTTTAGTTAAGCAGGTGTTTAGTTGATAAGCTAATTACTAATCATATTATTAGAGGCAAAAACATTATTGGAGTTTTCTATGATCATGACACTGTACTCCTGAGGCGTCCATAACTGTGGACACACGGATTTTCGAAAAGATTTACCCTGCAGGGGTGCACTACTGTACCCAAACGCATGCTCAATCCTTCAGGCAACATATCACGCGTGCTATTCAAATCTCACAACAAGAACTGTCCCTTAACTACGCGCATATCCAGAGGCATCACCTACTGCATTTTATCCACACAAGAGATACAGCTAATTCTCTAGGTGGCACAACGTTTGAGTCTACGGCAGGGTGATGATCGGAAGATAACTTGTAGTGCTCCATCACACCTCCGACATGATATCCCAATTTTATGCAATGCAAGTCATGAAAGTCCACCAAAATCATATCACAACTCAACCCATGTCCAAGGACATATTATGCGTATGCACCAAATGGAAAACCAATTTTGTAACCCTCTGGATATAAAAATAGCATCGGTAGTTGAGGGGGGTTCCCAGAGGCCCCATGTTTGGTTAGCGCGATCAACTCATAGCTGGTATCGTAGAACGAACGCGTCCTAGGTCGGCTCAAGCAATTCCCAAAGATGGTCCCTGTCGGGGCCTTATCATTAGGTGAAACCATAACCATATCTATAACCATAACCAACATCACCAGATTAAGTATCTTATCACGAACAATATCCAAGTACCGTGTTCCACCTATATGTGAGCAATACTAAGCATGCCTACGACTCGCAAGGACAAGACTAGCCAGTGAAACAAGGCAATAGGATAACCAAGGCAATATAGTGGAGCAGGTAAGTAAAGGGACAGTACTAAAGCATCAATAATAAGGATAGCAGTAGACAAAGGAAGGAAATAAAGACTATAAATGAAAAATAGGTAGAAGGGGGAGAATGCTCGCCTGAGAAGTTCATCCGAAGGCTCTTCGTATCTCGCATCGACTCATCGTCCTATCTGGGAAGAAGCAAAACACTAGAAAGAACAACCGGTGCAATGTTTAATACTACGGCGGAAGATCCATCAATGTTTATGATATGATGCATGGCACGGAAATATGCAATCCGACTTATCAATATTAAGCGGAATAGGGATCTTGACATTTAAATAGAAGGTTCAAGTTATTTAGCTACCCCGCAAATTTAAATGTTAACTTAACAAGATAAATCATGGCATCGGTTCGCTACTCAATATTGAATGGAACCAGGATAAGACAAATATCACTCACATATATTCCATATTTATTTAGTAGATGAATCGACGTATAACCCCGAACAATAATATATGTATGCAAGCATGGATAATTTAATATGCACAAGTTATATTATACTTATTAAAATAGGGTATCGGGAAGAGGGTCACACAATGGCGTTCGGAACCGAGGATCTTGGAGTCTAGAAGGTTCAGTCTTCGAGTCTGGGAAGAAGAACTTCGCATCCGTGTCGGAGGACTTCGAGTCACCAGATCTGTGAAGGAAATGTTCGAATTTCGGGGTTTCTTCGGTTCCATCTCGGGGACACTTGGACTTCAGGAGATCTTGGTGACGATCTTGTCGGCTTCGGGAGGCTTGCAGTAGTCTTATACCAGGTACACGACACAGGTGCATGGTAGAATACATACACCACACGGGGCAAAATAGAGGAACAACGCGAGGAGGTCGTGTCCCATACAGGCATTATCCCGAACACCTTGCAAGGGAGAGGGCAGCTACAAAAGGTGCAGAAGAACATGCGGCCCTCGGTGTGTAGAAGCATAGGTAGACGAGGCACCTGCATGAACGGTGATGTTACGGAAGGAGGTCGGGCCGAGTCTTGGAGAAGGGGCCGCTGGTCGACGTCGAGGTGTAGGCCGGAGCTACGGAGCTCGAGGCGGCAGACGACGTGGGACCCGGGTGGCGGAGGCCTTGTGATGCACGACTATGGCAAAAGAGGGTGGTGGTGCTGGCGGCTTGGTGGAAACGGACGAGGCCGGCGACGGGCACAAGAGGCGTGAAGGATGGCGAGGGAGCTCGGGAGGGCGGCCATCAAAGGAGGCACTGGAGATTGTGGCCGGCGAAGGCTCGGTGGAGGGCTGGAGACGGCGGAGGAAACAGGAGGCGGGGCGGAGCAGAGGAGCGAGGCTCTGGTAGCAGGGATGCGACAAAGAGGAGCGAGTCGAGGGGGTCGCGAGGATGGAGACGGTGTGCGGGAGCGGTGCGTGGTGCACGGTCTTGCGTGCGTGCGCTGTGTGTGTTTGTCGCGTGTGGTCACTGTGTGGTGTGCATGGTGTGTGTTGTGGTTGGGGTCGCGTCAGTGCGTGCGTGTGTTGTGTTTTGTGCCTGGCGGCGCCAGGGTGTGGTCTGAGGGTAGGGTTAGGGTTTAGTTATCTGGGGGTAGTAGGTGTTCTTCCTATTGGCCCTTTGGGCCTGGTCGTTTGACTTCCACCCCAATAAAAACATTTTTATTTTATTTTCATTTTAAAACACTTTTGTAAATAGTTTTTAGGAAAACAAAATATACCGAAAGACCGGGATTTTTAATTTGAAATTAGAGAATGGGACTAATTAGAAAACAAAATAGGCGTTTGACGAAAAGATTTAGAGGAAAAATATGCATGACATCATGATGATGCGAAAAAGAAATTAACACGCAATTTTATTTCGAAATATTTTCCGGGGAATTACACCCCCAAGCCAAATCCCTTCTTTGTGAAGGAATCATTGGGATCTAGATCTTGGAGAGTTTTGTGTTCTCCTCTTTTGTTCTTCCTTCCTTATTCCCCCAATAGCTTTTGTAGCTTTGTTGGAATTTGGGAGTGAAAGACTTGCCCTTGCATTTATTGCATAGATTTGAGTTATCCACGGAGATTCGGCGAGTGCAAGCTTGTGAGCTTGTTACTCTTGGGTTCTTGGAATCATAGACGATTGGTGTGTTGATTTCTTGTGGCCTTTGGTAGCCTTGTGACCTTTTATGGTCTTGTAGCCTGTTGTGGCTTTGTTGCCTTTGTGGACGTGTTCTTGGGAGCCTCCAATTAAGTTGTGGAGCTAGCCCCAAGATTGTACGGGTTCGATGACCTCCCTCAAGCGTTCCATATTGGATCATGAGTAAGCATTTGTGGCAAGCTCACGGGATAATAGGGTGAGCCTTTTGTGGCGTCAGTGAGTTGTGTGCTTCCGTATCCGGGGCGAGGCCTTGTGTGGCGTTGGGTGAGCATTAAACCACCACACACCGAGGTGAGCCATTTGTGGAGTTCAGAGAGCATTGCGCCATTGCACCTCTCCAACGGATATGTAGCTTCTTGAGAAGTGAACTTGGGATAAAAATCTGCTTCTACGTGTCCATTGGTTATCTCTCAATCGAGCCCTTTACTTATGCATTTTACATTGTGATAGCACGTTGATTAGCATAGGTTGTTCGTGCACTTAGGTAAACCTAGTGGTTACATTTTGTGATCTATAAACTAAACATTAGTTTTATTCCGCATTTACTAGAGCCTAAACCATAATAATTTTAAAAGCCTATTCACCCCCTCTAGGAGACGTCCATTGCACTTTCAAAACCCACATCAATAAATCAAGTCTATCAAAAACACTTCTAATCCAATCATTGTTTTTCAAGAAAAATTTGTAGAGTAGTAATGAGACCATGCCAAGGACTTGTTATGTGGATCTTCAAAGATATCTTTTTCTTTTCATTCTTTTCAAGGATAGTTGGTTGTTTCTTTTTCAAGTGCTTCCACAACCTTTGAGAATACCAATACTTTTGCCCATACATTGATACCGATGCCAATCATGTCATCAACTCATAGCCGAAATCCAGGGTTATACAATAGATCGTTCAAAAGCTAGCGTAGTTGTTGGCATCCGAAAGGTGTGTACTAGAAACATAAATAGTAGATTTTTTATGAGCTAGTACCACGGTTTTATCCACAAGGTAAGCTTTGGCATGCATCAAAATTACCACTAGACTTTATTTCAATCAAAAAACTCCTTTCATGAGTGTCGTCAAGACTATCAAAATGTCTATGGGGTTAAGTATCTTCCAGGGGTATACTATCAAGACAATCATTCATCAAACAAGTCGTAAATTTCAGACTTTTTCTTATTGTACTTGTTTTATTTCCAAGGCAACACTCGGTTAGCTAAAAGAACTAGAGCAAGAGCTTCAACAACTAACCATCATACTAATAAAAATATTTTCTTTAACTAAATTAAATTACTCCCACATGAATATCATCTTAGCAAATCAACCAAGTAAGATAAACAACTCAAACTTCAAAAGTGGGAGACATAGGACATACCTCTCATGAGAGACTTAGTGATTATCTTCCTTATAGGGATGTGTTACTTCAAAACTCAAACACGATTACTCTCATAATAATATAAAAGCAAAGAGGAAAGGTGCAAATCCAAATTTATGAAAAAATGAGAAATGGAAAACCTTTTTGTATTTTTCAGGAAAGGGATTAAAGAATAGAAAAGATCTTGCGACCAATCAAGGGTTCTAAGAAAAGAAAAACAAAATAAAACTAAAAAGAAAAAGAAAAAGTGTTTCAAATCTCCCAAGGAGCTGGAGTACAACCTCATTATTACACAAACAAATTTGCAAGGAAAACACATCCCCAAGCTTAGGCTTTTGCAAGCCCCTTTGTTGTTTATTGTGGTGGCGGTGGATAATCTCCCATCTTCCATTGGCTGTGCCAATCATGGAACTGGGTGGTGAGGCTTGCAGTAGCATCTCGAAGGTTGATGGAGAGGTTGTTCATGTTTTGAATATTTCCTTCGAGTTCGTAAATGTCTTCATAAGTGGTGTAGTAGTTTGGTGGCTACTCATCTTGTTCGGGTCCTCCTTGTTCTACTTCTTCATCTTCTCTTCCTACTCCCACGGGTATTTCTTGTTGGGTTAGATGAGCCTCAATGTAGAGGGAGTGTCCCAACCTTTAAACAATATAAGGTGGAGTCCCCTGTGTTTACAATGCTAGTCCCTGGATCAATAGCTAGCATCCACAGTTAAGATGTAATATCAAGAAACAAAGGTCATAATTAACTTTATAACCAGGAATAATATAATTTTATTACATCTTACATAGCTCATTTGGCTATTACATTACATTGCAGTGGAATAACTATAAGCATGGGGTCCTTCATCTTCAAAGTGCCACATGCAGACATGTTGGTTGTAGACTTTGTAATCCTAATCAATCAAACCTGCAACATTACAAGTTACAGCCACAAGGTCAATACATTTGAATTGTATTGGCAAGTTTCACTAATATGTGGAATATAAGTGGATTCTATCACTACATGCATTTTGGCTAAGTAGGGTTTAAGGCTCATTTGCAGAAGCAAAATTTATCCTATCTTTTCAAAATGGTTTTGGTCATTTGTCAAATCTCCTTTTCAAAATTCCTTGAACTCCTTGGTAAATTCCCAAGTGTTCAAGTCCTTGTCAAAAATCCCTTGAGCTCCTTGGTAACCCCAAGTGCATCAAGTTTTATCAAAATCTCTTGAGCTCCTTGGTACCCCCAAGTGCATCAAGTTTTATCAAAATCTCTTGAGCTCCTTGGTAACCCCAAGTGCATCAAGTCTTTAAAAGTTTTCTTTTAGAAATTAGAATGTCGAGATTTCCCATAGCTTCAAGCTTTAGTTGCTCAGTATTGTCCATAACCGGGGACACGGCTAAGTACTTAGATTTTATTATCTTCTAAGTAGTAGTACACTTTAACCACATGTCACAATCCCATCTTGTTGCCACCAGGCCACGGATTAGTGCTCACCAAGATGGAGTACCGCAGATTGAGAATGTGACGAAGTCTTTCCAGAGGGTCCTCCTACACCATTGCTAGCTTGTCTTCAGACCCATGTAGGATTCCAGGTCCCCATGTCCAAGAATCAAGACAATGCATGGGTCTTCCCAATGTAGTTGACTAAGCCAGAGCCATAAATAGCATGTGGTTGCACACGAAAGCCACAATTGGAGAAACATGTTCAATCTCTAAGTTTCCTGGGTGGTTTTCCTTTGGAGCACAACACAAAGAGATTGCCATAGACATGGTTCCTTTTGTTGCCACCTTCTCCAAAACTCAAAGTATCCTTGCCCACCCAGGTGGTTCATTGAGTCCTTGTTTTATTATATAAAAACACAAGTCCTTTTCTTAACTTCATAAAATCTCAACATGTATCTCTTTTCAAAATATAGCATGGCTAAGCATGTAACAACTACATTGTTTTCACTAAGGAATGTATAGGGTATCCTATTGGATTTAGCATAGCATAAGTATAGAAATTCTTTTCATGCATGTTTCAAAATCCACTATGTATAATGAAAATAGTAGGACTTTAGATGATAGTGTAACTTGCCTTGTTGGTAGGGAATGTTGGTTCACTCCTTGATCTTGCTAGTCTCACACTTTTCTAACTTCACTACAATCAATCAAGCAAACACAATATCAACAAGCATTTGAAACCAATAATCAATCAAACAATTTCACACTCACAAAACAATGGGATCTAAGTCATGCATGTAAGTATGCAAGAGATAGTTTTATTTGCAAAGATGGTCTCCACTAGGCTTCTAAACTTTTTAAGGTTCAAGGTGGTCATTTTCCAAAGTGGTAAAGTCATTTGCAAAAAGGGTTTTGTCCATAAACCATTTTTAAATTCATTCATTATTTTATGTGGTGGAAAATATTTTTATCAAAGCAACAACCTTAAGTTGTTCACTAAATAAGTTGTTGTTTCTCAAAACTTGGTGTTTTAGGGTCAGTAGGTTTGATCCAAATCATTTTCCCAAAATTTTTACTCCAAAAACATTTTCATAACAAAACCATTATTTTTATTTGGCTAGAAATGGGCTAAACTAATTAATCCATCCTAAACTTCACCAAATTCATTTTTAACTCCATGGGTTGGTTCCTAGGGTCAGTAGGTTTACCACAAATCAATTTGCCAAGGTTTCAACCTCAAAAACATTTTTGAACAATTTTTATAATCTAAACAAGCATACAAAAGTTTCTGCAAAAACAAACAATCTAACAGATACTATTTACTAATCTAATTGCATGGTTGACTAGGGCTTGTTCCACTGATTCCAACGATATAAAGTTTGTAATTTTTGGACGTGTGGATCAAAAGTTATAGGGTTTTCAAATCTTCATCTAAATCAGATTCAAATTTTGTTTTAAACAGAAAATGGTGACTCGCGTCCTATTCCCATTCGTCGGTACCGCTTCGTTCGGATCGACAGACGCAGACCGCAGGATCCAACTTGATCGCACGACACAGATTCACTCTTACCCTTTTGCTCTGGTTCTATTCCTAACCGCAGGATTGAAATCTAACAGTGTAAGGCTAGTCGACCATACTCGGGCGGCCGACGCAGCGATCGGCCGGGCGTCGACGTGGACGGTGCCGGCGGTCTAGGAAGCGAGAGAAGAGGAGGAGAGGCTCACCGTGTTCGCAGAGGCCTGGAGAAGCTCAAGGTATCGTTGGTTTGACGAGGGGCGCGCAAGGTTGTGGTGGATTGCTCGCCGGAGACGTGGTCGGCGTCAGATGGTCCTGGAGCTCGTCGAGGATGGTGCTGTGGTTCGCCCCGAGGAAAAAGGAAGACGCTGTTAGATGCGCCAGATCAAGGCGAAGTTGCGTGCGTGAATGAGAGGAAGAGGCGGTGGATACTACAGGGAACTTCGTCGCCGGAGTTGGAGTGGACGGCGGAGTCGTTCTGTCGAAGACGATGTCGATGCTGCAGAGCACGCGCGGATGTGGGGTTGGTGCGAGGAGATGCAGGAGACGATGGGGATCACACCCGTGTGCTCTGCGGGCAGTGGGGCGGTTCGTGCTCACCGGAATCGTCACCGGAGTTTCGTCGGACAGAGGGTGGTGCGGCGAGGAATTGGGGCGGCCGAGGTGGGCGAGGGGAAATGGAGAGGAGGCGTGGGCTCTTAAGAGGGCGGAATTGCTTAGCAGAATCACTACGGCATTACTGCGAATTTACGCGTGGATTGAATGACAGAGAACGGCAGCGAGGTTTGGGGAGAAGGGGTCGTGGCGGGTGGAAACGATGACCGTGCTGTGGGGCCTGGCTGTCAGCGAGGGAGTGAGAGGGAGAAGAGGGGCCACCAGTCAGCGATTGCGCGGGTGCGGTTCTGAGTGGAAAAACGTTTCGCCGCGGGAGAGAGTAGGTGGGCTGGATTGGGTCTTGTTGGGCTTGGCCAGTTGGGCTGAGTCCAATTCTTATTTTTTTCTTTCAAATTGTTTTTCCTTTTCTGTTCCTATTTTCTGTTTTGAAAATCAAACAACAAATCAAAAAATCAAAACAATTCAAACAATCACTATACTTTTCATTTGAATTTGGTTATGTTTAACAACAAAAACCAATTCCAAAAATTAAAATAATATTTTTATTTTAGAGTCCATTTAGAATTAAATAAAATGGACCTTAGTTCATAAATCAAATAGGTTTTAATTTATTTTAAAACTCCTTTTGAAATCTAAATATTTTCAAAACCAAATCAGTAGGTTTTATTTGAGAATATAAAATACTTTGAAAACTTATTTGAATTAAGTAAATAAGTTTTGATGGTTAATTAAAATAGTAAAACCTTTATTTATAAAACTTGGATATTAAATCCTTATTAATTTATTTTAAATAAACCTTTACTATTTTTATCAAAACAAAGCATTTTATTTCATAAGCTTGGCCAAGGTTTAATTTGGTTCTATAAAATAATCTTTATTTAAATTTCTTAAAAAAAACTCTATTTGAAACTATCTATTTTGAAAACCAAATCTTTTTATTTAAAGATCCAAAATAGTAATTCCAAAATATTTTATTTTCCTTTATTAAATGTTTATCTTTTTAAATCCCTTTAGGATTTATTTGATCCAAATTGGTTTGAAGGTTTCCAATTGGATTCAAAAAGTTTCTTCTCACCCTGAAAATCATCAAAGTTTTATTTTATTCATTTATTTTTTTCACATTACAAGATTTGGAAAATCTTGGGATGTGACAGGCTACCACCCTTAAAATAAATCTCGTCCTGAGATTTGGGAAGGCTGGGGTTACAAGTAGGCTCAAAACAACTAGGGTACTACCACCCTTAAAATAAATTTCAAACAAAATTACATGTTGGCCTTCTTGGGATCCTAGGAAACTTCTCTAAGCAAACATTTGCATTGTGTCCTTTGTTTCCATACTTGACTCATGGGCCAAGGTTGAGTTTCTCCATAGGCTTGTTCAGCTTGTTCTTCATCTTTTCTGGACAGTTGCTTGCATAATGTCCTAGGTTCTTGCAATTGAAACAGTTGATGTCCTTGATGTAGGGTTCGCAGCATAGAAAACAAAAATTTTCCTACGATGTGAACTATATACCAAGATCTATCTACTAGATACAAACAACGGGCGGATGTATATCCGTAGAGAACATACCCTTGAAGACCGACAAAGCTTAACGAGTTCAACTCGTGGTTGATGTAGACGATCTCTTGCCGATCTCAAGATCGAGAGGAAGTCCTAGCGCCGCAAATCAGCAGCGCATCCGTGCTCGCACACACGTTCGAGGCACCGACCAACCTCCGCCTCCTCGCTCCAGCGATGCAGCGGAAGCACAACTCTTTCTTGCCGAATAGCCACCGGGAACATGTATCTCGCTAGTCCGAGACCATGGGGGATATATTCTAGAGGGGGAGAGAGATCCTTCACGAGGATGTGTGAGAGACAAGTGAGGAGGGGGGCTCATTTTATAGGAGGAAGGGGGGACCCCAAGGGGGTGGCCGGCGCATGGGGGCTGCCCCCTTGCCCTCCCCTCTTCATGTGGGTGGACAATCCACTCACAAAATGCCCTTTAAATTCCCTCCACTCAAAAGTCCACTCAAATTCCCATTAAATTTCCACCAAATTTAATGCAAACTCTCATTAAATAAAACTCTTTTATTTTTATTCAGAATTTTGTCAATTACTTTAATGACAAACATTCACAAATAACCCCTTGCTAGAATTCTATTTCACATGCATAACCACTTTTATGCAATTTCACCCGAAACCTGTTTCGGTATCTAGTGAAATAAATTCCTGCGCTTGTTCATTCTTTCGGCATGAAACGTTTTCTCCAATTGGATGTCGGTGTCTCTTAAGTGTGTCACCCTACGGTTCGTGAATAATGCGGACATGATCGAGACCCCTCTCGGATCAATAATCAGAAGCGGGATCTGGAGACCCATACTGACTCCCACACATTCAACGATGACTTTCTTGTGATCGTCGGAACCTTTTACGCTAGTATCTTAATCCCTTTGTTTCACGATATATTACATGTCCGAGATTCGATCATCGGTATCTCCATACCTAGTTTGATCTCGTTACCGACATGTACTCTTTTCGCCTCGTGATATAACATTCTAGTGATCAAATCACTTGCTTGCAAGCTAATCAATGTGATATCACCGAGAGGGCCCAGAGTATATCTATCCGTCATCGGATGAAAAATTCCACTCTCGATCCATGAGCCTCAACATAACACTTTATTAGTTCGAATCCATCTTTATAATCACCTGTTATGGTGTGACGTTTGATGTTATCAAGAAACTCTTCCGTGTTAGTGATTGACATGATCTCATGGTCTAAGGATTAGGATCACTTCGTAAGTTGTTATAGAAATATAAACTCAATGACTTTGATCGTAATGCTATACTTCGGATGAATGTTCATCACACCATTACACTAATGTTGTGATCCGTATTAACAACATCCAATGTCCATGATCGGAAACCTTGATCATCTTGTTAATCAACGAGCTAGTTTATGAGAGAGGCATAACTAGGAACTTTCTATTTGTTTATTAAACACACATGTATTAACGTTTCCGTATTAATACAATTATAGCATGCAAAATAAACATCTATCATATACTTGGAATACACATAATAAACACTTTATTATTGCCTCTCGGGGCATATTCCTTGCCTCCCACTTGCACTAGAGACAATAATCTAGTTACATAGTGATAAATCTAACACCCATTGAGTTCTGGTGTTGATCATGTTTTGCTCTAGGGAGAGTTTTAGTCAACGGATCTGCTACATTGAGATCCTATGTACTTTACAAATCTTTATATCTCCATCCTTGACATGCTCGCGGATGGAGTGAAACCGGCGCTTAATATGCTTGGAATGCTTGTGAGACCTTGGCTCTTTGGCATTGGCAATGGCACCATTGTTGTCACAATAGATCACCATTGGGTCCAATGCGTTTGCCACCACTCCTAGTTCGGATATGAACTCCTTCATCCAAACTGCTTCCTAAGCCGCTTCTGAAGCAACAACATATTCGGCCTCCGTTGTTGATCCCGCTACCACAGGTTGTTTTGAGCTCCTCCAACTAACCGCTCCGCCATTCATGAGAAATACGTATCCGGATTGAGATTTAGAGTCATCCGGATCGGTGTCAAAGCTAGCGTCGACATAACACTTAGCGACGAGCTCTTCTTCACCTCCGTATACAAGAAACATATCCTTAGTTCTTCGTAAGTACTTAAGGATATTCTTGACCGCTATCCATGTTCAACCACGGATCCGATTGGTACCTACTAGTCAAACTAATAGCATGTGCCACATCCGGTCTTGTACATAGCATGGCGTACATTATAGAGCCTATGGCTGAAGCATAGGGAATTTTCCATTATCTCTTTTCTTCCGAAGCCGGACTTTGAGTCTTACTCAATGTCTTGCCTTGCAACATAGGTACGAACCCCTTCTTACTTCCGTCCATTTTAAACTTCTTTAAAATCTTATCAAGGTATGTACTTTGCGATAGCCCTATTAGGCGCCTAGATCTATCTCTATAGATCTTTATGCCTAATATGTATGACGCTTCACCTAGGTCCTTCATTGAAAATTTGCTGTTTAGATAACTTTTAACACTATTTAAAAGATCTATATCATTTCCGATCAATAATATGTCATCCACATATAATATAAGAAATGCCACATTGCTCCCACTCACTTTCTTGTAAATACAAGCTTCTCCGTAAGTTTGGACAAATCCAAACTCTTTGATCACCTCATCAAAGCAGAGATTCCAACTTCGTGATGCTTGCTTCAATCCATAGATGGATCGCTGAAGCTTGCACACCTTGTTAGCATTCCTTAGGATCGACAAAACCCTTTGGTTGTATCATATACAATTCTTCTTCAATATTACCATTGAGAAACGCGGTTTTGACATCCATCTGCCATATCTCATAATCGAAATATGCAGCAATTGCTAACATAATCCTAACTGACTTTAGCATCTCTACGAGAGAGAAAGTCTCATCGTAGTCAACTCCTTGAATTTGTCGAAACCCCTTTGCGACAAGTCAAGCTTTATAGACGGTCACATTACCATCAGCATCAGTTTTCCTTTTGAAAATCCATTTGTTCTCCACGACCTTTCGGTCGTGAGGTAATTCCACCAAGTTCCAAACTTGATTTTCATACATGGATTCCATCTCGTATTTCATGGCTTCTAACCATTTGTTGGAATCCGGGCTCATCATCGCTTCTTCATACGTCGCAGGGTCATCATTTTCATCAACCATGAAATTCATGACAGGATTTCCGTGACTCGAGCTGCACGCGTCTGCTTGACCCACGAGGTTCGGTAGTACTCTTCGGAGTTTCATGATCATTATCATTAGTTCCCTCTTCAATGGTGGAGACAACTCCGAACAACTTCCTGCGCACCTCGCCATACTTTGAAGAGAAGGTTCCACAACCTCTTCGAGTTCTACCGTCCGACTACTCACACCTTTCACGATAAACTCTTTCTCTAGAAAGGATCCATTCTTGGCAACAAAAACCTTTCCCTCGGATCTTTGATAGAAGGAATACCCAATAGTTTCTTTAGGGTATCCTATGAAGACGCATTTTTCCGCTTTGGGTTCGAGTTTATCCGGTTGAAGTTTCTTCACATAAACATCGCATCCCCAAACTTTAAGAAATGACAGCTTAGGTTTGCTTCCAAACCACAATTCATACGGTGTCTTTTCAACGGATTTAGATGGTGCCCGATTTAAAGTGAATGCAGCAGTTTCTAGTGCATAACCCCAAAATGACAACGGCAAGTCCGTCAGAGACATCATAGATCGAACCATATCTAATAAAGTACGATTACGACGTTCCGACACACCATTTCGCTGTGGTGTTACGGCAGGTGTGAGTTGTGAAACAATTCCACACTCTTTCATGTGAGTGCTAAACTCGTAACTTAGATACTCACCTCCACGGTCGGACCGTAGAAATTTGATCTTTCTATTACGATGATTTTCCACTTCATTCTGAAATTCTTTGAACTTTTCAAAGGTTTCAGACTTGTGTTTCATCAAGTAGATATAACCGTATCTACTCAAATCATCCGTGAAAGTAACAAATAACGATATCCATCTCGCGCCGACACACTCATTGGACCACATACATCAGAATGTATGACTTCCAATAAATCTGTTGCCCGTTCCATTGAACCGGAAAACGGCGTTCTAGTCATCTTGCCCATAAGGCATGGCTCACATGTATCAAATGATTCATAATCAAGTGATTCCAAAAGTCCATCCGAATGGAGCTTCTTCATGCGTTTAACGCCAATATGACCTAGACGGCAGTGCCACATATATGAGAATATATCATCATTAAGTTTAATCCTTTTAGCATCAACATTATGAATATGTGTAATATTATCATCGAGATCTAATAGAAATAAACCATTCATCATCGGTGCATGACCATAAAAGATTTCATTCATATAAATGGAACAACCATTGTTCTCGGATTTAAATGAATAACCACTTCGCATCAAACACGATCCAGATACAATGTTCATGCTCAGTGTAGGCACCAGATAACATTTATTCAAGTTTATAACTAATCCCGACGACAAGTGTGTAGGGGTTCGTAGCATGGAAAACAAAAATTTTCTATCGCATACAAACAAACAAGCCAAGATCTATCTACTAGATTGTAGCAACGAGTCGATGGAATAACTTACCTTCGAAGATTCCAAAGCGGTTAACGAGAGCAGATTCTCGTGGGTGATGTAGTCGTACTCTTTCCGATCTCAAGATCGTGTAGACGATCCTTCGGCCTGCGTTAATAGCTTCCGCAATCGGTCACACGTTCGGTAATACTCGACGAAGAACTTCCTCTCCTTGTTCCAAAGAAAATGGAGGTTGTAGCACTCTCCTCGCGATTCCGGCAAAGACAGGCGTGGTACGGAAGTAGAGGGAGATCCATGAGGCTTCGCTTAAGCCGAGCGAGTATGGTGGAGTATGAGAGAGAGATATTAGTGGTCTAGGGATTAGACACACCAATTAGAAGGCTCTAAACCGCTGGCTAAAGCAATTAGAAGCTCTAAACCAAAACGGCTCTAAACCGAAGATTAGAGGATAGGAACTTGTGTGTAGAGGAGGAGGCCTGCCTCCTTTTATAGGTGGAGGGCTGGCCAGGAAGGGAGGAGTCCCTCCCCAACTAGGCCTAGGCTGGCCGCGGCTTGGAGGAGAGGGACTCCTCCTCCAAGTTGGTTTCAACCTCCTCTTGCTTGTTTCCCACAGCTCTGCTTCCCCAGTTCCTGTTTCCACAGTTCTGTTTAGCCGTTTGACTTTCAAACTGGCGGTTTGACTTTTCAGTTTTGGAACAGCATGAACACTTAGTACATGATGCAATCATTCAATGACACATTCATGTACCCTCCCTCACGAAAATGGGACAATCCGGAACCTTCTAGAACATTCCGATGAAAACATCTAATCATTCCCGAACTCAAACGGGACTTTCCTTATATGAATCTTATTCTCCGGACCATTCCGGATCACCTCGTGATATCCCGGATCCCATCCGAGACTCGAACAACATTCGGTCTCTTTCTCATAATACCATAACTACTCAAAACAACGTCGAATCCTTAAGTGTGTCTCTACGGTTCGTGAATTATGCGGACATGATTGAGACACTTCTCCTAACAATAACCAATAGAGGAATCTGAAATTCATATGGCTCCCACATATTTCTACGATTACTTTGATCGAATGAACCACTTACATACGATACCAATTTCCCTTTGTCTCACGATAGTTTACTTATCCGAGGTTATGATCGTGGTATCTCTGCATACCTAGTTCAACCTCGTTACGATAAGTACTCTTTTCTCGTCCGTGATATGTGATCCTTTTGACCTAGTCACATGCTTGCAAGCTAATTGGATGACATTCCACCGAGAGGGCCCAGTATATCTATCCGTCATATGGATGGACAAATCCCACTCTTGATCCATGTGTTTCAACAAATACTTTCGAACACTCAATGCCACCTTTATAGCCACCCGATTACGGTGTGGTGTTTGATGTCATCAAAGCATCCATCCGTAAAGGTGATATGCATGATCTCATGGTCGAAGGAATTAGGTTACTATGTATCGAGCATATAGCAATTGAACTATTGAAATGACTTGATCTTTATGCTACGCTTATCTATAGGAGTATGTCCATCACATCATTCTCCTAATGATATGATCATGTTGTTAATAACATCTCTATGTTCATGATCAGGAAACCATGATCATATATTAACCAACAAGCTAGTTTAATAAGAGGCTTTACTAGGGACTCTTATTTTAGTTTACAAATCACAAAAGTATTAATGTTTCCGGTTAATACAATTATAGCATGGTATGTAAACATTTATCATAAGTGTGAAGATATGATAATAACAACTTTATTATTGCCTCTTGGGCATATCTCCAGTCTCCCACTTGCACTAGAGTCAATAATCTAGTTTCAAACCTTTGTGTATTCAACACCTATGGCTTTACGGTGTTGTATGTACGATTTCTAGTGGTCAATCGATCTCGGATCTGACACTTCCAGGTCCGTGTGTAATTGCATGTCTTTGTGTCTCTACGCATCACTCATTCTCTAATGAGATGGCTTCGTACAAATTTGGTCCTTTGGTGTGACCTTTAGTTATTTGGGGTTAAAACATGTTGATAATATTGTCGTACAATATATCTTCATAGTATTATCCCGCTGTGAACTACACCTAGTTTGATAACAAACTACTTGACACAAATGCCCTCTTTAGCTGCTATTATAGCAGTCATATACTTAGCCTTTTGTTGTAGTATCTGTCACAATGTCTTCACTTTGGAACTCATCCAAATCCATTATGGAACTAACTTTCCATTATATTGTGCCACCCTTAGTTTAGATTGAGATAAACTTAATTTGTATTTTGTGACAAAACTAGTATCAATGTAGTACTTTTACAATGAACTAACCATCTATTTGTCACTTCTACAAATAATATACTCTTAGTTCTTCCAAAAGATCATAAGAATATCCTTACTATTGTCCAACGATCATCTTATGAATTATTCTGGTATATGCTCATAACATTTAGAGCATAGGACATATCTGGATTTGTACATATCACGGTATGATTGATATAAATATTCTTTGTGATTTCATACATCAAGTATCAATCTATACTTGAATCTTTGTTTCACTTACCAAATGTCAATACACTTGAATATATCATCAATATTGAACTCATTCAATCCTTTCTGTGCGACAAGAACCTTTCTTGTAGTTTCTATATTGAACTCATTCAATATCTCGTCTATGTACTTCTGGCACAACCATATTAACATCTATTGATGCCAAATATTTGGTTTGCCTAAGTCTTTCATCGAGATGAAATTCTTAATATGTGTTAATAAAGATACATCATTTCCAATCAACAATATGTCTTCCACATAATGTATTAGAAACATGTCTTAGCGCTCCCACTTAATTTTTGCAAATGCAAGCATCTTCATTGTCTCGATGAAATTAAACTCTTTTAAGCTTCATCATAGTGAAGATTCCAACTCCGCTATGCTTACTTCAACCATTGAAGTTTGCATATGTTTTTAGCATCCCTTGAATTTTAACAAAACAAAAAACCTTTTGGACTGTGTCATGAACACGTCCTAGGTAACCCTTCTATTAGAAGAACTTGTTTTGTTTATTCAACTACCATATAATAAAATTATATGTAGTGGTTGCTACACTAATCCGTCTAGACTAAATATCGCTATGAAAGATCAGATCTTGTCATAGTCAACCTTTGAACATTGTTGTGAACTCTTTCCCAAAATGTCGACTATTTCATAGATGTGCAACATCCATGTCTATTTATTTATGGATCCAAACACAACTGTAAGGTCTTACACCTTTCTCGAGGGTCCTTCAAGTTCAAAACTTGATTTCTCGTGTATGGAACTATCACGGATTTTAAGGCTTCAAGCCATATGACGGTCAGGCCCATCATCGCTTCTTTGCATGTAATCGGTTCATTATTCTCAAATAATGATTCAACCCTCAAATCTTGGTATTTGATTGTTTACCCGATCTACTTGTTTCAATAGGAACTTAGATCTCCGTGTCCACAACCTTTGAGGCACGTGAGCCATGAGCATTATTGCCTCCGAACACTTTTCAAGCCATGCTAACTTTGCACATATAGCTAAGGTTCTTTTAACCTTATCAAAGTTCTATTGTCCTCCCACTTAACTTTTCACGAAAAATTCCTTCTCAAAGAAACTTGACGTTCTAAGCGACAAACACTTTTGTCTCCGGTGTTTTATGGAGGAATACTTAACATTTATACAAAGACAGGTTCATCCGACTTATCTTGATATTTAAATGATATTTAAATGAGGGATCATCTTATTATGCTAACAAAGCGCTAAACAAGCAATATAAGATGCTATCAAACATCATATGTTTATTAGTGAAATGATATGGTTCCCGCAGATGATCTCTATCATGTGCATCGTGGTATGATCACTATCATACCTATATGTGTAAATCCAAGGTCTATGAATTTTACACGCTATGTGTGTTGTAAGAGTATCATCTCATACTTCTACTTACAACACTACCATATCATAACACTAGCCCGAACAATCTAAACTAGACGCCTAATTTATCCATTGCAAGTTTTACGTGGCTTAGGGCTTTCGAGATAGAACCGTTCTTACCTACGAACATGAACCACAACGAGGATAATCAAATTGTTGACAACTCGCTTGCAAAATAGATATTTACTATAGTAGGAGAGACAGACACCCGCTAGCCACTTATGCAAACTAGTTGCATGTCAAGCGTGGAAAAGGTCTCATGTGCGAGGACATGTAAAGTTTGTCCGGGCCGCTTCATCCCACTATGCCACCAATATCCAAAATTACAAAAAAGGAGCAACAACATGATCATCATCGGCCACATACTCATATGTGTACTACCCGTGTAAAGTATCTATGCATAGATCCGGCTCTGATACCACTGTAGGGTTCGCAGTATAGAAAACAAAAATTTTCCTACGATGTGAACTATATACCAAGATCTATCTACTAGATACAAACAACGGGCGGATGTATATCCGTAGAGAACATACCCTTGAAGACCGACAAAGCTTAACGAGTTCAACTCGTGGTTGATGTAGACGATCTCTTGCCGATCTCAAGATCGAGAGGAAGTCCTAGCGCCGCAAATCAGTAGCGCATCCGTGCTCGCACACACGTTCGAGGCACCGAGCAACCTCCGCCTCCTCGCTCCAGCGATGCAGCGGAAGCACAACTCTTTCTTGCCGAATAGCCACCGGGAACATGTATCTCGCTAGTCCGAGACCATGGGGGATAAATTCTAGAGGGGGAGAGAGATCCTTCACGAGGAGGTGTGAGAGACAAGTGAGGAGGGGGATCCTTTTATAGGAGGAGGGGGGAACCCCAAGGGGGTGGCCGGCGCATGGGGGCTGCCCCCTTGCCCTCCCCTCTTCATGTGGGTGGACACTCCACTCACAAAATGCCCTTTAAATTTCCTCCACTCAAAAGTCCACTCAAATTCCCATTAAATTTCCACCAAATTTAATGCAAACTCTCATTAAATAAAACTCTTTTATTTTATTCAGAATTTTGTCAATTACTTTAATGACAAACATTCACAAATAACCCCTTGCTAGAATTCTATTTCACATGCATAACCACTTTATGCAATTTCACCCGAAAACCTGTTTTGGTATCTAGTGAAATAAATTCCTGCGCTTGTTCATTCTTTCGGCATGAAACATTTGCTCCAATTGGATGTCGGTGTCTCTTAAGTGTGTCACCCTACGGTTCGTGAATAATGTGGACATGATCGAGACCCTCTCGGATCAATAATCGAGCGGGATCGGAGACCCATCGACTCCCACACATTCAACGAGGACTTTCTTGTGATCGTTGGAACCTTTTACGCTAGTATCTTAATCCCTTTGTTTCACGATATATTACATGTCCGAGATTCGATCATCGTTATCTCCATACCTAGTTTGATCTAGATCTGACATGTACTCTTTTCTCGTTCTGTGATATAACATTCTAGTGATCAAATCACTTGCTTGCAAGCTAATCAATGTGATATCACCGAGAGGGCCAGAGTATATCTATCCGTCATCGGGATGAACAAATTCCACTCGATCCATGAGCCTCAACATAACACTTTATTAGTTCTGAATCTATCTTTATAATCACCACGTTACGGTGACGTTTGATGTTATCAAGAAACTCTTCCTGTTAGTGATTGACATGATCTCATGGTCTAAGGATTAGGATCACTTCGTAAGTTTTATAGCAATATAAACTCAATGACTTTGATCGTAATGCTATACTTGGATGAATGTTCATCACACCATTACACTAATGTTGTGATCCCGTTATTAACAACATCCAATGTCCATGATCAGGAAACCTTGATCATCTTGTTAATCAACGAGCTAGTTTATGAGAGAGGCATAACTAGGAACTTTCTGTTTGTTTATTAAACACACATGTATTAACGTTTCCGTATTAATACAATTATAGCATGCAAAATAAACATCTATCATATACTTGGAATACACATAATAAACACTTTATTATTGCCTCTCAGGGCATATTCCCTTCACTTGAGTTCTTTACGTAGCTCTGGTGGACAAGTTGCTACATAATGGCCTAGCTCTTTCCAATTGTTGCACACCACTTGGCCAATCTCCTTATTCTTCTGGTTCTCTAGGCATTCACTGGAATAGTGTCCCATTTCCTTGCATTTATGACATTGCACATGGCTTTTGTCCTTCTTTTGCTTCTTGGGTTTCTCCAAAGCTAGGAGTGCATCCAGTTCATGTTGTTCATATGTTATCTGGTAGGTAGGAATGTCTACATGTTTCTTGGACCTTTTATTGCTCTTTAGAAAATTCACATTCGTCTTATTTGATCCCTTGAATTGGGTTGTTTTGTTTGGAGGTATAAGTGGTCCTTTTCCTTTGTCATCAATATTCTTGGTAGACTTGGATCCTTCTTGATGGTTTGCAATCATTTGTTGCACTCCACCTTGTTTCCTTTGTTCAACAATGGAATAGATGGGCCATTGGATAGGAACATGATTGTTTCCTTCACACAAATAACAAGTGGCTTGAGAGGTGGGACATTGGCCAACAGGATGTTTCTCTTTGCAGTTGGGGCATTGATCTCCATGCTCCTTAGAAGTATGATCCTTGTCTCCACAAATAATGCAAGATGGGGCTCTATCTAGAATAACATTTCTGTCATCCTTGTTGTCACAAACTCTTTTGGAATAGCTTTCTTCCATTTTGATCATTTGATCAGTCACTTTGAGCATCAGTTGGCCTTGAGTTCCCAAAAATCCTTGTAGTGTTGGATCTTCTCCACTGATGTTGGCTATGAATTGAGCTGTCACTTGGTTCAACTGGTTCTGGGTTGCTATGAGCTCTTTCATGCTGTTCTCTTGGTTGGTGTTGGTGTCATCAACCTTGAGGTTGGAGTCTCTTTGAGTAGTCATCTGTTTGGGTTGAATGGGAATTAGAATAGGCAAGATATTTCTAAGGAGTCAATTCTAATCACACACATCACAATTCACTCAAGCAATGTGCAAGCATTCACAAACCACTTCTCACTCAAACAACAAAGTTCAAGCACATACTTAGGCAACAAAATATTTTTATGTTACACTCCATAAGTTGGTGTGTTTGACTTAACTATAATATGGTGGTCCATCTATATGGTTCACTTGTGATCTTTCCTTCCTTCTTTGGTTGATTCTTCTTGCATGAAGTCATGGTTTCCTTGGAAAAACTCTTAGTCACAAATACTTCAGAGTTGATGATGGCTCTTTCCAAGTTGTATTTCCTTAGTCTCCATATCTTGAGCAAGCTTTCTTTGTCTCACTTGTAGTCCTTAGTAGTATCCAAGTTGGAAGTCCTTGGTGAATATGATGAAGATGTTGAAGTCATTAGAGTTGAAGATGTTGAAGAAGTCCTTTGCACATGGTGTAGTCTTTGGCCATGGGTAAGTTTTTCCATCAAGTCCTTTAAACAATATAAGGTGGAGTCCCCTGTGTTTACAATGCTAGTCCCTGGATCAATAGCTAGCATCCACAGTTAAGATGTAATATCAAGAAACAAAGGTCATAATTAACTTTATAACCAGGAATAACATAATTTTATTACATCTTACATAGCTCATTTGGCTATTACATTACATTACAGCGGAATAACTATAAGCATGGGGTCCTTCATCTTCAAAGTTCCACATGCAGACATGTTGGTTGTAGACTTTGTAATCCTAATCAATCAATCTTCACTAAAATCAATCAAACCTGCAACATTACAAGTTACAGCCACAAGGTCAATACATTTGAATTGTATTGGCAAGTTTCACTAATATGTGGAATATAAGTGGATTCTATCACTACATGCATTTTGGCTAAGTAGGGTTTAAGGCTCATTTGCAGAAGCAAAATTTATCCTATCTTTTCAAAATGGTTTTGGTCATTTGTCAAATCTCCTTTTCAAAATTCCTTGAACTCCTTGGTAAATTCCCAAGTGTTTAAGTCCTTGTCAAAAATCCCTTGAGCTCCTTGGTAACCCCAAGTGCATCAAGTTTTATCAAAATCTCTTGAGCTCCTTGGTACCCCCAAGTGCATCAAGTTTTATCAAAATCTCTTGAGCTCCTTGGTAACCCCAAGTGCATCAAGTCTTTAAAAGTTTTCATTAAGAAATTAGAATGTCGAGATTTCCCATAGCTTCAAGATTTAGTTGCTCAGTATTGTCCATAACCGGGGACACGACTAAGTACTTAGATTTTATTATCTTCTGCAGAAGTAGTACACTTTACCCACATGTCACAATCCCATCTTGTTGCCACCAGTGGCCACTGGATTAGTGCTCACCAAGATGGAGTACCGGCAGATTGATAATGTGACGAAGTCTTTCCAGAGGGTCCTCCCATACACCATTGCTAGCTTGTCTTCAGCACCCATGTAGGATTCCAGGTCCCCATGTCCAGTAAACTGAAGACAATGCATGGGTCTTCCCAATGTAGTTGACTAAGCCAGAGCCATAAATAGCATGTGGTTGCACACGAAAGCCACAATTGGAGAAACATGTTCAATCTCTAAGTTTCCTGGGTGGTTTTCCTTTGGAGCACAACACAAAGAGATTGCCATAGACATGGTTCCTTTTGTTGCCACCTTCTCCAAAACTCAAAGTATCCTTGCCTACCCAGGTGGTTCATTGAGTCCTTGTTTTATTATATAAAAACACAAGTCCTTTTCTTAACTTCATAAAATCTCAACATGTATCTCTTTTCAAAATATAGCATGGCTAAGCATGTAACAACTACATTGTTTTCACTAAGGAATGTATAGGGTATCCTATTGGATTTAGCATAGCATAAGTATAGAAATTCTTTTCATGCATGTTTCAAAATCCACTAAGTATAATGAAAATAGTAGGACTTTAGATGATAGTGTAACTTGCCTTGTTGGTAGGGAATGTTGGTTCACTCCTTGATCTTGCTAGTCTCACACTTTTCTAACTTCACTACAATCAATCAAGCAAACACAATATCAACTAGCATTTCAAACCAATAATCAATCAAACAATTTCACACTCACAAAACAATGGGATCTAAGTCATGCATGTAAGCATGCAAGAGATAGTTTTATTTTCAAAGATGGTCTCCACTAGGCTTGTAAACTTTGTAAGGTTCAAGGTGGTCATTTTCCAAAGTGGTAAAGTCATTTGCAAAAAGGGTTTTGTCCATAAACCATTTTTAAATCCATTCATTATTTTATGTGGTGGAAAATATTTTTATCAAAGCAACAACCTTAAGTTTTTCACTAAATAAGTTGTTGTTTCTCAAAACTTGGTGTTTTAGGGTCAGTAGGTTTGATCCAAATCATTTTCCCAAAGTTTTTACTCCAAAAACATTTTCATAACAAAACCATTATTTTTATTTGGCTAGAAATGGGCTAAACTAATTAATCCATCCTAAACTTCACCAAATTCATTTTTAACTCCATGGGTTGGTTCCTAGGGTCAGTAGGTTTACCACAAATCAATTTGCCAAGGTTTCAACCTCAAAAACATTTTTGAACAATTTTTCTAATCTAAACAAGCATACAAAAGTTTCTGCAAAAACAAACAATCTAACATATACTATTTACTAAACTAATTGCATGGTTGACTAGGGCTTGTTCAACTGATTCCAACGATATAAAGTTTGTAATTTTTGGACGTGTTGATCAAAAGTTATAGGGTTTTCAAATCTGCATCTAAATCAGATTCAAATTTTGTTTTAAACAGAAACTGGTGACTCGCGTCCTATTCCCATTCGTCGGTACCGCTTCGTTCGGATCGACAGACGCAGACCGCAGGATCCAACTTGATCGCACGGCACAGATTCATTCTTACCCTTTTGCTCTGGTTCTATTCCTAACCGCAGGATTGAAATCTAACGGTGTAAGGCTAGTCGACCATACTCGGGCGGCGCTGACGCGACGACGACTGGCGGCGCGGTCAGACGTGGACGGTGCCGGCGGTCTAGGAAGCGAGATAATAGGAATAGAGGCTCACCATGTTCGCAGAGGCCTGGGGAAGCTCAAGGTATCGTTGGTTTGACGAGGGGCGCGCAAGGTTGCGGTGGATTGCTCGCCGGAGACGTGGTCGGCGTCAGATGGTCCTGGAGCTCGTCGAGGATGGTGCTGTGGTTCGCCCCGAGGAAAAAGGAAGACGCTGTTAGATGCACCAGATCAAGGCGAAGTTGTGTGCGTGAATGAGAGGAAGAGGGGCGGTCGGATACTACCTGGGGAACTCGTCGGAGTTGGAGTGGACGGTGGAGTCGTTCTGTCGAAGACGATGTCGATGCTGCAGAGCACGCGCGGATGTGGGGTTGGTGCGAGGAGATGCAGGAGACGATGGGGATCACACCCGTGTGCTCTGGGGGCAGTGGGGCGGTTCGTGCTCGCCGGAATCGTCACCGGAGTTTCGTCGGACAGAGGGTGGTGCGGCGAGGAATTGGGCAGCCTGGGGGCGTGCCGAGGTGGGGCGACAGAGGGGAAATGCAGAGGAGGCGTGGGCGCTTAAGAGGGAGGAATTGCTGAGTGGAATCACTGCGGCATTACTGCGAATTTACGCTCAGATTGAATGACAGAGAACGGCAGCGAGGTTTGGGGAGAAGGGGTATGGGTGGCAAGGTGGCAATGACTGTGATGGGGCTGGGCCGAGGGAGTGAGAGAGAGAAGAGGGGCCACCAGTCAGCGATTGCGCGGGTGCGGTTCTGAGTGGAAAACGTTTACCATGGGAGAGAGTAGGTCGCTGGATTGGGTCTTGTTGGGCTTGCGGTTATGAGTCCAATTCTTATTTTTTCTTTTTAATTGTTTTTCCTTTTCTGTTCCTATTTTCTGTTTTGAAAATCAAACAACAAATCAAACAATCAAAACAATTCAAACAATCACCATACTTTTCATTTGAATTTGGTTCTGTTTAACAACATAAACCAATTCCAAAAATTAAAATAATATTTTTATTTTAGAGTCCATTTAAAATTAAATAAAATGGACCTTAGTTCATAAATCAAATAGGTTTTAATTTATTTTAAAACTCCTTTTGAAATCTAAATATTTTCAAAACCAAATCAGTAGGTTTTATTTGAGAATATAAAATACTTGGAAAACTTATTTGAATTAAGTAAATAAGTTTTCATGGTTAATTAAAATAGTAAAACCTTTATTTATAAAACTTGGATTTTAAATCCTTATTAATTTATTTTAAATAAACCTTTACTATTTTTATCAAAACAAAGCATTTTATTTCATAAGCTTGGCCAAGGTTTAATTTGGTTCTATAAAATAATATTTATTTAAATTTCTTAAAAAAAACTCTATTTGAAACAATTTATTTTGAAAACCAAATCTTTTTATTTAAAGATCCAAAATAGTAATTCCAAAATATTTTATTTTCCTTTATTAAATGTTTATCTTTTTAAATCCCTTTAGGATTTAATTGATCCAAATTGGTTTGAAGGTTTCCAATTGGATTCAAAAAGTTTCTTCTCACCCTGAAAATCATCAAAGTTTTATTTTATTCATTTATTTTTTTCACATTACAAGATTTGGAAAATCTTGGGATGTGACACTCAACCTGCGCGTCATAATGCAAATGTCCCTCCTCGATAGAGAAAAAACCATTAGGCAAAGGAGCTGGGATAAAGTGATCCGTTCCAGGTATATCAAGGAAATATCTACCATGAGTTTTAGAAACCATACCACATGCTCTTAGAGTAGAGATACCGAGACGGTAACTTCCTACCAACGGTTGGCTATTACCTAGGTTGATGTGAAGTGCACGTGCAAGAATGGCCACAACTCCCCCTCCGTATATGGGTCCACGAGATTGAAGAGCCTGATGCTTAAGGTAAAACACAAGCAAAGTGCCCTAATTTGGCATTAAGTTACAATTAACAAAAGCAGCTTTTGCCAAGATCAACATGTCCTTCTCATTAACTCTATTAAACTCACCACGTGCCTGCAAGGGGTTAGCAATCATATAAAATAAATAGCGAACAGAAGGGTGATCAATTTGGTTTCCCTTGGGTGTGTTTCCACGAATTTTCATTAAGTTAAAGTACTGCCAAGGTGCGGGATATAAAATAAAAGTAGTTGTGCATACATCAGGACGTTGTTGGCAAACCCAAAGCATCGAGCCCATTGCTCGAATGATAGGATGCACTCATAGTTCATCAGGAGAAATTTGACGCGATCAACTCCAGGACTTTGTTCCTTAGTACAATATTAATGATCCACCATATGTGTCAAGGTCCTGAAGAACTCAAGTGTCAAGCAACGATATGTGGTGACATCCTGAAAGACAAAGTCATACAAACCAACATTGTTGCAAAGTAAATCGAAATCAGCATGAATGCCAAGTTGGTTCAGGATGTAGAGACATACCCACTTGGTGGACTTGATTTCCCAAAGCTTGAGGTGACTAAAACGACTCAACTGAAACTCCTCGATGAACTCGATACCAAGTGACTCGGGGGGTTAACGTATCATCAGGTGGTGCGGAGGATTCCGCGGCCACGGCACATGTATGGCTCCTCAAGTTCATCTAAAAATAATAAGATAGAATAAATAAGAAATAATAAAAATTGCTAAAAAAAATTTGATCCAATAGAAACACAGAATATGTGATCCCCTACACTATTTACAAAATAGTTCTCCTCTAAAACAATACTAAGCATGCTCAACATCAAGATTAAATAAAAAACAAGACCTAAGTCTAGATTCACAATGGTGAATGATTGGGTGAAGCTTTTGCAAAAACAAGTTGAGGATCAGAGGAGAATCATTCCTTAGATCGATTGAGTGCAAGGAATCAAAGAAAATATTGATTAAATTTGAAGATCCAATGGAGGTGGTTTGGAGTTTGGAGGAAAAAGAAAGATAGATTGATATATGGGGATTTTTAGGGTACCTCCTCAGGGTGTTTATACTAGCCGTGTATGTGGTACGGGCAGGCGGTATGGCCGGAGCCCACCCGTACCGGGTGACATACCATGGGGGGCGGTGGCTGCTCCCAGGCGATGCACTCGGTATGGGTGCGTGGTACGGTCGCGCACGTCCGTATTGCTTGTCGTTATCGGTGCGGTGAGATCCGCTTGAAATCTGATGTTTGCTCGAGGAAACGGTACAGGCGCATCGTATGGGCTCAGTAATGGCGCGTCCGACCGTACCATAGGTCATTACCGACACTGTTCCTTGCGGCAAAAATCATCCTTTCTATTTTTCTTATGTGGTACGGGCGCACGGTACGTTCCCTTTCGATCGTACCACATGTCATTAAATGGACTATGAGCTGCAAAACTTCAAAAGTTTAATTAGTAGCTCCATGCGCCTTTGCACATCTCATCATAAGTAAAATAACAGTAAACATACTACATAAAAAATCAGCAATACTTTAGGCCATGTGTTAGTAAAAATAATAGATCGAGGATTACCCTATTTATTCTCCTCTCTCCAAAGGTCTTCTTGAACACTCTTTATTTAAAATGAAACAAAATAAAAATAAAAACTAACAAGACTAACACAAAGGTAAAATTTTATTTCACTTGAAGCGCTTCGACTTAAGGTCAATTAGCTTCTGTTTAAGGTCAATTAGCTGGACCCTGATGGCAATCATTTAGGTTTGAGGAGTGGAATACCAACTCCAAAATAGTTGGCTTTCAAAGTAATTATACCATCATCATCATTAGTCTTGGCCTTCTTTTTCCTAGGGAAGTGGACTATAAAAGGATCTCTAGATGGTAGCCTAATTCTCACATTCCCCTCATGTAAATTAATCAAAGCTTTAATAGTTCTTAGGAATGGCCTACCTAAAATTATAGGTGCTATGGGATCTTTAGGCATGTCCATAATAACAAGATCAATAAGTGCGGGACTACCTTTAATTTTAACAACTATATTTTCTTTTATCCCAAAAGCTTGTTTATAGGTTGAATCCGCTAGGTGGAGTCTTAATTCGGTAGTAATGAATGTCCCTAAGTTTAATTTATTAAATAATCTTTTGGAAATTGTTGAGATGCTCGCACCAAGATCACAAAGTGCGGATATCTCATTGAATCCCAACTTAACTTTAATAGTGGGCTTAAATATATCATCTAGCTTAGCGGGAAGTTTATCAGCTAGTCTTTTGTACTCTATTTCTAGCTCACGAACTTTAGATGCTACTTGTTGTATAAATTGTTGGTACATAGCATCATTATCTTATTCTATACCGGGATTGTTTACGGTGATCATCTTCAATAGATCTTCCACGGTATACTCTGGTGTTGGCGCATTGCTATAATCTAGCTCTTCAGGTTTCTCTTCATTGGTTACCTATAGTGACCTCAGATCGATAAAAATCCTAAGTCCATGTGATTAACATGCTACTCCCTGGATCAATAGCTATCACTCACAGTCGATGAAACATCATATAAAACACAAGTCTTTATTACATGAATTGAATAATACAGAGTTTACATTATTACAATAAAAGCGATATAAATACAACTTGGAGTCCCATCAATGCCACACACAGGTTGCGTGAAGACCCGTGATCCTAGCGCACCTTTCAATGGTGATCTCCAAATTCTGCACATGAAACGTCCAGCCAAACGAGTTGGTCAATACTTTGAATGTATTGGCAAATTACACCATGAAGGAAAATATTTTGCTATTTGTATATGCATAGGCTGACAAAAGGCTTGAGTTTATTTGCATAAATCAAATTTTTCTTAAGTCAATAAGAAGAGAGAAAATCTTTTATCCTACTTTGTAAACATTTGATAAATAACATATGGTCAAGTGGCTCGCACTGGATTCCACCATGCTATCATCTCTCAACTAACACATGGAGTACACCATGCAACCCAAAATCCCCTCTAAGGACGATTCCACAACCATAGAGATCTAGAACAGTTATTTTAGAAAAGAGGGAGGAAATCCATCAGAGGGTCCATCATTCAGATGCTCAAAGTTGTTCTTTTTTGTGAACATGCCTGATCGACCAGGTTGATAATCTCGAGAGTTTGTATACTTTACCCATAATCCACGATCAAGTCCTTTTACAAACAAGACCATGGCGAAGATTTCCCTTAGTACCCCTCTTCCCGGTTCCACGGGAGCCAAAACTGTGGTATGATGACCCACAAGTATAGGGGGTGTAACGTAGTACTTTTGATAAATAGGAGTGTCGATCCCAACGAGGAGCAGAAGGTGCTGAACAGTGGTATGGAGCAGGAACTCTCTACAAATACTTAGCAAACAGATTTTTAGTGGTTTTATGATAAGGCAACAAAACGAAGTGCAAGTAATAAAGAACAAATGCATCAAGTGGCCCAATCCTTTCTTAGCAAAGGACAAGCCGGTGGAAATACTTATAAGGACCAAACGTTCTCGAGGACACATGGGAATTCTGTCAAGTGCTTTCGCTTCAAATAGCTGAGTACTCTTCTTTGGTGTTGTAAGTGCTGTGTGGGTGAACCTATGCTAATGTACCGATCGTACTTGGACTAATACATACTTGTGATTAACCCCCCTACAAACATCCGTAACTACAAGAAAGTAATTAAGATATAAATCTAACCATAGCCTTAAACTCTGAGATCCTACGCTCCCTTGTGCAAAGGTGTCCTAACGGGGTTCGGTTTACATCACTCACTCCGCAACCCCACAATTAGTAGCCAAATACACAATGCATTCCCCTAGGCCCATAAATGGTGAAGTATCATGTAGTCGATGTTCACATCACACCACTAGAAGAATAGCACCACAACTTAAATACTAACCATTGAATAATAACTCAACACAAATCCACTAATAACAACATGACTTCTCCCATGTCCTCAAGAACTAAACGAACTACTCACAAGACATCATATGGATCAAGATCAAAGATGATATGATAATGGATAACAATCTGAACATAAACAATAATCCAATGGTTCCACTCACAAGCATCAACTAAAATAGTAATTAACACAGGGAAAGTTTCCCCTAAGAACTAAAGCAATATCCAACACAATTGTTACAGCGGGACGAAGTGGTGATGATGGTGCTGGTGGAGATGATGGTTTGGATGATGATGATGATTCCGATGAAGCCTAGCTTGACGATGGTGTTGATGGCGATGATCTCCCCTCTCCGAGAAGGAATTCCCCTGGCAGAAATTTGTATGCCAGAGAGATCTTTCTCTCTTGGTGTTTTCCGCCCCCAGAGGCGGCGGAAATCTATCTGTGGTCACTCCCCTAGCCTTAGGGTTCCGTAGGGAAGATATAGGCGAAGGGGTGGAGTCGCGAGCCGGGCAGGTGGGCCACACCTGCCCTAGGCACGGCCCAGGGTGGGCCCGTGATGACCCACAAGTATAGGGGATCGCAACAGTCTTTGCGGGTAGTATTACCCAATTTATTGATTCGACACAAGGGTAGCAAAAGAATACTTGCAAGCCTTAACAACTGAGTTGTCACCAGCTGACTGAAATAGTTCTTGCTCACGAAGTTTATCAAGAGAAGAAAGCAACAAAGAACAAAGAATAAAGCAATAAACATGAGCAATAGTAACATTAACGGTAACAATAGGATTCGAGTGTGGTAGGCATAGGGATGGATGGATGGGTGTTGCATGGACGAGTCTAAAAATGTACCTTCAAGATCTAGGACATTGCAGATAAATAATAACAAGCATCCAAGTACTAAGCAATCCTAGGAATGTGCTCCAAATATAGTCATACGTGCTCGCAATGATAACTTGCACAGCATCTTTTTTCCGGCCAGCCCGTGGCAGCGGGGCCTCTAGGGAACTACTGGCAATTAAGGTGCTCCTTTTAATAGAGAACCGGAGCAAAGCATTAACACTCTGTGAACACATGTGATCCTCACACCACAGCCATCCCCTCCGGTTGTCCCAATTATTTTCACTTTGGGGCCTTTGGATCCAGACAATGATATGTGTACACAACTTGCAGATAAAATCACAAACAATACTATCATAATGATTCAATAATAAGTTCAGATCTGAGATCATGGCACTCGGGCCCTAGTGACAAGCATTAAGCACAACAAGTTGCAACGAAGTCAAATAGCACTAATAGAGATACTAGGCACTATGCCCTAACAAATCTTATTCGATTACATGATAGAAATCATCCAATCCCTACCATCCCCAATCCTACATCGGGGGATTACTCACTTATGGATGAGGGAAACATCGGTGGTTGATGGAGATGCGTTGGTGATGACAATGGCGATGATCCTCTCCAAATTCCCCGTCCCGGTGGGTGCCAGAACAGAGTTTCTGGATCCGAATCTTGGTTTCTGGTGGCGGCGGAGGAGCGGAACTCTTTATGGAAAACTATCGAACCCCCCTGAGTTTTTAGGTCAGAAGGCAACTTATAGGCGCAGAGGGAGGCCGAGGAGCTGCATGGGGTGGCAGCACCCCCTCCAGGCGTAGGGTCAGGTGGGCCCACGCCTAGGGTGGGTCTAGGCCCCAGGCCTCCTCTCTGTCTCCCCTTCTAGCTACGTGGATCTTCTGGTGAAAAATAGTTTTTGGCATATTTTCTGGGATTTTTCCTGATTGTTGATTTTCTACACAAAAACAAGACACCAAGGTAATGCTGCTGAAAACAGCGTCAGTCCGTGTTAGTTGTATCCAAATCACACAAGTATAGAGGAAAACAATAGAAAAGTGTTAGAGAAAGTAGATACGTTTTGGACGTATCAACTCCCCCCAAGCTTAGCTTATTTCTTGTCCTCAAGCAATTCAGTTGAAAACTCAGTGCGATAAAAGAACTTTCACGAACACTTTGCTTCATATGATGTATATATCCTCAGCACAAGAGTAGATGCTTATACAATTCATAATAAGGAGTATGCAACTAAGTCTACTCAATAGTCATTGCAAGCTATGACGAGAAACCAACTCAATAATAATAAGTAGCATGAAACATAAACATAAGCAACATTGCAATGCTCATAATAAGGTATGATAGAGTGGTATCTCGCTTGCCTTTGTTTGAAGAGCACAATCTAAATGCCGAGGCACCTCTGAAGTTCATATGAAGACTAGAGATAAAGATATCAGAGGTACAAGCATAAAAGTCATGACATAATTAACCAAGTTTTGAAACAAACACAAAAATGACCACTATGCTCTCAAGAAGGTGCTCATAGAATAAGTGGTGACTCAACTAGGTTGTGAAAACGGTTTTGTGAAGGTTTGAAAGGCTTCCCAATGCTGAAAGGAAGGTACTCATTAGCTTTGAGCTCTCATTGCCCCTATCATAGGAATCTTCATGTGGTTAAGGTGAAAGTGAGGTCCACTATGAATCATATGCTTGACAGACCATAGACTTGAAATCCCAAATCCCTTGAGTATGAGGGTAGCTCCGCATGCTACTCAACTTTGGTCACCTGAAAGTTCTTGTCATTGTAAATACATGCATATCATCGAGAACCGCCAACCGGGGTACCCCTTGCATATGGTACAGGAGCTTTCCCATAACCAAAATGACAAGGCAAGCAGACAATGAGCATCTCAGCAATCTTTTTATTTACCATATGCATAGATTTTTATTGAGGATGCTTCATAGATGCTCATTGTAGTGTTGCTGCAAGTTTCCACCATGATTAAGCATGGCTTAGGCTAGCGGCCCAGGCGTTTCTCTAACACAATGTATAAACTCCATGAACTAACAACTTCCCCTTTTATTTCACATCGTCGACATCCGTAAACAAAAGAGCAAAGTATCAACTGGATAAGATATCCAAAAGGTGTTGAAAACGTTCCCCATGACAGCACGGTTCTGCTGACTCCCAGTATATAATTAGCAAGCATATAACTTTTATGGATTAGTCACAATGGTTCAGGATTATTAAGCGCAAGGAGTAAAGTGTGCCATCAAGTTTGTGAGAGGTTTACTAACTAACTTTCTCAAAACAGACAAACATTTTATTTTGGAAGAAAACACGGCATATGGAATATGCACTGAAATAGCAAATGATGCTAATAGGTAGGTATGGTGGACACAGCTGGCGAAATTGGTTTTGGTGAGTTGGAAGCACAGATAGAGCACATACTCAGTTCAAGTGAAGGCTAGCAATAGAGAGGGAGCGACAAACAAGAGAGCAATAACTGTCATAATCATGCTTGCAACAAAACATGACTAACTATGGCATGAAAGTGATACAAGAACTCTGAGGCAAAATAAATCATCGAGGCTTACTGACTATTGATTAGTCATATGCATGCGTGAGCATGTGCCAAGTCGATTCACATGAACAGTCAGAGGAGGATACCACAATATCATACCAAAGTATGAATAAAACAATGCAAGCAAACATTCATATGACATGCTACAAACTATTAGCAAGCTAGAGCTAATCATAGACAAGCAAGAACTACTAAGCATCCATAATTACATACACCTTACACAAACAGGCTAAGCATGCTCACAATGATGAGTATATGTACAAAAATGAAACAAATAGAGTTCGTTACCAGCCTCTTACCACACCTCGAGTTGTCTTAATCTTCATTATTGCCCTTCACTTGTGTGAATTGAATAATTAACATGAAAACCAATATCCACTGATGTTAGACCCCTCCTTTGTAAAGGAAAGGATCCCTGTGATTGCAATACTAGTCCCTGGATCAATGCTAGCATCCACAGTTTAAGATGAAGTACACAGATACAAAGGTCGTTTGTTACATTCATTACAGAGATAAAACATAGTCTTTTACAACTCAGGGCCATAGGCCTAATACAAGAGTTTAAGGAATAAATAAATAAACATAAGTCTTCATCTTCATGTGCCACAGGCAAGCATGTTGAGTGTAGACTCATGACTCCTACTCATCATCGGAGTAACCTGCAACATCACAAGTTACAGCCACAGAGGGTCAATACTTTGGAATAGTATTGGCAAGTGATACCTTAGTATATTTTAAGTGGACTATATTACTATATGCATTTTGGCTAAGTGTAGCTTGGCTTGCTTTGCTTGAAAATAGGTTTTACCTATTAGTTGAAATCACTAAGTTTTTCTTTGTCAAAAACTTCCCAAGAAACCACCAATAGACATTGGGGTCCTTCACCCTTGTTCACCCACCAATTTTTACTTAGAAGTTGGAGTGATGAGATTATTGTAGCTTCCATGTCTTGATGCTCAAATTGTCCATTGCCTTGGACTAGGCTAAGTACTTAGGTTTTCCATCTGCAGAGGTTGTACACTTTCCCACTGACTTGGTTTCCCAAGACAGGACCCTTCAGAAGCCTTTCCTTAGTCAAATGGACGCGCTCCAACGTATCATTCCCACTACCACCAACTGTCCAATTGACTAAGTTCTAGCAACCTATATGATCATGGCAGAGCCCATATTGCCAAGTGGTTGCATTGTAAGCTTTCTCAACACTTGGCCTCCAAATCCCTTTGTGCCTGGGTGGCATACCACAAGTGAGATACACAACCCAAGTCCATGGCCTTGTGTAACCACTCAACATAACCCAATCCTTCCATTCCACCCAGGAGGTTCATTTGACTTAGTTGTTTTTATTAGGAAAGTATAAGTCTCATGACTTAGAAATATTTTCATCATAATAAGTATAGATTTTTCACCAACCTTGTTTTCTAAATAGCTAGGCTAAGCATGGTGTGATAACTTAACTTAGGAAAATTCCCTAGCAGTTCTACAATTCTTCACTACTTAGGATTTCCCATCTTAGCATTAGGCAAAAGTAGCATGCAAGACTTAGCAAAATATCTAATGCAAGTACAAAACATAGGATAGAAATATTCATGAAAATATCACTTTCCTTGGTAGTGGGGAGAGTAGCACTCTTCACAATCACAATCACTAGCAAAATCTACACAAAAATTATAGCATAGAATTACAAACAATTATATACAACCAAAAATAATATGAATGCATGCATGCAAGAATTTACTAAGTGGTTATTTTGAAAACTCTACCAAGCATGCACATGTTTACAGAAACTTAACAAGACACAAGTTTGCCAACTAAACTTATTTGGCACTAATACAATTTACCAAAATAAATCCATACTTAAATTAGCCTTAAACATGTTTCTACAAATAAAGTCATTTTAACTGTTACTATTTGTTAAACACATTGGATATTCAGAAAGGTCTTGTTTCACTGAATCCAATGGTATAAAGTTTGCAAAAATCCAACGTGGCAATCAAAAGTTATAAGTATTTGAAATTTGGATCAAATTCTGGTTTTAAATCTGTTTTTAGTTCTTACACTTGCCACGCGTCGCGTCCCTATTGGCGCGTACCGGTTCGCACCGGATCGAGCTTTGTAGCCGCAGGATCTAAATAGATCGCACGCTCCAGATCGTGTACCTCTTCGCCGATTAATGAATCTATCCTAACGCTTGGATCAAGATCCAACGGCGCGCGAGCAAGCGACCATGTCCCGGCGGCGCGCGGCGTCAGCGAGCGGCGGAGCGCTCGGTCTACGGCGGCGCTAGCGTTCCAGGTCGTCCGCGAGAGGGAGAAGGGCCATACCAGATTCGCAAGAGGCTGCTGAAGCTCAAGGTAGCGTCGGTTTGCGAAGGGGCGTGCTGACACGGCGATGATTCCTCGTCGGAGTTGAGTCTGGCGACAGGTGGTTCCGTTCAAGGTCGAAGGCGACGTTGTAGATCACTAGGAGGCAAACGGAGGATGTGGTCAGATGCAGAATACCACGGCGAAGATGCATGCGTGAAAGACAAGGTTCGGGGCGGTCTGGACTTACCGCTGGAGCTCGCCGGAGTTGAAGCTGGAGGCGGTGGCGGTCAGACGATTGCGTAGCCGGCGTTCTGGGTCACCCGTGGGTAAACCAGGAGTGCTAGGAGATGCGTGAGGTCAAGCGGAGTCTGCAGGAAGTGAGCGGAGGGTAGTCGGAGTTGGCCGGAATTTGAGGCAGCTCGTCGGAGACGCGGGTTCAGAGAGAAATTTGTTTAGCCTGGGGGCGCTCTGGGCTTGGGGTTTGGGGGAGAAGAGAGAGGGGACATAGGGGGTTTAAATAGCCTGGTTGTGAGCGAGAATTACTCGGGCATTGATACAAATTGAAGCTGAATCAAGCGAAACGTCCGCGCTGATTTGGGGATGAACTGGTCGTGGGGGGGTGGAGACGACGATGCTCGAGTGGGCCGTGGTTGTCAGCGAGAGAGGGGAGTGGGAGCGGGTCCCTTCTGTCAGTGAGCTGGTGGGTGCGAGAGTGGGTGAAAGAAAACGATTCGCGGGGTGGGAGCTGCTGGGCTAGCTGGGCCGTGTTAAGTGATTGGCTGGTTTGGCTATTTTTTTCTTCTTTATTCCTTTTCTTTTTCTGATTGAATTTCTAGAAATGGTTTTTAAACTCAAATTCAAATCTGTTTGAATCCAAAGTTTTACAAGATTTTTGTACAATAAATCTTGCTCTTAAATAAGTGTTAACACATCTGAATACTTCTGAACATTTGGGTCTATTGAAAAAAATAAATTAAAACTATGCCTCTATGATAATAGGCATATAATTTGTTTTTGTTTCATATTTTGCTTTGATACTTTGCTTAAGTTTTGAGACCACTTAAGTTTGAATTCAAATCATCCTGAATGAATAACAACATCTTTCTCAATGGCATGTAGCACAAAGGCTAGGGTTTTTATACATAAAATAATGAGCCACATTTGCTCCTGTTTTCTGAAATGATTTTGAGAAAAGCCCTAAATGATGATGAATGCAAGAATGATATGAATGAGTTTTGGAATATGAATTTAGGGATGTTACAAATCTAACCCCCTTAAGATGAATCTCGCCCTCGAGATTCGGATTGGCTAGCAAATAGGTGAGGGTGGTCTTTCCGAAGATCATCTTCTCTTTCCCATGTTGCTTCCTCTTCGGAATGATGATTCCATTGCACCTTGCAAAACTTGATAGTTTTTGTCCTTGTGACTCTTTCCGCGGTCTCAAGAATCTTGACAGGCTTTTCCTCATAGGTGAGATCACTTTCTAGTTGGACTTCTTCCAAGGGTATGGTATCCTTCAAAGATGATTCTTCCATCTCTGGGTGACATTTCTTAAGCTGACTCACATGAAACACATTATGGACAGCTGACAGAGACTCTGGAAATTCAACTTCATATGCAACTTCTCCCTTGCGACTTAGAATCTTGAATGGCCCAACATATCTTGGTGCCAACTTTCCTTTGACTCCAAATCTATTCACTCCACGAAGTGGTGATACTCTAAGATAAGCTCTATCCCCAACTTTGTAGGTGACTTCTCTACGCTTAGAATCCGCGTAGCTTTTCTGTCGGGACTGTGCTATCTTCAGCCTGTCCTTAACCAATTTGACCTTTTCTTCGGCGTCTTTGATGAGATCCGGTCCAAATAAACTTCTTTCTCCCACACCATTCCATAATAATGGGGTGGTACACTTCCTTCCGTAGAGAAACTCAAATGGTTCCATCCCAATGCTAGATTGGTAACTGTTATTATAAGAGAACTCTGCGTAAGGCAGACTTTCATCCCAACTTGCCCCATAGTCTAGGGCACATGCCCTCAACATGTCTTCAAGAATCTGATTTGTCCTTTCTGTTTGTCCATCAGTTTGAGGATGAAAAGCAGTGCTGAATTCCAACCTCGTTCCCAAAGATTCATGAATCTGTCTCCAAAAGTGAGAAGTAAACTGAGTTCCTCTATCAGACACAATACTCTTAGGCACACCGTGAAGGCACACAATTCTGCTCATGTAGATTTTGGCTAACTTGGCACTCGTATAAGTCGTCTTCACGGGTATAAAATGAGCCACTTTAGTTAGGCGATCCACTACTACCCATATAGAATCATACCCTGACCTGGTCCTTGGTAATCTGGTAATGAAATCCATACCGATATTTTCCCACTTCCATTCAGGAATAGGTAGTGGTTGAAGCAAACCTGTTGGTTTCTGATGCTCCGCTTTTACTCTGCTACACACATCACACAAAGAAATATGCTCGGCGATGTCCCTTTTTTAGATTGTTCCACCAAAATCTTTCTTTCATATCCATGTACATTTTGGTGTTTCCCGGGTGAATAGAATATGGAGAGTTGTGGGCTTCCTGTAAAATTAGTTTCCGCAATTTCGGGTCTTGTGGAACGCAAATACGTTTCCCGTGCCATAAAGTACCTTGTTCGTCTATATGGAAACTCTTAGCTTTCCCTAGACTAATATTTTCCTTAATCTTTTCAATTTCCTTATCAGTCTTCTGAGCTTCTCGAATCTTGTCCAATAAAGTGGGTTGAACATCTAAGGACATGAGATGTCCTTCAGGCACAATCTCCAATCTGAGTTCTTTGAATTGCTTACACAAGTCATCCGGCAATTCTCCTTTGGTAAGGCCATTTACAAACGTCTTACGACTTAGAGCATCTGCTACTACATTTGCTTTACCGGGGTGGTATTGCAAAATTAAGTCGTAATCCTTGATAATCTCTAACCATCTTCTTTGTCTCATATTGATTTCCTTCTGGGTGAAGATATACTTCAAACTCTTATGATCGGTGAATACTTCACAACGCTTTCCCAAAAGGTAATGTCTCCATGTTTTGAGTGCATGGACGACAGAGGCTAACTCCAAATCATGAGTAGGATAGTTTACTTCATGAGTTTTGAGTTGTCTCGAGGCATAGGCTACGACTTTACCGTCTTGCATAAGTACGACACCCAAACCTTGATGAGACGCATCACAATATACTTGGAAATCCTTTTCCAAATCTGGCAGACATAGTACCGGTGCTGTTACAAGTCTCTTTTTCAATTCTTGGAAGCTGACTTCACAACCTTCAGACCAAGAAAATTTCTTGTCCTTCTTTAACAATTCAGTCATTGGCTTAGCAACCTTTGAGAAATTCTCAATGAACCTTCTGTAGTAACCTGCTAAACCAAGGAAACTGCGAACTTCTTTTACGTTCTTGGGAGATTCCCATTCTGTCACGGCTGAAACTTTAGCAGGATCAACTGCCACACCATCTTTTGTCATAACATGACCAAGAAAACCAACTTCCTCTAACCAAAACTCACACTTGCTGAATTTGGCATAAAGTTTATGCTCTCTTAGCTTTTCAAGTATTAAGCGTAAGTGTCTTTCATGTTCTTCCTTGCTCTTGGAGTAGACTAAGATGTCATCGATGAAAACGACAACAAACTTGTCAAGGAATTCCATGAACACTTTGTTCATCATATTCATGAAGTATGCTGGAGCGTTGGTTAAACCAAAAGGCATCACAGTGTACTCATACAATCCATACCTTGTGGTGAATGCGGTTTTCGGTATGTCTTGCTCTCTTATCTTGAGTTGAAAATAACCTGACCGGAGATCAATCTTCGAGAACACACATGCTCCTTCTAGCTGATCAAACAAGTCGTTGATTCTTGGCAAAGGATATTTGTTCTTGATGGTTACCTCGTTGAGAGAACGGTAGTCAATGCATAATCTTTGTGTTCTATCCTTCTTTTCCACGAATAAAACTGGAGCTCCCCAAGATGAAGAACTTGGTTGGATAAATCCTTTCTGCAACTGTTCACCTAGTTGCTTCTTGAGTTCCTTTAGTTCGTCCACTGACATTTTATAAGGTCTCTTTGCTCTTGGTCCAGAACCTGGTACCAAATCTATTATAAACTCCACATCTCTATCTGGAGGCATTCCCGGTAACTCTTTTGGAAACACATCCGGATACTCACATACAACTGGTACGCTGTCCATGCTAACCCCCTTAAGAGAATTTAGATTACTTCCTTTGGATTCAAAGTTTGACCTGAATTTTATTCTTTTTCCTTCTGGGGTTGTGAGTGCAACAGTACGATTAGCACAATCTAGTACTCCTTCATACTTAGCCATCCAATCCATTCCCAAAATTACGTCTAGTCCTTGGGAATCTAGGATTATCAGGCTCACTGGAAACTTATGCTTTCCAAACTCTATGACAAGATCCCGGCATCCAAGACTTACTATCATATCTCCACCCGGAGAACTAACTTTTATTGGACACCCAATGTTTTCAGATGCAAACCCATTTCTATCAACAAATGCTTTTGATATGAATGAATGAGATGCACCAGTGTCAAAGAGTACAAATGCTGGAATGGAATTGAGTCTGAACTTACCAGCAACGACATCAGGCTCCTCATAGACCTCCTCCACATTGATGTGGTTAACCTGTCCTTTCTGAAAAGGATTGGTCTTGTTAGGTCCTTCAATTTTCTTCTCAGGGCACTCATTAGCATAATGCCCCAGCTTCTTGCATTTGAAGCACTCAACCTGACTGATGTCCTTTTTTGCAGGCTGACTTCCACTTCCACTTCCACTGTGATGGCTCTTATGTCCACTCTTGTGGTTCTTGTACTTATCATTGTCATGACTGCGATGATGCTTGTTGTCATGACGGTTGTGGTTGTGGTGCTTGTTGAATTTCCCATGCTTATGGGATCCTGAGCTGCCACTGTCATCATAGTGAGATCGTTTGTGAGACGATCCCGAGCTGTGCTTGTCGGAGTGTTTCCTCTTCCTACTCTCGACTTGTTTCATTTTACTCTCCAAAATAGCAGCCTTGTCACACAAAGACTGGTAAGTTGGAACATATGCCCTGCATAACCTGTAGGTTCAGCTCATCATTCAAGCCTTCCAGAAACTTTTCCTTTCTTTTGGCATCAGTGTCAACCTCATCCGGTGCATAGCGCGCCAGATTGTTGAACTCTTCTATGTATTCAGCCACGCTGCAGTGGCGCTGCTTCAAGTTGTGAAACTCTTTCTTTTTCAGGCTCATCATTCCCGATGAGATATGAGCAGTGCGAAAGCCATCTTCAAAGACAGCCCAAGTCACCTCATCAATAGGAGTGGTGATTTGGAAGTTGTCCCACCATGTGGCGGCTGGTCCTTCCAACAGATGTCTGCGAACCTGACTTTTTCAGCATCCGTGCAGCCCACGGTCACTAAATCTTTGTTCACAGAACGTAGCCAGTCATTGGCCACCATGGGATCAGTCGTCCCCGAAAACTTTGCTGGCCTCAAACGCAGAAATCTGGTGAGCATATCAAAACCCGGAGGGTTGTTGTTGTTGTTGTTGTTGTTATTGGGGTTGTTGTTGTTGTTGTTATTCTGGTTTTGGATGAATGTTGTCATCATCTGCATAAGCTGTGTTTGCGCATTCATCATTTGTTGCATTTCCGGGGTGATGTTGTTGGGGTTGGGGTTTGCGCGACGGGGAGGCATCTGTGGTTTGTTCAAATAGATAAGAATGAGATACACATAGATGTTTTATGCACAATACATCACAAGCAAACTCATAACGTACAACTTAAGGATAAAATCTCAACAACAGAATAACAAAGTTCTCGAGATAAAACACACAAGTGGCAAGCCATCCACATGCCGGATGGTCCAATAATAAGTTCACAAATAACAAGTATGATAATGAAAGATAAACGAGTAGTCAAGTCTACTCATCAGCATCAATCTCCTCCTCGATGAAGGTAAGACCTGCGTTCTCCATTGCGGTCTTGTTCTCCTCAATCGTAGTGGTCAAGGAATCGACCTTGGCCTTGAGAGCCCTCTTCTGGGAGCGAAGCCTCTCAATAACCATTTGCTGCTGCTCTAGCTCGAAATCCTTGGACTTCAGTTCCTCGGTCATGTCCCGCATCTTCTTGTTCCTATCCTGGACGCGTGTCTCCTGACTCTTGAACTTGCGGTCCTGGGCCTCGAACTTCGTCTCCATTTCCTTGATCATCTCATCCTGCTGTGCGAAAAGCTTGTCCTTCTCGCGAAGCTGCACCTGGAGCTCGTCATTGCTGAGCATGACGTTCGTCCTGTCCGTGTCCAAATGCCTGAGGAGAGACTCTAAGTCCTGGAGATAGAGACGTATCGGCTCGCGTCCTCGAGTCGTCCCTCAAAGTCGATGGACTCTCCATCAACATCACATCTTCGAAGACATGAAAGTGGGTGCCCCTAACCTGTCGGGAGTGACGGCCAATGACGCCCTATCAGTCTGCATGACTACCTCCATGCCTCTCTCCTGCCGTCGTGCATCAGCTTGAAGACGATGGCCTCTGTAGTCGGCTCTGTCTGGCGTCCGGGCTGGTTCACCTTGAAGCCCCAGAGGTCCTTCCTCTCGAACTTGGTGAGTGGGTACACCGTGATGGTGGGAAGAGGGAGATCGAGCAAAGTGGTAAGCTCAACGATACGGGGACCAAAACGGGTAACCTGTAACTCCTCAACGGTGCTGATGGTAATAGGCATCTATTTATAAGATTAAAAAGTTAGATCAGCACAATTTAAGATAAAACAAGACAAACATATCCATGGAACACAACATCACACAAGTCATGCATACATGAGTCCATTACATCAATCAAGGTCCATACTTATTTAAGGTATCATTTTTGGAATATAAGGTGATAGATGGTGTCCAACTAACGAAGTGTGCTCACAATCCTATCTCACTGGATCTGGTGGCTATCACAATGTTCCTAGAGGCAATCCACCTATCTTGTTCACATGATTCCATCACTAAGTCTATTATATCCCCCCTTAACTCTTGGTTGGTGGCTTCCAACTCTTGAGTAAGTTCCTTCTCCTTATCTAAGTCTTTTTGGAGGTTGAGCATCCTGCACTTGACTCTAGCACTTAGTTCTTTGATAGTCCTCCAAGCGGCATCTCTGGCTGACTCAAATAATGTGGTGTGCATTACAGTGTTGGTGTACATGCAGAATCCCCTTTCTTTGTCGTTGCCTTCCTTGTTTTTGTACAAGTGAAGTTGCACCCACCAATACTCCACTCCTTCATCCATCACTGGAAAGCCTTTGTATATAGCTGCACCATGTGCTTCCATTTCCACCATGAGGTCCTTGAGAATATTGGGAAACTCACTTTCACACTCCAAGGTCATGGTCATGAGTGGTCCTTTCTTCACGGCTTCGTTGATGGAGTTCATCTACAAATGGAGTTGAGAATGAAAAGATTAGAAAAGTTTTACGAGAAGAATAGACAAGTGTAAAAGTAGTTGAAAACTTTTCCTTAGTGGTTTTCCAATCCTAGGGTCATAATCCTACAGGCAACACAGTGCTCTGATACCATCTGTTAGACCCCTCCTTTGTAAAGGAAAGGATCCCTGTGATTGCAATGCTAGTCCCTGGATCAATGCTAGCATCCACAGTTTAAGATGAAGTACACAGATACAAAGGTCATTTGTTACATTCATTCCAGAGATAAAACATAGTCTTTTACAACTCAGGGCCATAGGACTAATACAAGAGTTTAAGGAATAAATAAATAAACATAAGTCTTCATATTCATGTGCCACAGGCAAGCATGTTGAGTGTAGACTCATGACTCCTACTCATCATCGGAGTAACCTGCAACATCACAAGTTACAGCCACAGAGGGTCAATACTTTGGAATAGTATTGGCAAGGATACCTTAGTATATTTTAAGTGGACTATATTACTATATGCATTTTGGCTAAGTGTAGCTTGGCTTGCTTTGCTTGAAAATAGGTTTTACCTATTAGTTGAAATCACTAAGTTTTTCTTTGTCAAAAACTTCCCAAGAAACCACCAATAGACATTGGGGTCCTTCACCCTTGTTCACCCACCAATTTTTACTTAGAAGTTGGAGTGATGAGATTCTTCTAGCTTCCATGTCTTGATGCTCAAATTGTCCATTGCCTTGGACTAGGCTAAGTACTTAGGTTTTTCCATCTGCAGAGGTTGTGCACTTTCCCCACCAGACTTGGTTTCCCAAGACAGGACCCTTCAGAAGCCTTTCCTTAGTCAAATGGACGCGCTCCAACCTATCATTCCCACTACCACCAACTGTCCAAGTGACTAAGTTCTAGCAACCTATATGATCATGGCAGAGCCCATATTGCCAAGTGGTTGCACTGTAAGCTTTCTCAACACTTGGCCTCCAAATCCCTTTGTGCCTGGGTGGCATACCACAAGTGAGATACACAACCCAAGTCCATGGCCTTGTGTAACCACTCAACATAACCCAATCCTTCCATTCCACCCAGGAGGTTCATTTGACTTAGTTGTTTTTATTAGGAAAGTATAAGTCTCATGACTTAGAAATATTTTCATCATAATAAGTATAGATTTTTCACCAACCCTGTTTGCTAAATAGTTAGGCTAAGCATGGTGTGATAACTTAACTTAGGAAAATTCCCTAGCAGTTCTACAATTCTTCACTACTTAGGATTTCCCATCTTAGCATTAGGCAAAAGTAGCATGCAAGACTTAGCAAAATATCTAATGCAAGTACAAAACATAGGATAGAAATATTCATGAAAATATCACTTGCCTTGGTAGTGGGGAGAGTAGCACTCTTCACAATCACAATCACTAGCAAAATCTACACAAAAATTATAGCATAGAATTACAAACAATTATATACAACCAAAAATAATATGAATGCATGCATGCAAGAATTTACTAAGTGGTGATTTTGAAAACTCTAACAAGCATGCACATGTTTACAGAAACTTAACAAGACACAAGTTTGCCAACTAAACTTATTTGGCACTAATACAATTTACCAAAATAAATCCATACTTAAATTAGCCTTAAACATGTTTCTACAAATAAAGTCATTTTAACTGTTACTATTTGTTAAACACATTGGATATTCAGAAAGGTCTTGTTTCACTGAATCCAACGGTATAAAGTTTTCAAAAATCCAACGTGGCAATCAAAAGTTATAAGTATTTGAAATTTGGATCAAATTCTAGTTTTAAATCTGTTTTTAGTTCTTACACTTGCCACACGTTGGCGCGTACCGGTTCGCACCGGATCGAGCTTTGTAGCCGGAGGATCTAAATAGATCGCACGCTCCAGATCGCGTACCTCTTCGCCGATTAATGAATCTATCCTAACGCTTGGATCAAGATCCAACGGCGCGCGAGCAAGCGACCATGTCCCGGCGGCGCGCGGCGTCAGCGAGCGGCGGAGCGCTCGGTCTATGGCGGCGCTAGCGTTCCAGGTCGTCCGCGAGAGGGAGAAGGGCCATACCAGATTCGCAAGAGGCTGCTGAAGCTCAAGGTAGCGTCGGTTTGCGAAGGGGCGGGCTGACACGGCGATGATTCCTCGTCGGAGTTGAGTCTGGCGACAGGTGGTTCCGTTCAAGGTCGAAGGCGACGTTGTAGATCACTAGGAGGCAAACGGAGGATGTGGTCAGATGCAGAATACCACGGCGAAGATGCGTGCGTGAAAGACAAGGTTCGGGGCGGTCTGGACTTACCGCTGGAGCTCGCCGGAGTTGAAGCTGGAGGCGGTGGCGGTCAGACGATTGCGTAGCCGACGTTCTGGGTCACCCGCGGGCAAACCAGGAGTGCTAGGAGATGCGTGAGGTCAAGCGGAGTCTGTTCGTGTGAAGCAGAGGCAGAGGGGTGGTCGGAGGTGGCCGGAATTGCTGCGGCAGCTCGTCGGAGACGGCGGGGTTGCAGAGAGAAATTCGTGCAGCCTGGGGGCGCTCTGGGCTTGGGGTTTGGGGGAGAAGAGAGAGGGGACAGAGGGGGTTTAAATAGCCTGGTCGTGAGCGAGAATTACTCGGGCATTGAATCAAATTGAAGCCGCGAATCAAACAGGAAACAACCACGCTGATTTGGGGATGAACTAGTCGTGGGGGGGGTGGAGACGACGATGCTCGAGTGGGCCATGGTTGTCAGTGAGAGAGTGGAGTGGGAGCGGGTCCCTTCTGTCAGTGAGCTGGTGGGTGCGAGAGTGGGTGAAAGAAAACGATTCGCGGGGTGGGAGCTTCTGGGCCGTGTTAATGGGTCGGCCAGTTGGTTTGGCTATTTTTTTATTCTTTATTCCTTTTCTTTTTCTGATTGAATTTCTAGAAATGGTTTTTAAACTCAAATTCAAATCTGTTTGAATCCAAAGTTTTACAAGATTTTTGTACAATAAATCTTGCTCTTAAATAAGTGTTAAACACATCTGAATACTTCTGAACACTTGGGTCTTTTGAAAAAAAAAATTAAAACTATGCCTCTATGATAATAGGCAGATAATTTGTTTTAGTTTCATATTTTGCTTTGATACTGTGCTTAAGTTTTGAGACCACTTAAGTTTGAATTCAAATCTTCCTGAATGAATAACAACATCTTTCTCAATGGCATGTAGCACAAAGGCTAGCGTTTTTATACATAAAATAATGAGCCACATTTGCTCCTGTTTTCTGAAATGATTTTGAGAAAAGCCCTAAATGATGATGAATGCAAGAATGATATGAATGAGTTTTGGAATATGAATTTAGGGATGTTACAACTGAGAACGCCCGAACACTGCAAAGAACTCACAAAACCAAAGAAGAACAAAATATTTTTGGTGTTTTCGATTTTTTAGAAACAGGCAAACAAAGAAAAACCAAACAAAAGCAAAGTAAACCAAACAAAGAAAAATCTTTTTGGATTTTTATTTTAGAGCAAACCAAAGCAAAGAAACAAAGAAACAAACCAAGAGAAACAATGAATTTTGTTTTGGTATTTTTGGTTTTTTGAGAAAGAAGCAACAAGAACCAAAAAGAAAGCGAAACAATTTACATACAAAGAACCGACTGAACATGATATATAGATGAGTGTGATGTCGGTATACCTCCCCCCCAAGCTTAGGCTTTTGGCCTAAGTGGGGCTCAATAACGCAGATAGTAACCCCATGCTGGTGGGTCATCATAGGAATGATCATAGTTAGGCACCTGCGATGAGGAAGAAGACGCGCCCCAATCAAATGAGGGCTGCTGGTATGAAGATTCTCCCAAGTTGGAGGGCTGAACCGAATTGTCTTCGGCATCCTCTTCAACATTATCCTCTTGCTGGGAGAGTTCCCCCAAATAAGTGGCAACCTCCTCCTCTGTAAGTGACCATCCTTGCCAGTTATCAAAGTTAAACAAAGCAGGTGCAGGAAAATAAACTATTTTCTCATTCCTACCCTTTCTCCGACCTTGCTGGGCAAAACATAGTTCATATGGAAAACTTCTCAGATTATATCCCAAAGAAACAAAACCATGCTGAATCATGGATTCAATATCAAGCCTCTTTATGGGAAACTGAAAATCTGAATAATGAGGCTCTAAACCATGGAAAGCTAGCAACCTAGAAGCAATGAGACCTCCACAAATTCCTCCCTTCTCACGGTTAGTGGTGAGACGGTGAGCTATCAAAGCACCCAAACTATAAGAACTATTCCTATTCAGAGCAGCTGCAATAAAAGCTAGATCAAAAGAAGACAACTTCCTAGCAGTCTTTCTAGCAAGAACACACTTGGTAATGAAATAGGCAAAGTATCTATTAGCTGGGAGCCGGATGTTCCGAATTTTACCACTTTCCTTTGATAAGTCGAAACCTTGGCAAATCTCAGCATACAAATCAACAAGTGACTTGGGCCTCTCCTTGATCTTCTCACAAGATCCCCACTGAGGTACTCTAATTCTCGCTTTAAATCAGCAAAAGGCAGGTCGACAGGTATATTATATATTTTGTAATGGACCATGGGATTAGAAGTAGACCAAGTGAACCGGAAGTCCTGCACAAAAGCCATGGTTAGATTAACATATTGGATTGGTTCACCTTCAACAAAGTGCTCCAACCCTGCATTTATAGCCAAAGTTTGGAAATCTTGGAGGATCCCAGCAGCTCTCATAAATTCATGGCATGGATATATGGAAGGAAAAACTGCCTCCTCACAATGAACCTTCATTGGCTCATGCACCATCAAGTCATATTGATATAGTGGATAAGTACTCATCTTCTTTGCTGAAATTTTTAGACAACCATCAAACCAAGTGATTTCTAAGTTGATAAATGATGAGTAACTACTATAGGAGCTTGCTAGAGGACTACACATGCATCAAAATGAAATTTCTAAGCATAGAACAAGCATGCAAGCTCAAACAACCTGTCACCTATAGCAGCAAAATACTCAAGATACAATCTACCAATCACAAATCTAATTGGACAAGTGGAGGAGGCACATACCAAGGAGCAAACCCTCCAAAAATCAGCACTTGAGATGGGATGAACAAGGAGATCGAAAATCGCGAGCAAGAACAGCAAGAACTCGAGCTTGAGCAAGTTTTTCGGTGTTTTTCGAGAGAGGGAAAGAAGGTGGCTTTGATGAGGAAGCCTGGAGGGCCCTAGGTGGGCTAGACCCCCCTAGGCGCCACCCCTAGGTAGGCCACGCCTACCATGTGTGCGGGGCCCTGGGGTGGCCCCTGGGTCACCTCTAGTACCTCTCTGCCCCTTTTTTCGAGGAAAAAATTATTTTGAATTCTTGGGATTTTTCGGGAAACTTTATTTTTGGCCAATTTTCAGGTTATGAAAATTGATTTTGTTGCAGAAACAGTTTTTTCAGAGGAAGCAAAAGCAAACCAAAAGCCAAACTATAGGATATCTAAGGAACTCAAACAAGCAAACAACTAGCAAAACTAAAACTAAAGAAAAGACTAGGAAGGAGAAAGGAAAAAAGAAAGCAAGTATAACCATAGTGGAAACATTATTTTGTTCATTAAGATCCTTTCATTAACAAGTTTGATCAAGTCTTGTTACCAAAACAATCTTATATGAAACAAAACTTTGCATTCCACAAGGTTATTATGTTACCTCATACTTGATAGCAATGGTCCCAATCATAATAGTTTCAAAATTTTCTTGTGGAATGGGACAATATATTTCTCCAACCTTGATGCCCTCAATATTTTCAATAGAATTCAGGCAATAGCTCTTAACAACCTTCTTGGGGAAATAGACAGTGTGCTCTTTGTCATTAATATTGAATGTTACTTTTCCTTTATTGCAATTGATGATAGCACCTGCAGTGTTAAGAAAAGGTCTCCCAAGAATAATATTCATATTATCATCTTCAGGCATTTCAAGCACAACAAATCCAGTTAATACCATGCAATTATGAGCAACTTGAACAAGAACATCCTCACATATACCAACAGGAATAGTAGTTGACTTATCATCCATTTGCAAAGAAATATCAGTTGGTATCAACTTTTCTAGCTGGAGTCTCTTATAGAGAGAAAAAGGCATAACACTAACTCCATCTCCCAAATCACATAAAGAAGTTCTAACATAATTATTCTTAATGGAGCAAGGAATAGTTGGTATACCTAGATCACCTAGTTTCTTTGGAACCTTACCATTGAAGGAAGAAGTAGCAAGTAGAGTGAAATATCCTCATTAGGAATATTCCTTTTATTAGAGAAAATATCCTTCATATACTTTGAATAAGGAGGAATCTTAATAGCATCAGTCAAAGGAATTTGCAAGAATAAAGGATTCATCCACTCACAAAACTTGTTGTAGTGTTCTTCCTCCTTTGACTTGTGTTTCTTACCTGGAAAAGGCATAGGTTTATGCACCCAAGGTTCTCTCTCTTTACCATGTTTATTAGCAATAACATCTTCCTTTGTGTACCTAGTGTTCTTAGTGTGCTTCTCGGGTTCTTCCTCACATTCCTCCTTATCAGGAGACTCATTAATATTGCCACTCTTAGTTTCAGCATCAGAGACAGATATACTATTAGGATCTACAGCAGGTTCAAGTGGTTCCTCAACTTCCTTATGTTTATTTTTTTTCCTCTTACGAGGACTAACACTATCCTTACCTTGTTGGGAATCCTGCTCTATTCTTTTAGGGTGTCCTTCAGGATATAAAGGATCTTGAGTAGCTGCACCGCTCCTAGTTCTAATTTCATAAGCATGTTTATTTCCTGAAGCATCAACTAGCATATCCTTTTGTACCTTAGCAAGTTGATCAAGTTGAGTTTGAACCATTTGAAAGTGTTTACAAAGCATTTTAATATCATTAGAAGTTCTTTCTAAAATATCTTTCAACTCATGAATAGCTCTAGAGTTTTCTAATAAATGATCCTGAACTTGTTTATTAAAATGACCTTGTTTAACAGTAAAAATGTCAAGTTCCTCTAAGCATTGATCAGGAGGCTTACCATAAGGAATATCACCTTCATCAAAGTGTTGGAGAGAGTGTACCTCAATATTAGATAGTGGGCAATTGGCTTACATAATTCTTCTATAGGAGGTAGATTCTTCCCATCTTTAGCTCTAATACCTTTCTCCTTTAGACATTTCTTAGCTTCCTTCATCACTTCATCATTTAATGCAATAACTCCCCTCTTCTTTTTTGTTGGTGTTGGAACTGGTCCAGGAGTAATAGGCTCAGGTGTATTCAGCTCAGTTGAAGTCCAATCATCATAATTCTTGCTTATCTTGGTCATTAATTCTTCAGCATCTGTAGGAGTCCTTTTCCTAAAAACACAATCAGGAAAGCTATCTAGGTAGGTGCTAGAATCATCAGTTAGTCCATTGTAATAAATATCAAGAAGCTCATTCTTAGGTAATGGACATCCAAGATGTGCATGAATCAAGGCAATTTCTCTTCTTCTCCCTGTTTAAAATCAAAAAGTCTCTGCAAAGTAGCATGTCTAGCACTTGGAGGAAAATATTTATGGAAGAAAGAAGCAATCAAGCAATCAGGGCTATCAATGGAACCAGGAGGTAATCTATTAAACCAAGCCCTAGTTTCTCCTTTTAGTGAAAAAGGGAAGATCTTAGCAACAAAGTACTTGCGCATTTTAAAATCATCAGAGAACAAAGCACTCATAGTAGAAAGTTCATTCATATGAGCCACCTCATTCTCATTTTCAGTACCACAAAAAGGTTCTTTCTCAACAATATATAAATAAGATAAATCAATAGAGAAATCATAGTGTTCATCTTTAATATCTATGGGAGAAGTGGCAAACTTAGGATCATAGGACAACTTAAGCATAATAGTACGTCTAGCAAGGAGACTTTTCATAGCACTAGTACCATATGTGTTTCGGAACTCTTCAACAAATTCATCAGTGAGCTCAATGTAACCATCATTAATATCATAACTCTCACTAGCCTTGGGTGAGCTAACAGGTGTACCAGTGTATTCACTAGGAGTTTTGGTATTTCCTAGACTAGCCATAGTAGCATCTAGAAAAGGACCTAATGAACCACTCGCATCAAGCACAGTAGAAGTAACATCATGATCAGCAAAAACAGTTTCAGATTCAGCAGTAGTAGCAGTGTGTGCAGCATGAGTATGTGGTGGTGGTGTGACAAGCTTACTTATAACAGACGGTGAATCAAGAGCAGCAAAGGTGTTTAGGACTGTACCTCTTCTTGTAGTGGATGGTAAAATAAGGAACTTTCCATCACGAGACTTCCCCATGATGAAAAGAGTAGCGGTGAACAATAATAGATCCATGTGAACTTACAAATAAATCTATGCTCCCCGGCAACAGTGCCAGAAAATAGTCTTGATGACCCACAAGTATAGGGGATCGCAACAGTCTTCGCGGGTAGTATTATCCAATTTATTGATTCGACACAAGCGGAGCCAAAGAATACTTGCAAGCCTTAACAACTGAGTTGTCAGTTTATCTGCACCTGGAAATAGTCCTTGCTCATAGAAGTTTATCAGTAGCAACAACAAAGCAATAGCAACAACAACAATGACAGCAACAGTGAAACAGGAGCAATAGTAATAGTAACGGTAAAAGTAGGATTCGAGTGCGGTAGGGATAGGGATGGATGGACGGACGTTGCATGGACGAGTCTAAACATGTAACTTCAATATCTAGGACATTGCAGATAAATAATAACAAGCATCCAAGTACTAAGCAATCCTAGGCATGTGCTCCAAATATAGTCATACGTGCTCGCAATGAGAACTTGCACAACATCTTTTGTCCATCCAGCCCGTGGCAACATGGCCTCTAGGGAACTACTGGCAATTAAGGTGATCCTTTTAATAGAGCACTGGAGAAAACCATTAACACTCTGTGAACACATGTGATCCTCACACCACAGCCATCCCCTCTGGTTGTCCCAATTATTTTCACTTTGGGGCCTTTGGATCCAGACAATGATATGTGTACACAGCTTGCAGATAAGATCACAAACAATACTATCATAATGATTCAATAATAAGTTCAGATCTGAGATCATGGCAGTCAGGCCCTAGCGCCAAGCATTAAGCACAACAAGTTGCAACAAAGTCAAATAGCACTAATAGAGATACTAGGAACTATGCCCTAATAAATCTTATTCGATTACATGATAGAACTCATCCAATCCCTACCATCCCCAAGCCTATAGCGAGGGATTACTCACTCATGGATGAGGCAAACATCGGTGGTTGATGTAGATGCGTTGGTGATGACAATGGCAATGATCCTCTCCAAATTCCCCGTCCCGGCGGGGTGCCAGAACGGATTTTCTGGATCCGAACCTTGGTTTCTAGTGGCGGCGGAGCGGAACTCTTTCTGGAAAACTATCGAACCCCCCTGAGTTTTTAGGTTAGAAGGCAACTTATAGGAGCAGAGGGAGGCCGAGGAGCTGCATGGGGTGGCAGCACCCCCTACAGGCGCAGGGTCAGGTGGGCCCATGCCTGGGGTCGGTCTGGGCCCCCAGGCCTCCTCTCTGTCTGCCCTTCTAGCTCCGTGGATCTTTTGGTGAAAAATAGTTTTTGGCATATTTTCCGAGATTTTTCCTGATAGTTGATTTTCTGCACAAAAACAAGACACCAAGGTAATTCTGCTGAAAACAGCGCCAGTATGTGTTAGTTGTATCCAAATCACACAAGTATAGAGGAAAAAAATAGCAAAGTGTTCGATAAAGTAGATACGTTTTGGACGTATCAGCCCGTGCCTAGGGGGTGTGGGCCCCCTATGGCCCTTCTTCGCTCCTCCTTCTGGCTTCCTCAATCTTCTGGAAAAATAATATTTTCCCATATTTTTCTGTTATTTTTCCGATCTTCGCAAAATTGCATCAAAACGCCCTTTTTTCCATCAGAATCCATACTCCGGCAGTCCATCCTCCAAGAATCATCCAACATGCATAAACAGTTGAAAAGACATAAGTAATACCTCATAATAAGACAAATATCAATGAATAGAAGTGGATTATGATATAGAATGGTGATGCAAATTGGGCGTATCAACTCCCCTAAGCTTAGACCTTCGCTTGTCCCCAAGCAAAAACTAAGCTCAGTAAACATGTCCACGGGTTTATGGAATGAAGTGTCGATAAAAGTATTCACACAAGAAGCAACTCACCATTATATAACTTTGCTTGCAACCAAGTATCGCAGTCACAATAGAGATGCATAAAGATAAATCATAATTGGAATTGGCAAGCTTGTTCTTGGTCAGAGAACACCTGTCAAACAGTTTCACAAAAAGCTTTTTTTAGAAGTTTTACAACATGAGCACTCTTTGCTCAAAAAGGTTTTTCACAAGTGAAGGCTTTCAAAGTAATACTCAATAGATAAGAGTTTGTGCAAACAAGGAAGATAGATAACATGGTTGAATAAATCACCATATGAATGCTTGAAACACAAAAACTCAAATGCTTGTTGGAGATAGAGAGGAAGTAGGTTTACTGAGTCAACTTAGAAAAAGGAGAAAGGTCCCTTCATATAGGGAAGCAGGGATTACAAGTCATAAAGAGATTCCAAAATATTATGGTACTTACTAGCTTTGAGCCCTCATTGCCCCTATCATAGCCATCTTGAGATGATTAAGGTTAAAGTGCACAAAGATGGAGTATATGCTTGACGAAATATAAGTTGGCAATCTCATGTCCCTTGAATATGAGGGTCACTCCTCATGCTACTCAACTTTGGTCACCGGTAAGTTCTTGTCATTGTAAGTACATGCGTATCATAGAGAACCACCAACAGGGTACCCCTTACATATGGTATAGGAGCTATCCCATAACCAAAATGACAAGGGAAGCAGACAGTGAGCATCTCAGCGATCTTTTTATTTACTATGTGTATAGCTTTTTATAGAGGATGCTTCACAGATAGCTCACTATGGTGATGCTGCAAGTTTCCACCATGATTAGGCATGGCTTAGTGGTACGTCGGAAACGTATCTATAATTTTTTATGCTCCATGCTTGTTTAGTATCTACTTTGCTTTGATTGTCTACACTTTGAGGTGATTTTTACATGTTTTCTGGTACTAATCTACTATCAAGTTGCAACAGTGCCAGATGCCTGTTTTCTGCTGTTTTTGGTTCCAGAAAAGGTAGTAAAAAAATATTCTCGAAATTAGACGGGACAAACATTAAAGTCAATTACTTTCCGTGGGGAACAAGAAGTCCAGAGGGGAGACGAGGAAGCGGACCAGGGCAGCCAAACCCCCCCAGGCGCGGGGCGCCTAGCTAGGGTTTGGCCCCCCTGGTCGCCTCCTCAGCCTCCCCCTTTGCCTATAAGAAGCCCCCGATGCAGAAACCCTAAGGACCAGATCAAGTCTCCACGAAACCGTATGTAGCCGCCGCCACCATTGTCCCTAGATCGAGGGGATCTGAAGTTCTTCCCGGCACCCTGCCAGAGGGGAGATCATTTCGGAGGCCTTCTCTCCGGTATGATGCATGGGTAGTTCCACCTTGGACTATGGGTCCATGTAGTAGCTAGATGGTTGTATCTCCTCCTTTGTGCTTTCATGTATAGATCTTGTGAGCTCTGTTCATGATCAATATCTAATCTATTTGTAATCATGCATGTTGTGTTTGCAGGGAAGCGATGGATATTGAGATTATTATGTTGGTTTGATTAATGGTTTTGTCTTTATGATTCTATCATGTATGTGTTGTTTGTGATCTTGCATGCACTTCGTTGTTAGTAGCTATCTTGGCCAAGTAGTTGCTAGTGACTCCAAGAGGGGGTATTTATGGTCGATAGTGGGTTCATGCCTCTAGTTTCCAAGGGAAGTGACAGAAATCTCTCCGGTTGTAGATGTGTTGTTGCCACTAGGGAGAACACAACGGTCTCTTGTTCATGGAACATGTGGAAAGTGTACCTTACACACTTTGCTTAAAGCAGTTGTCCGTTGCTTGCAACTTAATACTAGAGGGGGTTCGGATGATAACCTGAAGGTGGACTTCTAGTCATAGATGCAGTTGGATGGCGGTCTATGTATCTTGTTGTATTGCCCAATCGAATCTCATAGGATCTTTCTGACTAGTAATTGCATTGTTATGCCTTGCTCAGTCCTGTCAATTGCCCTTCTATAATTTGATTACCCTTCATGCCATGTTGTTTATCTAAGGAGAGCACCTCTAGTGAACTATGGACCCCGGTCCAATCTTTACCATTGGTACATCTTCCACTATTACTTGTTTACTTGCTGCAAACCATTACCTTCCACACCATTCGTTTTATCCTCTGTTACAGCAAACCGGTGAGCTTAACAACCTCACTGATTCGTTGGGGCAAAGTCTTGAGTTTGTGTTGTGCAGGTCTCCGTGTTACTTACAACACCTGTGTGACGTTTCCTTCCTCCTTCTGGTTCGATAACCTCGGTCTCAACTCAGAGAAAACTTGTTGCTTGCTCTTCACACCCTACGCTTGGGGTTACCAACGAAGTGCCACGTCGAGCATCATCAAGACTTTCTGGCGGCGTTGCCGGGGAGGCTAAGGACGTCTTCACTAGGGGAGTCCTTCACTTCCTTTCTCTTTACTTTGTTTTTATTTTGCTTTGTTTCTTTTGCTTGGTTTTGTTTGCCTCTTTTCAAAAAACCCAAAAAAATTAGTCTAGTTTGGTTTGCTTTATTTATTCAAAAACACAAAAAAATTAGTTCCTACTCTAGTTGCCACTTCGTTCTAGCTCACCATGTTGCTCCCCAAGTTCGCCATGAAAGATCTTGCAATAGGTAGTGGCTCCATAATTGGGAAATATAACATTGAAAAATTCTTTAATTATGTTAGAAAGCATGAGGATATTGAGGATAAATATATAGCAGAGCTTGCTCCTAATTATTAAATTGATGCAGCTTCTTTAGTTCATATGTTGGCGGCTAGGTTTGTTAGCCTAAACCCCTTCATACAATTCTTGTTCCTAAAACCAAAAGAAGAAGAAAATGCTGAAAAGAGGGAATTTATCCTTGAAACTTTATCAAAATAATTCCATGATATTTCTAGGGAAGCCAAAAAGGTCTTTGAGCATTTCAATATGCTAGGCTCAAGTGTAGATGTTGTGGGTATTTCTGATAAAACTAAGCCTAGAGAAGAATTTAAGATACCCATACCCTTTAAGCTTGTTGGAATGCATGAAGCCTTTGAAAAGAATTTTGATTGGATTGCTCCTAAAAATATTGTTAATGAAGGTAGTAGACCAAAGAGAGATGAGAAGGGATCCTCCAAAACCCATATGGATGAGATACCTTTCATAGTTGAGAACTTTGCTAGTATGGATGTTAATGCTTCTTCATTCGAAAATTCTTGATTCTTCTTGCTTCTTGTGCCTAACTTAAAGGCGTTAAAGAAAAGTACTTGTTGGGAGATAACCTAAGAGTTTTCTTGACTCTTGGAAGTTATTACTTCAGTAATTACCTCACCTTATCATTTTTGTTTCTTGTTGTGCCAAGAATAACCTCTAATGAGAGGGAAGTAAGATTTGGGGAGTTGCTGTCCCGAAACAGATTTATGTCCTTCACCAAAAATATTCGTGAGGAGTGTATGTAAATCGGATTGAGCTCAAAATTTACGAATAAATCTCCCAGTATGTTAGATAACTTTCGTTAGTTCAACACATTTTGATTTGAGCAACAGAAGATGTTCTAAAAAATCAGTTTCTACCTGCTGGTCTGTTTTGACAGATTTCTGCCATTATTTGTATTTGCTTCTTATTGATTCCTTTTTGATTTCTCTTTAGGTGAATTGATATTTTTGAAGGATTTACTACAGTAGCTTGTGTTTTTAGTGAAAAGCCTTTCTGTTCCAAATCTTTGCCAGAGGTCTAATATCTTTTAAATACACTAATATTGCTAATGAAGATTGTGTGAAGTTTTGTATGAAGGAAAAAATTTCAGGTGTAAAGAGAGAATGATGCAATGACATGAAGAATGGACAAAAGATCAATCTTGGGGATGCCACCATGGTGACACCCCAAGAAATATCCACGAGGTACAAGCGTCAAAGCTTGGGGATGCCCAAGGCATCCCCTTCTTCATCAATAAAGAGCTCAGGTCTGTCTAGACACTTCGTTTTTATTGTTTCATGCACACTTGTGTTATTCTTGGAGCGTCTTAGTTTTAATTTGCTTTTCTTAGGTTGTTTAGTTTTCTTGAATAAAGTAGTTTGGACCCCCGTTCTCGCTGTGTTGTTTTGCAAATAAGTTGCTTGGTGTTGGAAAGGAGTAGTAAGTTCTTGCTTGTAGTAAAAGAGGAGCTTGGATTGACTGTGACTTAGACTTCAGCATGACATGCTAGGTGTTGTTTTAGCATTATGCTTAGTGATTATTGTTGTAGAATGTCTTGTTCCAAACAATTGGATTGCTTAGTGTGCCTTGAAGAAATTATGCGTTGTTTTAGCATGCAAAAGCATAGTATTATGGTATTCTCCTTTGATGCTTTGATTGGGTTGACTTGGCACATGCTCACACCATGTTATGACTATGACAAGTCACCATTAGCTTCTATGATAATTTATTCCTTGACTTGTAGTACCACTCTTTGCTTTGATTAGTATGCTTTGTTGCACTGCATGATTATGGCCATTATGCTCTCTTAGTTGGTTGCTCCCAGTCTTTTGCTAGCCTCCACTTGTATGAGTAAGCTCTACTCATGCTTCCAACTCCCAAGAAACCAAGTTATTTCAAAGTGTCCACTATAAACTCCAGTGCATGGTGTGTTACACCATTCCAAGTATATTCTTGTTTTCAACTATCTTCCAATTAAAAACTATTTTGTTATGTGAAAACTTAGCGATTAAAGCCCTCACGAACTTGATGGCACACTTTATATTCTTTGCCCCTAATAAACTTGAACCATTGTGACAACTTTGTTGTATATTCTTGCACTTATAAGTTGGAATTAGCAGAACCGTGATGTCATGGGTAAGCTCTACTCGTGCATGGAGTAAATTTGGTTTTCAAATAGAAGTTTGAAAACATATTTGAAAATTCAATTAAATAAAGACAAGTGTCTAAATTAATTAATTAATAAACCATAAAAGAATAAGGGAAAATTATTCTAAAATGGACTTTAAATACAAGTTTAAAACAGTATAGAAACTTATTGAAAATTTTAAAAGGATTTGAACTGAAAAAGGGTTTGAAATCATTTGAATGAATTCAAAACAGAAAAAAAAAGAAAACAGAAAAATAAAAAGAAATAGAATAAAAAAAGGGAAGAAACCAGCCCAGCCCAACCTGGCCCACTAAGCCCGGCGCAGCCCACCTCCTCTTCCCCCTCCCTAAACGTTTTCTCTCACTCGCGTTTAAACCTACTCAGACGCTGACTTGGAGACCCCACCTGAACCCTCTCTCTCTCTCTCGCTGACAGAACGGCCCACTGCCCCGTCATCATCGTTCTCACCTACCCCGCGCGACCTGTCCCCCCCCTCGCCCCCAAGCCACGCTGGCCGTTTCTGTCGTAAACTTCTCGGCGTTAATTTGCTTTATTGCTACGACCATTGCTCCTTTGCGACCATGCCCTCATAATCCCCTCTGCCCCCTCTGTCTTTCCCCCCTAGATATCACCCCATGAGAGCCCCTGGGCTGCATCAATTTCTGCTCGAACCCACTGCTACTCCGGCGACCCTCCCGCTCAAATTCCGGCGAACCAGCACCTCCCCCTCCCTCCTGGACCACAAGATTAATATCCATCGCCTCCTGCACCTGCCAATACCCCTAGCATGTACGCGCGCGCCCCTATGTGTCGGCAACCTCGATGACAAAGCGTCGCCACCGTCTGCCATTTCTTCGGCGACGTCCCTTGGTAAAGTTCGACTGCACCTCTCCCCCTCTTCCACACGCGCATAGTCTCCACGAACTTGTGCATCTAACGGTGTCCTCCACTTGTCTTAGCACGCCCTCAATCCTCGCCTCCGTCAAGACTAGTACGAGCCCGACACCAGGTGCAACTCTAGTGAGAGATTGCCGTCGCGCCCGTGCACCCCTCCGTCGACAATGACCACGTTGAGCATCGTCGTGACCTCACGGACCTGGTAAGCTACTGCAATCACCCCCTGACCCCCTAGAATAGCCGGACTGTCACCACCCGACGCGCCGCCGCCACTCGTCGTCTCCACGCGCCACCAGACTTTGTTCATTCGCTTGTGAGCCGTTAGATCTTCATATTATGGTGTAGATAGAACGAATTAACGAATAGGTATGCTAGGATCTGTACTGCACAATTAGCTTTAAATCCAACGAACCACAACGAACGGCCAAAACAAAAGCGACATAAGGAAATAGATGCTCCATGTTTTTTTTTTTTTTTTTTTTTTTTTTTAAAATCTATTAGATGTTTGATTTTTTAAAATTTTAAACTTTAAAAAAATTTTTCAAATTTTTTTTCAATTTATATATCAAATCATCATCAAAATCTTTTTTCTTCAATTTTTTTTTTTTTTTTTAATAATAAAAAAAAAATTAGTTTTTTTTTTTGTTTTGTGTGCTATTTTTTTTATATAAAAATTAAAAAAAAATTTTTTTTTTAAAAAAAAATGCAAATGGTTTTTTTTTGAACCTACTAACATAAAAAACCAAAACTAGATTTAAAATATATTTTGTGATTTAAAGAATAAAAAAAAAAATAATATAATTTCATTTAGTTAAAAAAAAAAATGAATATGTTTTAAAAATGCTTTTTGAGTAAAACCTTTTGGAAAATGATTTGAATTAAACTATCTGACCCTGAACACCAAGTTTTGGGATTTAAAAATATATTTGGTGAACCCTATAAAATTATTACTTTGCTTAAAGGCATTTCCAACAAAATAAAATATTGCTTTGGTATAAAAATGGTTTACAGGTAAAACCTTTTGCAAATGGTTTTAATATTAAACACTTGACCTTAAAACACTAACATTTGTGTTTAAAAATATATTTGTCAAACACTAGAAATTATTACTTTGATTTAAATCATTTCTAGCAAAACAAAAATGATTTAAAGTGGCCATTTTCACTAACTTAATATCAAATGGTTTTACCACTTTTACAAATGACCAATAGGTGTTTTAAAATGTTTATAGCCTATTATAAACCACCTTTCCAAATAAAACAATCTTTTGCATGCTTGCATGCATTGTTGTATTTTTATTTATTTTATGTGTTGAATTGTTTGAATGCTAGATTGAATTTGTGCCTTGATTGAATTGTAGTGAACTTTGAAGAGTGTGACTATTGCAAGATCAAGGAGTAAATTTATATTCTCTACCAAAAAGGCAAGTGGTGCTTCATACTTTTGTCCCATTATTTTCACTATGCATTAGTGATATTTCTAAGTAGGACTTGCATGGAATTTTTACTAGGTATACTATGCCATGGGAAATCCTAGTAGATGATGCCCTAGTAGAATTTTCCCTAAGTTAGTATCCCTACTACTATCATGCTTAGACTAGCTAGTAGAAAACAAGGGTGGATTATAATCATGTTATTGAATATTTCTAAGTCAAGGACTTGTGTTTTGTTTAATAAAACAACTATGTGAATAATCACCTAGGTGGAATGGTGTGAAAGGTTTATGTTGAGTGGTTACACAGGGCCCCATATTCATGGCCTACCCTAGTGTATCTCACTTGTGGAAAGCCACCCAGGAACAAAGAGATTTGAGATGTCAAATGTTGAGAAGCTTCAAGTGTAGCCACTTGGCATTATGGGCTCTGCCTGGATCATATAGGTTGCAATAACTTAGCCAAATGGACATTTGGTGGTAAGAGATGATAGGTTTGGAGCGCGTCCATTTTGGTCTAAGGGAAGGCTTCTGAACGATCTTGTCTCGATGCATGTTGATTCTTGTGGGGAAAGTGCACCACCTCTGCAGAGAGTAAAATCTAAGTACTTAGATGTGTCCCCGGCAATGGACAATTTGAGCATCAAGACATGGAAGCTATCAAGGATCTCCTCATCCCAATTTCTAAGTTAAAAACTTGTGGTTGAACAAGGTTAAAGGATCTCCAATCAATGATTGGTAGATGCCTTGGGTGATTTTGACAAACAAAAACTTAGTGTTTTCAAATGATAAGAAAAATCTATTTTGAGCAAAGCAAGCCTAATATCCACTTAGCAAAATGCATATAGAAGATAGATACCACTACTCTACCATAGTATCACTTGCCAATACAATTCAAATGTATTGACCCTTGTGGCTGTAACTTATTATGTTGCAGGTTTGTTTGATGTTAGTGAAGTGTGTTGATTAGGATTACAAGTATACAACCATCATGATTGCCTATGGCACTTTGAAGATGAAGGACTCCATGCTATAGTTATTTCTGCTGCATTGTAATGAGATAGCCAAATGAGCTATGTAAGATTTAATGAATTATTTTATTCGTGGTTATAAAGTTGTATTATGACCTTTGTTTCTTGATATTACATCTTAACTGTGGATGATAGCTATTGATCTAGGGACTAGCATTGTAAACACAGGGATCTCTACCTTATTAAAGGTTGGGACCTCTACATCAACCATCTAGCTACTACATGGACACACAGTCCAAGGTGGAACTACTCACGCATCATACCGGAGAGAAGGCCTCCAGGATGATCTCCCCTCAGGTAGGGTGCCGGGAAGAACTTCAGATCCCCCCGATCTAGGGACGATGGTGGCGGCGGCTACAGACGGTTTCATAGATTTCTGATCGGGTACTCAGGGTTTCTGCATCGGGGGCTTCTTATAGGTGAAGGGGGAGACCGAGGCGGCGACCGAACCCTAGACAGGCGCGGGGTGGGGCCCACCCGTGCCTGGGGTGGGTCTGTCCCCTCTGGCCAGCCGCTTCGGCTCTCCTCTGGACTTCTTGTTCCCCACGGAAAGTAATTGACTTTGACGTTTGTCCCGTCCAATTCCGAGAATGTTTCTTTACTAACTTTTCTGAAACCAAAAACAGCAGAAAACAGGCATATGGCACTGTTGCAACTTTTTAATAGGTTAGTACCAGAAAACATGTAAAAAGCACCTCAAAGTGTAGACAAGTAAAGCAAAGTAGATACAAAACAAGCATGGAGCATCAAAAATTATAGATACATTTCCAACCTATCAGTGGACTTCTAGTCATAGATGCAGTTGGATGGCGGTCTATGTATCTTGTTGTATTGCCCAATCGAATCTCATAGGATCTTTCTGACTAGTAATTCCATTGTTATGCCTTGCTCAGTCCTGTCAATTTCCCTATTGTAATTTGTTTACCCTTCATGCCATGTTGTTTATCTAAGGAGAGCACCTCTATTGAACTATGAACCCCTGTCCAATCTTTACCATTGATACATCTTCCACTGTTACTTGTTTACTTGCTGCAAACCATTACCTTCCACACCATTCGTTTAATCCTTTTTTACAGCAAACCGGTGAGCTTGACAACCTCACTGATTAGTTGGGCAAAGTCTTGAGTTTGTGTTGTGCAGGTCTCCGTGTGGCTTACAACACCTGTGTGATGTTTCCTTCCTCCTTCTGGTTCGATAACCTTGGTCTCAACTAAGGGAAAACATGTTGCTTGCTCTTCACACGCTACGCTTGGGGTTACCAACGAAGTGCCACGTCGAGCATCATCACTTAGGCTAGCGGCCCAAGCGTTTCTCTAACACAAAATACAAACTCCATGGACTTACGAGTTCCCTCTTTATTTCACACCGTTGACATCCATAGACAAAAGAGCACGATATCAACTGTGTATAGAGTACAAGTGCAATGTTGAAAACGTTCCCCGTGACAGCATGTTTCTGCTAATTCCAACATATAGATGCAAGCATATACAACTTCGATGGCACAATGGTTCAAGTCTATTAGGGGCAAGAGAATAAAGTGTGCCATCAAGTTCGTGGGAGCTTTACTAACTAGTTTTCACATAAAAAATACTTTTTAATTCGAAAGGTAGATGAAGCTTGAGAATTTGCTTGGAATAGCAAAAATGCTAATAGGTAGATATGGTGGACACAAATGGCAAAGATTTTGGTTCAAAGGGATTGGAAACATGAGAAGTATGCCTTCTCAAAACAGGTTTTTGGCTAGAAAGGCTGAGTAGCAAGCAAGAGAGTTGAAAGAAACAAGCAAACATACAAGTAGTAAAGCCAAACATGCAATCTTCCTTGAAAACACAAAAGATCTTAAATAGAGAATACTAAGCTTATGAGCCAACAAGAAATAAAACAAATGATACCAAATACCTGTAAGCTTTTTTTTCCTTTTCTTTCAAACTTGAAAAAGTGTTGCTACTCACCAGAACTCGGTATGCCAAAACCAATTTAGATATGCTTTATGCTCCCAAAGTGATGCCAATACTGATCAACAAGATCCATCATATAATAGGGATTGCAAACTAAAAATAAGAAGTGCAAAAAGTAAAAGATGAGACTTATCATTAATATTCCAATAAAGGCACTCACACCAAGGGATACATAGATAATCAACTAAAGGAGAGATACTTCCACATGCAAACCAAACTATAAGATAACCTCTCTACCAAAGGTACAAATCCACTATAAAGTTAAAAGATAAAAGATAATAGTGGTGATACCGCGACACTCCCCCAAGCTTGGAACAAGCCAAGGGGATGCAAAACCTTATGACGAATTACTCCTTCGGCGGCGGTGGTGTTCTCTTCTCATCATAAAACTTCCAAGGAAAAGTATCCCCATCCAAAAAGGATGTCCTTGTCTCTGCAATCCTAAAACTAGCAGCAGAGCTTATGCGATCAAATCTAGCCTCATACTCACAGTTTTGATTTTGTATGTCGTAGAGTTGTGCTTGTAATTGGTTGGTGGTCTGACGGAGCGAGAAGATTTCTTCTTAGAGATCAGCCACCTCCTCCTCATGCTTGGCGATGAGTTCTGAACTTATCTTGTGAATAACATCCACTTCGCGTTCCGCCATCTTCCTGTACCTAAAAACCTCCTGCTCCAATGCTTCCATCCTGTCTTCCAGACTTCCTTCTCCCTTGGGGCCTTGAACTTCTTTCATCTGTACCTTCCCATCTTTGAGAATAAGCTCCTTGGGATGGATCTTCAACTCATAAATGTATGGGTTGAGGACATCCGCAGAGGAATCCCCCATGGGTGATCCAGAGGAAGACATTGTAGCTCCAAAACTGAGAAATTGCCTGACAGAAACTGATTAAAAAAACACGACGAGAACTCGATGCAAGAACCTCGGGGAATCCGGGGGGTTATATATTACAAAGTTTCAATGCATCAGGAAGGTTTTGACATGGAAACAGGGCGGAGACGGAGTTCGATGGTGGCACACCCCCCTTAGGCGTGGCCAGGCTGGGCCCACGCCTGGGTGGGTTTGTCCACCCCGGACTCCGTTTCCTCTTTAGTTCCGTCTTGTAACTTCCCTTATGTATTAAAAACATCAAAAAAATAAAAAATGGGGTTTCACGAACCTTCTGTTTTCACCACTTTTACCTATTCAAAGACGAACTCTGCAGTTTCTGGTGTTTGGCTTATGATAAATTCTTCTGGAGTCACCATTTGAATAACATCCACATCTTCATTATAAGAATCTCTAGAAATATAATGTTTTAGTATTTGACCATTCACCACCTGTGTTGTGTCATCCTTTAGAGAAGAAATTTTGATGGCACCTGAACGGTATACTTCCTTGATAACAAAAGGTCCTTCCCATTTTGAGAGTAGTGTCCCTGCAAAAAATCTGAGACGATACCTATACAAAATAACTTTATCACCAACATGGAACTCCCTTTTGAGAATTCTCCTATCATGCCATCTTTTTAATTTTCCTTAAAAAGCCTAGCATTTTCATAACCTTCACCTCTCCACTCATCTAGATTACTTAAGTCGAGCAGTATTTTCTCACCTGCAAGTCTAAAATCTCTATTCAACTCTTTCACTGCCCAATAAGCTTTGTGTTCTAATTCTAAAGGCAAGTGACAAGCTTTCCCATAGACCATTTTGTAAGGATACATCGCCATAGGATTTTTATAAGCAGTTCTATAAGCCCACAAAGCGTCATTCAACTTTTTGGCCTAGTTTTTTCTAGATCTATTGACAGTCTTCTTCAAGATAGATTTAATTTCCCTATTGGAAAGTTCTACTTGCCCACTAGTTTGGGAGTGATAAGCTGAAGAAATTCTATGGTTTACATCATACTTAGAGAGAGTTTTTCTAAAAACCCCATGAGTAAAATGAGATCCTCCATCAGTCATGAGATATTTAGGCACACCAAACCTAGGAAAAATGACATCATTAAGAATTTTCAAAGAGGTCTTACCATCAGCACTATTTGTAGGTATGGCTTTTAACCACTTTATAACATAGTCGACAGCAACAAGAATATGAGTGTACCCTTTTGAAGGGGGAAAAGGTACCATAAAGTCAAATCCCCAACAATCAAAAGGTTCAATAACAAGATAATAATTCATAGGCATTTCATTGCATCTAGAAATGTTACCTACTCGTTGACATTCATCACATGATAAGACAAACTTCCTTGCATATTTGAAAAGGGTAGGCCAATAAAATCCAGATTGTAAAACCTTCTATGCAGTCCTTGTAGGGTTCGCAGCATAGAAAACAAAAAAAATTCCTACGATGGGAACAACTATGTAACAAGATCTATCTACTAGATACAAGCAACGGGCGGATATACATCCGTAGAGAACATACCCTTGAAGACCGACAAAGCTTAACGAGTCCAAACTCGTGGTTTATATAGACGATCTCTTGCCGATCTCAAGATCGAGTGGAAATCCTAGCGCCGCAAACCAGCGGCGCATCCGTGCTCGCACACACGTCCGAGGCACCGAGCAACCTCTGCCTCCTCGCTCCAGCGATGCAGCGGAAGCACAACTCTTTCTTGCCGAAAAGCCACCGGGAACATGTATCTCGCTAGTCCGATACCATGGGGAATAAATACTAGAGGGGGAGAGAGATGCTTCACGAGGAGGTGTGAGTGAGAGAGAGGGAGGGGGCTCCTTTTATAGGGAGAGGGGGACACCCAAGGGGCCATGCGCCCAGCCCCTCTTACACATTCATGTGGGTGGACACTCCACTCACTCAAATTCCTTTCAATTCCCTCCACTCAAAAACCCACTCAAATTCAAATTAAATTTCCACCAAATTTAATGCAAACTCTCATTAAATAAAACTCCTTTTATTTATTCAGCATTTTGTCAATTACTTTAATGACAAACATTCACATATAACCCCGTGCTAGTATTTCATTTCACATGCAGAAACACTTTCTGCAATTTCACCCGAAAACCCGTTTCGGTATCTAGTGAAATAAATTCCTGCGCTTGTTATTCTTTCCGGCATGAAAATTTTGCTCCAATAGATGTCGGTGTGTCTTAAGTGTGTCACCCTACGGTTCGCGAATAACGTAGACATGATCGAGACCCCTCTCGGATCAATAATCAGAATCGGGATCTGGAGACCCATACTGACTCCCACACATTCAACGATGACTTTCTTGTGATCGTCGGAACCTTTTACGCTAGTATCTTAATCCCTTTGTTTCGCGAAATATTACATGTCCGAGATTCGATCATCGGTATCTCCATATCTAGTTTGATCTCGTTACTGACATACACTCTTTTCTCGTTCCCGTGATATAACATTCTAGTGATCAAATCAGTTGCTTGCAAGCTAATCAATGTGATATCACCGAGAGGGCCCAGAGCATATCTATCCATCATCGGGATGAAAAAATTCCACTCTCGATCCATGGGCCTCAACATAACACTTCACCCTATTACGGTATGACGTTTGATGTTATCAAGAAACTCTTCCGGTGTTAGTGATTGACATGATCTCATGGTCTAAGGATTAGGATCACTTCGTGAGTTGTTATAGCAATATAAACTCAATTACTTTGATCGTAATGCTATACTTCAGATGAATGTTCATCACATCATTACACTAATGTTGTGACCTCGTTATTAACAACATCAAATGTACATGATCAGGAAACCTTGATCATCTTGTTAATCAACGGGCTAGTTTATAAGAGAGGCATAACTAGGAACTTTCTTTTTGTTTATTAAACACACATGTATTAACGTTTCCACATTAATACAATTATAGCATGTAAAATAAACATTTATCATAAACAAGGAATACGATAATAACCACTTTATTATTGCCTCTCGGGCATATTCCCTTCAGTCGTATCCCCTACATGATGTCCTCCATAAGCACTGCCATGACATTTTCTCAATATCTCTTGTTGTTCAAATTCTAGAACACATCTTCGCATAATTCCATCTACTCCTTCTTTATATAAGTGTGGGTCATCCCAAAAGTAATGCCTTAGATCATAACAGAATTTCCTTCTCACGAAATGTAGAAGGTTGGAGGCAAATACTTGGAAACAATAAAGTTAGCATAATCAGCATACCAAGGACTCTCATGCGGACTTACCCTTATCGCAGCCAACTGCTCATTTGGAAAACTATCATTAACAGGAAATGAGTCAAAAGAAATGTTTTCCAAACGAGATAAATTGTCAGCAACAGGATTTTCAGCACCTTTCCTATCTACAGTATGCAGATCAAACTCTTGTAAAATCAAAACCCACCTGATAAGTCTAGGTTTGGCGTCCTTCTTTATCATAAGGTACTTGATAGCAGCATGATCAGTATGAATAGTAACCTTTGAATCAACAATATAAGGTCTAAACTTATCACAAGAAAAGATTACAGCTAAGAACTCTTTTTTAGTAGTAGCATAATTCTTTTGAACAGCATCTAGAGTCTTGCTAGCATAATTAATAACATTCAACTTCTTATCAACATGTTGTCCAAGGACAACACCCACAGCAAAATCACTAGCATCACACATAATTTCAAAAGGTAAACTCCAATCAGGTGGTTGAACAATAGGAGAAGTTGTCAAAGATTTCTACAAAGTTTCAAAAGCTTCCTTACAATCATCATCAAAAACAAAAGGTGCATCTTTTTGAAGAACATTAGTAAGGTGCTTTGAAATTTTGGAGAAATATTTAATAAACCTCCTATAGAAACTAGCATGACCAAGGATACTACGAATACCTTTGATATCTCTAGGACAAGGCATCTTCTCAATTGCTTCAATTTTGGCTCTGTCAACTTCAATGCCTCTTTCAAAGATCTTGTGTCCAAGAACAATCCCTTCATTAACCATGAAATGGCATTTCTCCCAGTTAAGAACAAGGTTGGTTTCTTCACATCTCTGCAAAACTTTATCAAGGTTGTGCAAACAGTTATCAAAAGAAGTTCCATAGACGGAAAAATCGTCCATGAAAACCTCCACAATTTCTTCACAAAAACCATGAAAGATAGAAGACATACATCTCTGAAAGGTAGCAGGAGCATTACATAAACCAAAAGGCATACGCCTATAAGCATAAGTACCATAAGGACAAGTGAAAGTAGTTTTCTCTTGGTCTTGTGCTTTCACAGCAATTTGAGAAAACCGAGAATAACCATCAAGAAAGCAAAAGTGAGTCTTTTTTGAAACCTTTCAAGCATTTGATCAATAAAGGGCAAAGGATAATGATCTTTCTTAGTAACTTTATTAATATTTCTAAAATCAATGCACATTCTATACCCAACCACTACTCTTTGGGGAATAATCTCACTATCTTCATTAGGCACAAGAGTTATTCCCCCTTTCTTGGGAACACAATGAACAGGGATGACCCATTTACTATCAGCAATAGGATAAATAATTCCAGCATCAAGGAGTTTTAATACCTCATTTCTTACCACATCCTTCATCTTAGGATTTAGACGGCTTTGGTGCTCGACAACTGGTTTTGCATCAGGCTCAATATTAATAGCATGCTGACATATAATAGGAGAAATTCCTTTTAAATCATCAAGAGTATAACCCATAGCTCCTCGGTGTTTCTTCAATACTTCCAATAACCTTTCTTCTTCCTTTCCTGAAAGTTTAGAACTAATAATAACAGGATACACTTTCTTATTGTCAAGATAAGCATATTGAAGATCATCAGGTAAAGGTTTTAGTTTGAAAACAGGGTCCTCTTTAGGCGGTAGTGTGGTACCCAAATCTTCCACAGGTAGATTATGCTTAAGTAACTCAGTCTAACGAAGGAAAACCTCGTCAATCTCATTTCTTTCCTTCATGAATACATCACTTTCATTATCTTCCATGAACTGCTGCAAGGCATTGTTAGGAGCAAGAGAAATAGCAGAAAGTTGTTCAACCTTGAAATCATCATTAGGCAGTTCATTTTCATAAGGAGTTTTGATAAATGTGGAAAAATTAAACTCATAAAACTCTCCATCGAACTTAGTCAAAAAAAATTCATTCCTACAATCTATAATAGCCCCACAAGTATTCAGGAAGGGTCTACCAAAGATAATAGGATAGGTTTTACTAGCTTCTTTACCAAGTACTAGAAAATTAGCAGGATATTTAATCTTACCACAGAGGACCTCCACATCTCTTACAATGCCAATGGGGCAAACTTTCTCTCCATTGGCAAGGTGAATAACCACATCAATGTCCTCAAGCTCACAAGTACTAATTTCATGCATAATTTCCCTGTAAAGCTCATAAGGAATAGCACTAGAACTAGCACCAATATCACATAAACCATAGTAGCAATGATCACCAATTTTAACAAAAAGCATAGGAACACTAGCTCTTCTAGATTTACTAGGATGAGAGATAATATTAGTGGCGTATTCACAGAAGACAATATGCTCATCCTCTATATTTCTAGTGACAAGATCTTTCACAATAGCTACCACAGGCTCAATATCAATAAGCTCATCGGACCCTACAGTTTTCTTTGCGCTTTTTCTAACCACATTATCTATAATAGAATGTTCCCTTACCGTGGAAGTAAAAGGGGTTTTCTCTACATAAGGTTCTAGCAAAATAGGATCAACAGTACAAACCCTCTACGCTGGCAGGAACATGGTTAACAATGCCTTTATAAGGACCATGATACTTGTCCCACTCTTTCTTGGGAAATTCAATATAAGAGGCAAAGGCCTTAAAACACTTTGCAAGAACTTGAGGGTCAAGACCAAACTCATTACTAATATCACTTAGGTCATCAGTTCCCATAAAAGATTTAATGCATTCATAATCATAGTTTATACCTGACTTTCTTCCTTTGTCATTCTCCCAAGCTTCAGTGTTCTCTTGAATATGGTCTAGTAGATCCCATTTAGCTTCTTCCTTCATACGTGTGAATGATCCAGCAGAAGAAGCATCTAGTAAATCTTTATCATGAAGAGAGAGCCTAGCATAAAAGTTATTGATAATAATATTGTTAGGGAGTTCATGAATAGGACATTTAAGAATTAGTAACTTCAATCTCCCACAAGCTTGAGTTGTACTCTCTCCATCACGAGGCCAAAAGTTATATATCATATTTCTATCCTTATGAATCTCACTGGGAGGATAAAATTTAGAATAAAAGAGAGATGCCATCTCCTCCCATTCCATGGATTGTCCATTCTTCAGCAGCTTATACCATTATGCAGCTCTCCCTTTCAAGGATATGGAGAGTAGCTTCTTCTTCACCTGTTCAGTTGTGATACGTGCACACTTAAACAACACGCATAATTCATGGATAAAAAGCAAGTGATCACCAGGATGGATAGTTCCATCCCCTAAATAATAATTATCCACAACACGATCAACAATACTTGTAGGTATCTTAAAAGGATCTATCTCAATAGGTGGTGGTTCATCTACAACCCTAGTAGTTGTAGTAGTTTTTCCAAACAGAAAACCAAGTGGGTTATCCATATTGGAAACAAAGTAACAAGTAGTAACAAAAAGCAATACTCATAGTAGAAGTTTATTTTACCAGTTCCACTCATCAATAGCGCTTCACTCCCCGGCAACGGCGCCAGAAAATAGTCTTGATGACCCACAAGTATAGGGGGTGTATCGTAGTACTTTCTATAAATAGGAGTGTCGATCCCAATGAGGAGCAGAAGATGTTGAACAGTGGTATGGAGCAGTAACTCTCTACAAATACTTAGCAAACGGATTTTTAGTGGTTTTCTGATAAGACAACAAAACAAAGTGCAAGTAATAAAGAACAAATGCAGCAAGTGGCCCAATCCTTTCTTATCAAAGGACAAGCCGGTGGAAATACTTATAAGGACCAAACGTTCTCGAAGACACATGGGAATTCTGTCAAGTGCTTTCGCTTCAAATAGCTGAGTACTCTTCTTTGGTGTTGTAAGTGTTGTGTGGGTGAACCTGTGCTAATGTACCGACCGTATTTGGACTAATACATACTTGTGATTAAACCCCCTGCAAAACATCCCTAACTACAGGAAAGTAATTAAGATATAAATCTAACCACAGCCTTAAACTCTGAGATCCTACACTCCCTTGTGCAAAGGTGTCCTAATGGGGTTCAGGTTTCTGTCACTTCGGCAACCCCACAATTAGTAGCCAAATACAAAATGCATTCCACTAGGCCCATAAATGGTGAAGTATCATGTAGTAGACGTTCATATGACACCACTAGAAGACTAGCACCACAACTTAAATACTAACCATTGAATAATAACTCAACACAAATCCACTAATAACAACATGACTTCTCCCATGTCCTCAAGAACTAAACGAACTACTCACAAGACATCATATGGATCAAGATCAAAGATGATATGATAATGGATAACAATTTAAACATAAACAATAATCCAAAGGTTCCACTCACAAGCATCAACTACAATATTAATTAACACCGAGAAAGTTTCCCCTAAGAACTAAAGCAATATCCAACACAATTGTTACAGCGGGACGGAGTGGTGATGATGGTGCTGGTGGAGATCATGGTGTGGATGATGATGATCCCGATGAATCCTAGCTTGACGATGGTGTTTATGGCGATGATCTCCCCTCTCCGGGAAGGAATTCCCCCGTCAAAAATCTGTCTGCCGGAGAGATCTTTCTCTCTTGGTGTTTTCCGCCCCCTAGAGGTGGTGGAAATCTATTTGTGGTCACTCCCCTAGCCTTAGGGTTCCGTAGGGAAGATATAGGCGAAGGGGCGGAGTCGGGAGTCGGGCAGGTGGGTCACACCTGCCCTAGGCACGGCCCAGGGTGGGCCCGTGCCTAGGGGGTGTGGGCCCCCTACGGCCCTTCTTCTCTCATCCTTCTGGCTTCCTCAATCTTCTGGAAAAATAATATTTTCCCATATTTTTTTGGTATTTTTCTAAGCTTTGCGAAATTGCATCAAAACACCCTCTTTTGCATCAGAATCCAGACTCCGACAGTCCATCCTCCAAGAATCATCCAACATGCATAAACAGTGGAAAAGACATAAGTAATACCTCATAATAAGACAAATATCAATGAATATAGGTAGATTATGATATAGAATGGTGATGCAAATTGGGTGTATCATGGTACTCAGGTGAGGTTTCCCACTAAGTACTAGTCCAATACAGAGCCCATATGTATTATGGTTGCACTAGAAGCTTCTGAATTCTGAATCATGGCAGACTTCTTTGATCCTGGGTGGTGGAGGGCACAAGAATAGCCAATCCAGGTTACTTCCCCTTCTAGTCGATCCAGACATACCACTTCGCCTAGAGAAAAAGATACGTTTGTTTTGAAGTAGATTTGAGGAGAAAAACTTGCGCTCATACACAGATATATTATAGTTAGAAAATTTTCTATCTTTCAAAACCCCATTGGTATTTGTGTATATATAGCATAGCACAAGCATAATACTTAGAAAATCCAGGAGAACCTATTAGGAGTGGAAATATTCCTAAGTATAAATCTACTCATGGCATACTACCAAACAACATATCACTTGTAAAATATTTCCTTTCTATTAAAACATCCTACACATGCACACTACTATTCTGAAGATCAAAAACATGCATAGTAGTAAAACTAGGGCAAACATATGAACAAAGGTGTAACTTGCCTTATGTTAATGATGTGTGTGACGATTGAATTTCTTTGTAGCAATCACACTCTCCGAACAATCTAACACGACAACAAAGTAGCTCCAATCAAACAATTGCAAACATAGAAAACACAACAATGATGATCACAAACATGCATGATGATTTAATATGCAACAATGGTTATATTTAGTTCTCCGAACAATATTAGATCATATGATGCATGTACGAGATCATTTAATGCAATAGGGTATTTATTATTAAATCTTGATGAACAAATAAGAGGTTTTAATAGTTATGTTGCAACTTCTATCCTAATTGTCAAATTTAAATTTGGAAGAAGCCAATAGATAGAGGGCATCAATACGAACCAGTAAAAATTCGATTCACCTTAATCGGAGTTGTAGCTCGTTTTCTATGATTTAATTACTATTTAGTAGAGTTTAAATCACTTAAAATAATTACTTTGTCAAAATTTATATATAATACCAGATCTATCTTCTACACGAAATTTTGAATCCAGGGAAATAATATTTATAATTTTCAGATCTATAAATAATTTACTATGAATTTATTACTCCAAAAGGATATTAAAACTATTTAAATTAACTATATAGTGAAAGTTAGTTCTAATCCGATAAGATGAATCTACGTAAAATTATCTTCAATTTGATATATTATATGTAATTTTTGAATATAGTCTGAATTTATAATAAATTTTACAAATAAGATCTATAATGTACAATTTTAAATTCGAACGAAATATTCTAGTGAATATTTCGCTGACTAGGCAAGTTGACCTGACGACGTGGCGGTGACGAGATAGCTGACCGGAACAACGACGTGGCATGCGCTGAGTGGATCTCGACCGTTGGGATGGGATCCGGTGCCTAGGAGACAAAGTTGGCTCCACATGTGGTCGATTTTGACTCAGAATGGATAAGAGAGAGATCTGTGTTAGAGATACAAATTCGTAAAACAAATCAAAAAACTTATAACATTAAAGTTGCGGGAAATCATTAGATATACCTTCTCCCCAAAGGAATTTGGATATGAAGAAATGAGTGTGAGTAGATCTTGGATTGACACAGTCATATTTTAAATATTGCGATGCAAAATTCTCTGGATATGGTGGATGAAAAGAGGCGAGGTTTGTGGGGATCGAAGGATTTCAACGAGATCTACAACTTTCATGTTTTAGCCGAAGCCAAACGACGAAGTCTAGATAGGGTAAGAAGCGAAATAAGATCCGAGCAGATATAGATTCATGATTTCACGAAGGAAAAGTGATATGGACATGGTTCCCGGAGTTTATATGGAGGTTTAGGACGGTGGGGAGATAGATTTTGGAGTAGGAAACAACTAGAATCAAACGGAAATCAGTTCGTAGTTGTAGATTAAAAGATATAAGTGTTTGAATAAAGATAGGTCTAGAAAACCAACTTTCGCACGATTTTTAATGCACTGAGGCAACGATCAGTTTATCTGTGGATGGCTGGTTCGGTCAGCTTAACCGGGCCGGCCTGTTTGGCTATTTTTCTTTTTCTTTTTTATTTTTGGCATTTTCTTTATATCTTTTGCATACGAACTCTAAATGATATAATTTTTGTTTCTATATTTTTCTAAAAATCAGCATATCATCTTAGGAGTATTTTTTTGCAACATTTAGTTAGTTTATCATATGGTATTTTCAAACCTCTTAATAAATCCTTATAGGAGCATATGCAAAATTGAAACACTTTGATATAGGGATTTTTTTGTATTCAAGTTTTGAATGCTTGCCTGGATGAAATGAAATTCTCATGAAACATGCAAATGCAATTTTTTTAATTCCCAATTTTTAATATTGGGATGTTACAGACTACCATCCTTAAAAGGAATCTTGTCCTTGAGATTTGAGATGGCTAGAAAGAAATAGGTTTAGGATACGCCACGTTGATACTACCCTTAAAAGAATGTCTTCCTTCGGGTATACCAAAATTGTGTGTGATTCTTCATGCTCACATCTCGTAGACGTAAGATTCTATCTCTTAGGTCTTCCTAAAAACTTCTATCTTACTATGTCTTGATGTGGTTGTCTTCTCTTCTACATATGAATGCTGAATTGAGATTGTCTTCTTAACATCTTGAAGTGATGGTTTCTTCTTGTCAGTCTTCAAAGGCTTGGTGCATCATCCATCATTTTGAGTATTCTTCTATAGCTATTGATTGAATTGGTATATCATCTTCTTTGCAATTACATTGGCGTCATTTGCTTTGTCTTCATGTCATGAATTCATTCTCGCTTCGTGGTTTTAAGATAGGTAAGAATAGAATCGTGGGAGAAGACATAAATACCCCATATAAACAACTTGTATTTTGAAAATAGGCTTTATTTGTTGTATAACAACCATAAAAAGATATCAAAAAATTTATCGCATCTACATTGTAGCAAAATCTATCCATTTTCATTCCTAATAGGTCAATTGGAATCTTTGAGGCTCCGAGTCTTTAAAAGTCTTCATTCTCTTGATAGTCTTCATTCTCCATTCTATTCATAATCTTCAATCTTTCAAGGTCTTTAGTTATTAACCTTAACTTAAGGCCTTCGAAGTCCTTAGTACTTGTAGCTTTAAATTCTTCAATTCATAGCTCCAGTCTTGGAACATCTTTTGTGGATGTCTTCAAATCCTAACTTGAGAGAAACGTTGAGACGATCTTCTTTGGATAGGTAGAAGTTTCTTCTTGAAGTGTAAAATGGTCATCTCGATTGGTGAAAGAAGATACTTAAGAATCTTAAAACTCAAAAGATATATGATGAGGAGTATGAGAGTTTTTTTTGAAATAACTTAGAAAATATAACACCTAAGGTTTTTTGACGCTAGGTTCATGATCTACAGTCAACATGTGCTCTGATACCATCTATAGTGACCTCAGATAGATAAAGATCATAAGTCCCTGTGATTAACATGCTAGTACCTAGATCAATAGCTAGCACTCACAGTCGATGAAACATCATGTAAAACACAAGTTTTTATTACATGAATCGAATAATCTAGAGTTTACATTATTACAATAGAAGCGATATAAATACAACATGGAGTCATATCAATGCCACAGGCAGGTTCAGTGAAGACCCGCGATCCTAGCGCACCTTTCAACGGTGATCTCTAAATTTTACACATGAAATGTGCAGCCAAATAAGTTGGTCAATACTTTGAATGTATTGGCAAATTACACAATGAAGGAAATGACTTGGCTATTTCTACATGCATAGGCTGACAAAAGGCTTGAGGTTTATTTGCATAAAGCCAATTTTTCTTTAAGTCAATAAGAAGAGAGAAAATCTTTTATCCTACTTTGTAAAAATTTGATAAATAACATATGGTCAAGTGGCTCGCACTGGATTTCACCATGATACCATCTCTCAACCTAACACATGGAGTACACCATGCAACCCAAAATCCCCTCTAAGGATGATTACATGACCATAGAGTTTTAGAAAAATTATTTTAGAAAAGTGAGAGGGAATCCTTGAGAGGGTCCATCCTTTAGATGCTCAAAGTTGTTCTTTTCCGTGAACATGACTTATCGATTAGGTTGATACTCTCGAGAGTTTGTACACTTTACCAATAATCCACGATCAAGTCCTTTTACAAACAAGACCATGGCGAAGCTTTCCCTTAGTAGACCCTCTACCTGGTTCCACAGGAGCCAACACTGTCGTACTCATGTGAGGTTTCCAACTAAGTACTAGGCCAAGACAGAGCCCATATGTATTATGGCTGCACTAGAAGCTTCTGAATTATAAATCATGCCAGACTTTTTTGACCCTAGCTGGTGGAGGGCACAAGCAGAGCCAATCCAGGTTACTTACCCTTCTAGTCGATCCAGACATACCACTTCGCCTAGTGAAAAACATAGTTTTATTTTGAAGTAGATTTGAGAAGAAAAACTTGTGCTCGTACACACAGATCTTATAGTTAGAAAATTTTCTGTCTTTCAAAACCCCATTGTTATTTGTGTATATATAGCATAGCACAAGCATAATACTTAGAAAATTCAGGAGAACCTATTAGGAGTGGAAATATTCCTAAGTATAAAGATACTCATGGCATACTACCAAACAACATATCACTTGTAAAATATTTCCTTTCTATTGAAACATCCTACACATGCACACTACTATTTTGAAGATAAAAAACATGCATAGTAGTAAAACTGGGACAAACATATGAACAAAGGTGTAACTTGATATGTGTGACGATTGAATTCCTTCGTATCAATCGCACTCTCCGAACAATCTAACGCAAGAACAAAGTAGCTCCAATTAAATAATTGCAAACAAAGCAAACACAACAATGATGATCACAAACATGCATGATGATTTAATATGAAACAATGGTTATATTTAGTTCTCCGAACAATATTAGATCATATGATGCATGTAGGAGATTATTTAATGCAACAGGGTATTTATTATTAAATCTTGATGACCAAATAAGAGGTTTTAATAGTTCTGTTGCAACTTCTATCCTAATTGTCGAATTTAAATTTGGAAGAAGCCAATAGATAGAGGGCATCAATACGAACCAGTAGAAATTGGATTCACCTTAATCGGATTTGTAGATCGTTTTGTATGATTTAATTACTATTTAAAAGAGTTTAAATCACTTAAAATAATTACTTAGTCAAAATTTATATATAATACCAGATCTGTCTTCTACACGAAATTGTGAATCCAGGGACATACTATTTATAATTTACTATCAATTTATTACTCCAAAAGGATATTAAAACTATTTAAATCAACTATACGACGAAAGTTAGTTCTAATCTGATAAGTCAAATCTATGTAAAATTATCTTCAATTTGGTATATTATATGTAATTTCTGGATATAGTATGAATTTATAATGAATTTTACAAGTTAGATCTATAGTCTGCAATTTTAATTTGAATGGAATATTCCGGTGAATATTCCGCTGACTAGGCAGGTTGAGTTTACATGCTGACTGGGCCTAGACACTAATCTGACGACGTGACGGTGACGAGACAGCTGACCGGGACGACGAAGTGGCATGCGCTGAGTGGATCTCGACCGTCGGGATGGGATCCGGTGGCTAGGAGACAAGATTTTGACTCAGAATAGATAAGAGAGAGATCTGTGTTAGAGAGACAAATCTGTAAAACAAATAAAAAAACTTACAACATGAAAGTTGTGGGAAATCGTTAGATCTATCTTCTCACCAAAGGAATTTGGATTTGAAGAAACGAGCATGAGTAGCTCTTGGATTTACACTGTCATATCTAAAATATTGCGATACGAAATTTGCTGCTATAGTGGATGAAAAGATGTGAGGTTTGTTGTGATTGAATGATTTCGACCAGATCTACAAATTTCGTGTTTTAGCTGAAGCCAAACAACAAAGTCTGGATAGGATACGAAGCGAAATAAGATTCTGGCAGGTATATATTCAGGATTTCGAGAAGGAAAAGTGATATGGACATGGTTCCCGGGGTTTATATGGAGGTTTAGGACAGTGGGGATATAGATCTTGGAGTATGAAACAAATAGAATCAAACGGAAATTAATTCGGAGTTGTAGATTAAAATATATAGGTGTTTGAATGGAGATAGGTCTAGAAAACCAATTTTTGCATGAATTTTAAAGCACTCATGCATCTATCAGTTTATCTATGCGTGGCCGGTCAGCTTAACTGGGCTAGCCCGTTTAGCTATTTTTTTCTATTTTTGCATTTTCTTTATATTTTTTGCATACGAACTCCAAATGACATGATTCTTGTTTTTATATTTTTCTAAAAATTAGCATATCATCTTAGGAGCATTTTTGCAACATTTAGTTAGTTTATCATAAGGTACTTTTAAAGCTCTTAATAAATCCTTATAGGAGCATATGCAAAATTGAAACACTTTGATATAGGGATTTTTTGTATTCAAGTTTTGAATTCTTGCCTGGATGAAATGCAATCCTCATGAAACATGCAAATGCAATTTTTTTTGAATTCCCAATTCTCAATATTGGGATGTTACATTACCACCCTCATCATCTTGATCTCTTCTACTGGATTTGGCTCGGGTTTTCCAGCAAACTTTGCTAGAATGAGAACTTGGCTCTCAGCAACTTTACCCAGTTGAGCCTCCACGGTCTTTGTCCTTTCCTGTAGAGCCTGCACATCATTTCTAATTGCAATGGCCTGGTTAGATAATTTTCCTATACAACTCTCATGGTTCTCCGTGATTTTAATAAGCATATTGTTTTGCTTGGTTTGAGCTGTGTAAAAGTTCTAAAGGTTTGTTCCAACGAGAGATTGCCATGATTTGATCCATTATTATTATCATAACTATTATAAGGAGCTTCTGCAGGATTTGTATAATATTTTTTGAGCATTAGAAGCACAATGATTTTTCCATGCAAGATTAAAAGGAGAGTGAGCTATAAAATTAACATCATTAACATCGGTAGCGATAGCATTAACTTGGGTATTATCTTTACCTTTACTATGCTTATCAGCTCGTCTACCTTAGATGTAAGCTCTTCATTATTTACCTTGGTGATTGAACTTATTCTCTTCGAGGTTCTTTCCATATTCCATTGGGCATGGTTATTTTGCATATAATCAAGAAGTTTCTTTGCAACGCTCACTTGCTTTCCCATGATTGTTACTCCTACTGTAGTATCTAGCATAGACTTAGACATTGGGTTAAAAACATTATAAAACAGATATAATATAAGCCATTCTTCCATCCCATGACTAGGACAGATTATTACAGCTTCTTTCATCCTCTCCCATGCAAACGCTAGTGTCTCATGGTATTATTGTCTAAATCTTGTAATGTTGGATCTTAGCTGCATAGTATTAGCTGGAGAGAAAAATTAGCCATAAACAGATTAGTACATTCCTCCCAAGATTTAATAGTGCCCTTTGGTAGAGCTATCAACCAATCCTTAGCCTTTCCTCTAAGAGAGAAAGGAAACAATCTTAATTTAATAGCATTTGGATCTACATATTTAATACGCATCATGTCGCAAATTTTAGTGAAAGTGTTTAAGTGCAAACCTGAATCCTTAGAGGATGAGCCCCCAAATTTGTTCTGTTGAACCAAGCTTAAAAGGTTAGGCATAATTTCATAATTTCTACATCAACAACGGGTTGAGTGATAGGTGCACAAATAAAATCATCAATGGGAGTAGCATACTCCCCAGGTCTCTTTTGATCCATGGATCTTATATTTGGTAATTTTTAAGTAATGAAAACAAATAACAAGTAACTAATTTTTTTGGGTTTTCAAATAGATAACAAGAACTTAAACTAACAACAAGAATAAAACTACAGACTAATAATAAAACTAAAAACAAGGTCTCTAATGACCTCACGAGGATAGCGAAATTGCTTCCCTGGCAACGACTCTAGAAAAAGGGTTGATACCTTCGATCCAAGTCACAGATGTAGTATAATAGCTTTTTCCCTAGAAGATCTAGGCTTAATCGAACCTTGGAAAGAAATGCTAAAAGGAAATAATAAGGACACGTCTACAAGACTTAGTTTTTTTGTTTTACCTTAGTTTACCGGACCAATCTAGTTTACTTTTATAGTGGGTTGAATCAATGGATGGAGATAGGCTGGGGTTGAAGATCCACCTGCAGTTGCACATCATATGGATAAAAGATAATAATATGCATAGTCATGTGTAATGTTTGAATACAGATAATCTCTAGTGGGCAAATGTAAGGGTCCCAACCTTTAATAAGGTGGAGTCCCCTGTGTTTACAATGCTAGTCCCTGGATCAATAGCTAGCATCCACAGTTAAGATGTAATATCAAGAAACAAAGGTCATAATACAACTTTATAACCAGGAATAACATAATTTTATTACATCTTACATAGCTCATTTGGCTATTACATTAAATTGCAGCAGAATATCTATAAGCATGGGGTCCTTCATCTTCAAAGTGCCACAGGCAGACATGTTGGTTGTAGACTTTGTAATCCTAATCAACACACTTCACTAATCAATCAAACCTGCAACATAACAAGTTACAGCCACAAGGGTCAATACATTTGAATTGTATTGGCAAGTGATACTATGGTAGTATAGTGGAGTCTAACATCTATATGCATTTGGCTAAGTGGAGTTGAGGCTTGCATTGCTCAAAATAGATTTTTCCTTAACATTTGAAAACACCAAGTTTTTGCTTGACAAAATCATTTCTCCCAATCAAAGATTGAAGATCCTTTAACCCTTGTTCAACCACAAGTTTTTAACTTAGAAATTTGAATGATGAGATTCTTGATTGCTTCCATGTCTTGATGCTCAAATTGTCCTTTACCAGGCACATGGCTAAGTACTTAGATTTTACACTCTGCAGAGGTGGTGCACTTTCCCCACAAGACTTGGTTTCACAAAGACAAGATCTTCGAAGCCTTCCCTTAGACCAAAATGGACGTTGCCCAACCTATCAAACTCTACCACCAACTGTCCATATGGCTAAGTTCTTGCAACCTATATGATCCAGGCAGAGCCCATAATGCCAAGTGGCTGCACTTGAAGCTTCTCAACATTTGACATCTCAAATCTCTTTGTTCCTGGGTGGCAATCCGCAAGTGTGATACACAAGGTAAACCATAAACATGGGACTTGTGTAACCACTCAACCAAAAACAACCATTCAAGTCCCATTCCACCCAGGTGATTCATTAACTTAGTTGTTTTATTAAACAAAAAAACAAGTCCTCAGACTTAGAAATTTTTCCATAATATGAATGTATATTCCTCCCTTGTTTTCTATTAGCTAAGCTAAGCTTGATAGTAGTAGGAATTTTAACTTAGGAAAATTTCTACTAAGGTTTCATCTACTAGGTTTTCCTATAGCGGGGTTTATACTTAGCAAAATTCCATGCAAGTTTTACTTAGAAAAATCACTAATGCATAGTGAAAGTAATGGGACAAAAAGTATGAGGCATCACTTGCCTTTTTGGTAGAGGGTATAAGTTCACTCCTTGTCCTTGCAACAATCACACTCTCCAAGTCACTACAATTCAATCAAGAAAGGCACAACCTCAATCTACCAATCAAGCAAAACATCACATAAAATGATAAAGTCAAAGTAATGCATGCAAGCATGCCAAGCTTTGTTTTATTTGAAAGAGTGGTTCCTAATGGTCATAAACATTTGAAAACACCTAATGGTCATTTTGCAAAGTGGCAAAGTCATTTGCAAAAGGTTTTCACTTCATAAACCATTTTCAAAACAAGGTATCATTTTATGTGGTGTAGAAATATTTTTTACTAAGGCATTAATCTATAGGGTTCACCAAATATGTTTTCAAACCATAAAACTTTGTGTTTAGGGTCAGACAGTTTAAAACAAAACATTTCCCAAAGGTTTTCTTCCAAAACCATTTATAATAAATAAACTATATTTTTATTTGACTAGAAATGGTTTTAACTCAAATAATCATTCTTTTCATCACCAAATATATTTTTTAAACCACAAAGTGTTTCCTATGGTCAGTAGGTTCAAAATACACCATTTGCAAAAGATTTTATCCCCAAAATCATTTTTGAACAATTTTTATAATCTAAACAAGCATACAAATGTTTCTGCAAAAACAACCATTTATTAGAAGCTTTTTAATAAACAAATGGCATGGTTGGCTAGGGCTTGTTCCACTGATTCCATTGATATAAAGTTTGCAAAATTTGGACGTGTGGAACTAAAGTTACAAGAGTTTCAAATCTGCATCTAAATCAGATTCAAAATTTCTTTTAAACAGAACTAGTGACACGCGTCGCGTTTTTATTGGGCGGTACCGCTTCCTGCGGATCAGCCTCTGCGGGGCGTTGGATTAAACTACATCGCAGCGCCTGCATCGCACTTTTCGCTATTAAGTGATCTAATCGCATCCTTTGGATTTTCATCTAACGACTATCGTCACCTTGACCAATATCTGGCGGCGCTCGACGGCTGCGCGCGGCGGCGACGTTCGGCCAATGGCTGAGCTGGCGCTAGAGGATGCCAGGGGAAGGAAGGAATGGCTCACCGTGATCGTAGTAGCATGGGGGAGCTCAACGTAGTTGCGATGAGGCGAGGGGCGCTCAGGATCAGTCGGAATTCCTCACCGGAGTCAAGGACGGCGTCAGGCGGCTCTGGTCGTGGTCGGAGGCAACGCTGTGGTTCACCCCGAAGCAAAACGAGGATACGGTTAGATGCCTAAGATCAAGGCGAAGCTGCGTGCGTGAAGGAGAGGGTGCGGGGTGGTCGGATCTTACCAGGGAACTTCGCCGAAGAGAGGCAGACGGGGCGACGCGGGCTGGTTGTCGGGTTGACGCTGTGGGCGCCTGGTTGAACGGAGGGCACAGACAGGTGCGCCTGGGAGTGGGGATCTCGACAGTGTGCTCAGGAAGGCAAGGGGTGGCGAGGTTGGGCCAGAATCAAGGAGGAAGCTCGTCGAAGACAGAGGTGCTCGGAGGGGAATGATGGCGGCCTGGGGCGTGGGGCACCGAGGTGAAATGGAGAGGGGCGGCGTTAAGCGGCGTGATCACTGCGAGTAATGGTGGCGCGTTAAGGAAAATTTAAGCCGCGGAATCATAGCGAAACGCACGAGGGAGGGAGAAGAGGTCGTCATGAGACAATGAGCCGAGGTGGGGTGGGGTCCTTTCACAAGAGGGGAGAGAGGGGAAGAAGGGCCACCGGTCAGGTCGGTGCAGTTAGTTAACAAAGCGAACTGCTTTCCTCGGGAGAGAGGGAGTGGGCTGGTACTGGGCCTTGTTGGGCTGGCTCAGTTGGGTCAGGTCTGTTTCTATTTTTTTCTTTCTGAATGTTTTTTTTCCATTTCTGATTTCTGTTTTGAAATTCGAACAACCAATCAAGCATTCAAATCTATTCAAAACTTTCACCACACTTTGCCATTGAATTTGGTTCTGTTTAACAACAATTTTCCATGTCCCAAAATAATAATTTTATTTAGGGTCCATTTATAATTAAATAAAATGGGCATTAATTATTAATTCAAAATGGGGTTTAATTTATTTAAAATCTCCATTTGAAATCTAAATATTTTCAAAACCAAATCAGTAGGTTTTATTTGGAATTAAAGAATACTTGGAAAACTTTTTTAAAACAAATAAATAAGTTTTGATGTTTAATTAAAATAGTAAAACCTTTATTTTTAATAAACTTGGATACTAAATCCTTATTATTTTATTTAAATAAACCTTTACTATTTTTATCAAATAGAAATATTTTATTTCAAAGGCTTGGCCAACTTTTAATTTGGCTTACAAAATAATCCTTATTTATAAATCTACCTTTTCTTTTGAAAACCAAATCTTTTATTAAAAGATCCAAAAAATAGTAATTTTAAATATTTTTAAGTTTTATTGTTTATTTATCTTTTTAAATTCCTTTAGGATTTATTTGATCCAAATAGGCTTTGAAAGTTCCCAATTGGATTCAAAAAGTTTCTTCTCACCCTGAAAATCAACAAAGTTTTATTTTATTCAATATTTTCACATAACAAGATTTGGAAAATCTTGGGATGTGACAGGCTACCACCCTTAAAATAAATCTCGTCCCGAGATTTGGGAGGCTAGGGGTTACAAGTAGGCTCAAAACAACTAGGGTACTACCACCCTTAAAAATTTCCCAACTAGATTACATATTGGTTTGCTTGGGATCCTGGGGAAACTTCTCTAGGCAAACATCTGCATAGTGTCCTTTGTTTCCACACTTGACTCATGGGCCAAGGTTGAGATCCTTCATAGGCTTGTTTAACTTGTTCTTCATCTTTTCCGGACAATTGCTTGCATAATGTCCTAGCTCTTTGCAGTTGTTGCACCACACTTGGCTAATATCTTTCTTTTCCTTGGGTAACAATTCTTCTTGTTTATTTCCTTGGTTCTTCTTCTTTTCTGGGCAGTCACTGGCATAGTGTCCCATCTCTTTGCAATTGTAACATTGCAACTGGCTTTTGTCTTTCTTCTTCTTTTTGGGTCTCTCCAAAGCTAGGAGTTCTTCTAGTTCATGTTCTTCATATGTTTTCTCATAGGTAGGAAATCTTTCTCTCTTCTTGGGGCATTGGTCTTCATGCTCCTTGGATGTAGGATCCTTGTCTCCACAAATATTGCAAACTTGGGTTCCCTCTTGAATAGCAACTTTGTCATCCTTGTTTCCATTAGCTCTTTGGGAAAAGTTTTCTCCCATGTTGATCATTTGAGTAACCAATCCTTGCAACAATTGGGATTGAAGTTTCAAAATCCTTTGTATGGCTGGGTCTAGTCCATTGTTGTTGGATAAAATCTGAGTTGTCTCTTGGCTCAACTGGTTTTGGGTTGCTATAAGTTCTCTCATGTTGTCCTCTTGGTTGTTGTTGGTGTCACCATCCTTGATGTTGGAGTCTCTTAGAGAAGTCATCTGTTTGGGTTGAATTGGGATTAGAATAAGCAAAATATCTCTAAGGAAATAATTCTAATCACACACATCACAATTCACAGAAGCAATGTGCAAGCAATCACAAGCCAAACATTTCACTCAAACAACAAAGTTCAAGCACATTTTTAGGCAACCAAAAATATTTTTGTTACACCACATAAGTTGGTGTGTTTGACTTAACTAAAATATGGTGGTCCATCTATATAGTTCACTTGTGATCTTTCCATCCTTCTTGGTTGATTCTTCTTACATGAGATCATGGTTTCCTTGGGGAAAACTCTTGGTTACAATACTTCAAGTGAAGTGAACTCCTTCTAATTTTGCATTTCCTTAGTCTCCACATCTTGAGCAAGATTTCCTTGTCTCACTTGTAGTCCTTAGTGGTATCCAAGTTGGAAGTCCTTGGTGAATATGTTGAAGATGTTGAAGTCATTAGAGTTGAAGAAGTTGAAGTCATTAGAGTTGATGTTGTCCTTTGCTCATGGTGAAGTCTTTGGCCATGGGGTAGGTTTTTCCATCAAGTTGAAATAGAAGAGATGTAGAATTAAAAACCAAAATGGTTGAGGAAAGAGTTTACAAGATTGATTGTAAATAAGTTTTGGAACAAATACAACTCCTATTTTCTAAGGGGGTTTTGTCCAATCCTAGGTTTACAAATCCTACAGGCAACACAATGCTCTGATACCATCTATAAGGGTCCCAACCTTTAATAAGGTAGAGTCCCCTGTGTTTACAATGCTAGTCCCTGGATCAATAGCTAGCATCCACGGTTAAGATGTAATATCAAGAAGCAAAGGTCATAATACAACTTTATAACCAGGAATAACATAATTTTATTACATCTTACATAGCTCATTTGGCTATTACATTAAATTGCAGCAGAATATCTATAAGCATGGGGTCCTTCATCTTCAAAGTGCCACAGGCAGACATGTTGGTTGTAGACTTTGTAATCCTAATCAACACACTTCACTAATCAATCAAACCTGCAACATAACAATTTACAGCCACAAGGGTCAATACATTTTAATTGTATTGGCAAGTGATACTATGGTAGTATAGTGGAGTCTAACATCTATATGCATTTGGCTAAGTGGAGTTGAGGCTTGCATTGCTCAAAATAGATTTTTCCTTAACATTTGAAAACACCAAGTTTTTGCTTGACAAAATCATTTGTCCCAATCAAAGATTGAAGATCCTTTAACCCTTGTTCAACCACACGTTTTTAACTTAGAAATTTGAATGATGAGATTCTTGATTGCTTCCATGTCTTGATGCTCAAATTGTCCTTTACCAGGGACATGGCTAAGTACTTAGATTTTACACTCTGCAGAGGTGGTGCACTTTCCCCACAAGACTTGGTTTCACCAAGACAAGATCTTCGTAAGCCTTCCTTAGACCAAAATGGACGCGTTGCAACCTATCAAACTCTACCACCAACTGTCCATATGGCTAAGTTCTTGCAACCTATATGATCCAGGCAGAGCCCATAATGCCAAGTGGCTGCACTTGAAGCTTCTCAACATTTGACATCTCAAATCTCTTTGTTCCTAGGTGGCAATCCACAAGTGTGATACACAAGGTAAACCATAAACATGGGCCTTGTGTAACCACTCAACCAAAAACCACCATTCAAGTCCCATTCCACCCAGGTGATTCATTAACTTAGTTGTTTTATTAAACAAAAACACAAGTCCTCGGACTTAGAAATTTTTCCATAATATGAATGTATATTCCTCCCTTGTTTTCTATTAGCTAAGCTAAGCTTGATAGTAGTAGGAATCTTAACTTAGGAAAATTTCTACTAAGGTTTCATCTACTAGGTTTTCCTATAGCGAGGTTTATACTTAGCAAAATTCCATGCAAGTTTTACTTAGAAAAATCACTAATGCATAGTGAAAGTAATGGGACAAAAAGTATGAAGCATCACTTGCCTTTTTGGTAGAGGGTATAAGTTCACTCCTTGTCCTTGCAACAATCACACTCTCCAAGTCACTACAATTCAATCAAGCAAGGCACAATCTTAATCTACCAATCAAGCAAAACATCACATAAAATGATAAAGTCAAAGTAATGCATGCAAGCATGCCAAGCTTTGTTTTATTTGAAAGAGTGGTTCCTAATGGTCATAAACATTTGAAAACACCTAATGGTCATTTTGCAAAGTGGCAAAGTCATTTGCAAAAGGTTTTCACTTCATAAACCATTTTCAAAACAAGGTATCATTTTATGTGGTGTAGAAATATTTTTTACTAAGGCATTAATCTATAGGGTTCACCAAATATGTTTTCAAACCATAAAACTTTGTGTTTAGGGTCAGAGAGTTTAAAACAAAACATTTCCCAAAGGTTTTCTTCCAAAACCATTTTTAATAAATAAACTATATTTTTATTTGACTAGAAATGATTTTAACTCAAAGAATCATTCTTTTGCATCACCAAATATATTTTTTAAACCACAAAGTGTTTTCTATGGTCAGTAGGTTCAAAATACACCATTTGCAAAAGATTTTATCCCCAAAATCATTTTTGAACAATTTTTATAATCTAAACAAGCATACAAATGTTTCTGCAAAAACAACCATTTTTTCAGAAGCTTTTTACTAAACAAATGGCATGGTTGGCTAGGGCTTGTTCCACTGATTCCATTGATATAAAGTTTGCAAAATTCGGACATGTGGAACTAAAGTTACAAGAGTTTCAAATCTGCATCTAAATCAGATTCAAAATTTCTTTTAAACAGAACTAGTGACACGCGTCGCGTTTTTATTGGGCGGTACCGCTTCGTGCGGATCAGCCTCTGCGGGGCGTTGGATTAAACTACATCGCACGGCTCAGACTGCGTACCCTTTCACTGTTAAGTGATCTAATCGCATCCTTTGGATTTTCATCTAACGGCTATCGTCACCTTGACCAATATCTGGCGACGCTCGACGGCTGCGCGCGGCGGCGACGTTCGGCCAATGGCGGAGCTGGCGCTAGAGGATGCTAGGGGAAGGAAGGAATGGCTCACCGTGATCGTAGTAGCGTGGGGGAGCTCAACGTAGTTGCGAGGAGGCGAGGGGCGCTCAGGATCCGTCGGAATTCCTCACCGGAGTCAAGGACGGCGTCAGGCGGCTCTGGTCGTGGTCGGAGGCGACGCTGTGGTTCACCCCGAAGCAAAACGAGGATACGGTTAGATGCGCAAGATCAAGGCGAAGCTGCGTGCGTGAAGGAGAGGGTGCGGGGTGGTCGGGTCTTACCAGGGAACTTCGCCGGAGAGAGGCAGACGCGCGCTGTCGGTTGTCAAGTCGACGCTGTGACGCCATGGTTGAACGGAGGGCATGCAAAAAGTGCGCTGGGAGTGGGGATCTCGACAGTGTGCTCAGGAAGGCAAGGGGTGGCGAGGTTGGGCCAGAATCGAGGAGGAAGCTCGTCGGAGACAGAGGTGCTCGGAGAGGAATTATGGCGGCCTGGGGGCGTGGCAAGGTGGGGCGACTGAGGTGAAATGGAGAGGGGGCGTGGGCGTTTAAGCGTGCGTGATCACTGCGAGTAATGGTGGCCGCGTTAAGGCAAATTTAAGCCGCGGAATCATAGCCGGAAACGGCGACGAGGGGAGGGAGAAGAGGTCGTCGCGGAGACGATGAGCTGAGGTGGCGGGTGGGGTCCTTTCGTCAGTAGGGGAGAGAGAGGGGAAGAGGGGCCACCGGTCAGTGTCAGCGCGGGTTAGTTAACAGGTGCGAACCGTTTTCCTCGGGAGAGAGGGAGTGGGCTGGTACTGGGCCTTGTTGGGCTGGCTCAGTTGGGCCAGGTCTGTTTCTATTTTTTTCTTTCTGAATGTTTTGTTTTTTTTTCATTTCTAATTTCTGTTTTGAAATTCAAACAACCAATCAAGCATTCAAATATATTCAAAACTTTCACCACACTTTGCAATTGAATTTGGTTCTGTTTAACAACAATTTTCCAAGTCCCAAAATAATAATTTTATTTTAGGGTCCATTTATAATTAAATAAAATGGGCACTAATTATTAATTCAAAATGGGGTTTAATTTATTTAAAATCTCCATTTGAAATCTAAATATTTTCAAAACCAAATCAGTAGGTTTTATTTGGAATTAAAGAATACTTGGAAAACTTGTTTAAAACAAATAAATAAGTTTTGATGTTTAATTAAAATAGTAAAACCTTTATTTTTAATAAACTTGGATACTAAATCCTTATTATTTTATTTAAATAAACCTTTACTATTTTTATCAAATAGAAATATTTTATTTCAAAGGCTTGGCCAAGTTTTAATTTGGCTTACAAAATAATCCTTATTTATAAATCTACCTTTTCTTTTGAAAACCAAATCTTTTATTAAAAGATCCAAAAAATAGTAATTTTAAATATTTTTAAGTTTTATTGTTTATTTATCTTTTTAAATTCCTTTAGGATTTATTTGATCCAAATAGGCTTTGAAAGTTCCCAATTGGATTCAAAAAGTTTCTTCTCACCCTGAAAATCAACAAAGTTTTATTTTATTCAATATTTTTCACATAACAAGATTTGGAAAATCTTGGGATGTGACAGCAACACATCCTAATATACTAGAGCCCCCGTGATGCAGCGGGAATAGCAATAGCCTTTTAACCCAACCGAGTTCACACCAAAGCCACGGGTTACAAACGATTATTAAGTGACGAACATATATTAAAGCATTAAGTGGTGATGTTGTTGTGATCCTGAATGGGTCGCTAAGCGAAGACCGTACTACCCATTCTGTCACTGGGGTTCCTATGAGATTGCCGCTATCCAAGTATATCACTGATACGCCCAATTTGCATCACCATTCTATATCATAATTTACCTCTATTCATTGATATTTGTCTTATTATGAGGTATTTATTATGGATTTTCATCTGTTTATGCATGTTGGATGATTCCCGGAGGATGGACTGCCGGAGTCTGGATTCTGATGGAAAAGAAGGCATTTCGGTGCAATTTCGCGAAGATCAGAAAAATACCAGAAAAATATGGAAACATATTATTTTACCAGAAGACGAAGGAAGCCAGAAGGAGGGAATGAGTTGGGCCTTAGGGGGCCCACCCCCCCCTAGACGCGGGCCCACCTGACCTCGTGCCTAGGGAAGGTGTGGCCCACCTGCCCGGCCTCCGACTCCGCCACTTCGCCTATATCTTCCCTTCAAAACCCTAAGGCTCGGGGAGAGACCACAGATAGATTTCCGCCGCCTCTGGGGGCGGAAAACACCGAGAGAGAAAGATCTCTCCGCAGACAGATTTCTGTCGGCGGAATTCCTTCCCGGAGAGGGGAGACCGTCGCCATCAACACCATCATCAAGCTAGGCTTCATCGGGATCATCATCATCATCCACACCATCATCTCCACCAGCACCATCATCACCACTCCGTCCTACTATAACAATTGTGTTGGATATTGCTTTAGTTCTTAGGGGAAACTTTCACGGTGTTGATTACTATTGTAGTTGATGCTTATGAGTGGAACCATTGGATTATTGTTTATGTTCAGATTGTTATCCATTATCATATCATCTTTGATCTTGATCCATATGATGTCTTGTGAGTAGTTTGTTTAGTTCTTGAGGACATGGGAGAAGTCATGTTGTTAGTAGTGAATCTGTGATGAGTTATTATTCAATGGTTTAGTATTTAAGTTGTGGTGCTATTCTTCTAGTGGTGTCATGTGAACATCGACTACATGACACTTCACCATTTATGGGCCTAGGGGAATGCATTGTGTATTTGGCTACTAATCGCGGGGTTGCCAGAGTGATGTAAACCCCGAACCCGTTAGGACACCTTTGCACAAGGGAGCGTAGGATCTCAGAGTTTAAGGCTGTGGTTAGATTTATATCTTAATTACTTTCCTGTAGTTACGGATGTTTGTAGGGGGTTTAATCACAAGTATGTATTAGTCCTAGGAAGGGCGGTATGTTAGCACATGTTCACCCACACAACACTTAAAAACACCAGAGAATAGTACTCAGCTATTTGAAGAGAAAGCACTTGACAGAATTTTCATGTGTCCTCGAGAACGTTTGGTCTTTATAAGTATTTCCATCGGCTTGTCCTTTGCTAAGAAATGATTGGACCACTTGCTCCATTTGTTCGTTACTTTTGTGACTTGCTCTTTGATTTGTTTCCTTGTCAGAAAACCACTAAAAATCCGTTTTATAAGTATTCACAGGGATTTCCTGCTCCATACCACTGTTCAGCACCTTCTGCTCCTCGTTGGGATCGACACTCCTATTTATTGGAAGTACTACGATACACCCCCTATACTTTTGGGTCATCACTCACCTCAAGAATTTATCAATCTATGGTATCTTGGGTACCTACAAATCCATAGATCGAGACAAGAGACAAAGAAACAAAAGATACGAATCTCAATTACAAACAAAATACAATACTCCCATGATTAGATGCACATAGTTGCTGCAAGGTTTCTACCCAACCCGCAGCCCGTGAGGACTACTCACTCATAACAAATAGATAAAGGATAGAAAACATTTTGCAAAATACTTATATTGAAATCAAATATTCATACAATGGTCGCCAAATCACAAGGAGATATAAAGTACAAAGCAATGGCTATGGCTAATGGAGGGATGGATGGTGGAATGGATGAACAATGGCGTAGATCTCCTTTGGTGGTGGTGTGATGAAATACGAGAATGGCGGCTCTATGGACGGCGGCTGGAGCCTCAAAATATTAGGCGTCTTCACAAAGGTTATAGGGTTTGAAGAGACTAAGCCGTCGCCACCCCGTACGGGCAGGCTCCGCCCGTACCACTGGTCGTTATGCAGATTGTCGCCTAGAATTTGCTTCCAAATTACTTGGCCATGTGGACTTCCTCAAAACCCTTCACTATGAATCCTGATTTCGCATTAAAACCCGTGATTTCCTGCACAACAGAATTCAAAGCAAGGTTTTGCATATATTTACAATTATTAGTCATTAGTGGCAAGGATTGAGAGTTTTTTTTCAATTTCTTGACTAAAAACAATGTTTAAACGCAGATAAAGATGTCAAGTTTTAGAGCCATCAACCGTTCTGAAGGAAATATTCCCTAGAGGAAAATAATAAATGGTTATTATTGTAATATTTCAATAAGTTCGTAACAGTTTCATATTGTGCTATAATTGTATCAAGTGAAAACATTGCTACAGGTGTGATATGAAACAATAGTCCCTAGTATCCTCTAATAATACTAGTTCGTTGGGCAATGGATGATCAAGGTTTCCTGATCATGGGTGATAGTGCCAATTGACAACAAGATCATATCATTGGTGAATTATGTGATGGACATTACCCCAAAGATTGTGACACGATCAAGTCACGAGGTTCATCGTTGCAATAGTTAGAAATGAAGTATCCTTCTCCTTAGACCGTGAGATCATATTAATCACTGTTTCCTGAGGCTGCTTGGACTGCATCAAACGCCACTCAGTGAAATGGTGACTATAAAGGTGTGTGTTCGGTATTCCAGAGGAACATGTTGAGGCCTATGAATCAAGACCGGGATTTTTTCATCCTGTTACGGGTAAGATACATCAGGAAGACTTGGTGTGATTACATCCATAATGTTGCAACATGTGACTAGGTCACAGGGATGTAATGTCACGGTAACAAGTGAAATAGTACTTGTCGGTAACGAGATTGAACAAGGTATGAGATACCAAACGATCGGGTCTCGGACAAGTCATATCAAAGAAACGAAGGGAATTGTACTCACTGTTCACGGTTCAAATGACAACGTCATCGTGGAATGTACAGGGGTCACTATTGGCATCCCGGTCCCATTGTTGACCATTGATAGAGATCATGTTTGTGCCATTCCTGAGCCGTGGGGATATACACTTAAGGGTACGATGATCTAGAGATCATCTGTAAGTTGGAATCATAGTAGAGGAATTGTTCCGAGGAGAGATCCGAAGTTGTTCGGAGAAAGAAAGAAAGGAAAGGACCGAAGAAGTTTCAGATAAATGGAAATTTAATATATGCATTTATTATATGTTAATTATGAATTAATATATTATAAATAAATATTTGAATTGAAATTTATAGGGAAACTTCCACATTAGGCTAAAACTCTAGAGGGAATTGACCTAGAGGAAGCCACCCAGGAAAACGGTAAAAGCAGCAAATAAACAACCTAAATGGCCGTTGGGCTGCGCTGAGTAGCAGATAAAGGGCAGCGCAGGGGGGCGACACGCAGGCGGGCATCGCAGGCAGGCCTCATCCTTGCGGCCCATCCGGGCCACTGCAGCCGCTGCCGCGAGCTGGGCGGCGGGTGGCCAACTCACCTGGCCAGAGCTGGTCGCCGCCAGCTACTGGGCCATGGTGGGGATCGCCGGCTGATGACCCACAAGTATAGGGGGTGTATCGTAGTACTTTAGATAAATAGGAGTGTCGATCCGAACAAGGAGCAGAAGGTGTTTACTAGTGGTGTGGAGTAGGAAATCTCTGTAAATACTTAGCAAACATATTTTTAGGGGTTTTCTAATAAAGCAAAGAAACAAAGTGCAAGTAATAAAGACAACGAACAATTGCAACAAGTGGCCCAATCCTTTCTTAGCAAAGGACAAGCCGGTGGAAATACTTATAAGGACCAAGCGTTCTCGAGGACACATGGGAATTCTGTTAAGTGCTTTTGCTTCAAATAGCTGAGTACCTTTCTTTGGTGTTGTAAGTGTTGTGTGGGTGAACCTGTGCTAATGTACTGACCTTACTTGGAATAATACATACTTGTGATTAAACTCCCTGCAAGCATACGCAACTACAGAAAATCAATTAAGATGTAAACCTAACCACAGCCTTAAACTCTGAGATCCTACGCTCCCTTGTGCAAAGGTGTCCTAATGGGGGTTCAGGTTTCTATCCGACAACCCCACAATTAGTAGCAAAATACACAATGCATTCCCCTAGGCCCACAAATGGTGAAGTATCATGTAGTCTACGTTCACATGACACCACTAGAAGAATAGCACCACAACTTAAATACTAAACCATTGAATAATATCTCAACACAAATCCACTACTAACAACATGACTTCTCCCATGTCCTCAAGAATTAAAAGAACTACTCACAAGAAATCATATGGATCAAGATCAAAGATGATATGGTGATGGATAACAATTTGAACACAAACAATAATCCAATGGTTCCACTCACAAGCATGAACTACAATAGTAATCAACACCGGGAAAGTTTCCCCTAAGAACTATGCAAGTATTCAACATAATTGTTATAGCGGGATGGAGTGGTGATGATGGTGCTGGTGGAGATGATGGTGTGGATGACGATGATGATCCCGATGAAGTCTATCTTGATGACGGTGTTGATGGCGACGATCTCCCCTCTCCGGGAAGGAATTTCCCGGGCAGAAATCTGTCTGCTGGAGAGCTCTTTCTCTCTCAGTGTTTTCCGCCCCGCAGAGGCGGCGGAATCTTTCTGTGGTCGCTCCCCATGTATTAGGGTTCCGAGGTGAAGATATAGGCGAGAGAGCGGAGCCGAAGGCGGGACAGGTGGGCCACACCCCCTGTAGAAACGGCTAGGGGGTGGCCCGCGCCTGGGGGGTGTGGGCCCCCTATGGCCCATCTACGCCTCCCCTTCTGGCTTTCTGCGTCTTCTGGGAAAATATAATTTTCCATGATTTTTCTGGTATTTTCTGATCTTCGTGAAATTGCATCAGAACACCTCTTTTTCCATCAGAATCCTGACTCTGGTAGTTCATCCTCCAAGAATCATCCAACATGCAAAAACAGATGAAAATACATAAGTAACACCTCTTAATATGAAATATATCAATGAATAGAGGAAAATTATGATATAGAATGGTGATGCAAATTGGACGTATCAACTCCCCCCAATCTTAGACCTTCGCTTGTCCCCAAGAGAAAATTGAGCTCAGTAAACATGTCCACAGGTTTATGGAGTGAAGTGTCGATAAAAGAATACGGACAAGAAGCATCACACTTACCATTACACAACTCATAGAATAAAGCATCTTGCCATTATATAACTTAGCTTGCAATAAGTACATGAGTCACAATAGAGATGCATAAAGATACATCATAATTGGAATTGGTAAACTTTGTTCTTAGTCAGAGAACAGCTGGCAAACAGTTTCACAAAAAGCTTTTGTAGAAGTTTTCACAACAAGAGTACTCTTTGCTCAAACACAAAAGGTTTTTCATTGTGTGAGTTTTCAAAGTAATACCCGATACATAAGAGTCTTGTGAAAACGGGGAAGATAAAGAACATGATTGAATAAATCATCATATGAATTCTTGAAACACAACAACTCAAATGCTTGCTAGAGATAGAGATGAGGTAGGTTTACTGACTCAACTTGGAAATAGGAGAAAGGCCCTTCATAGAGGGAAGCAGGGATATCAAGTTAATAAAGAGCTTCCACAATATTATGGTACTTACTAGCTTTGAGCTCTCATTACCCCTATCATAAGCATCTTGAAGTGATTAAGGTTAAAGTGAACAAAGATGGATTATATGCTTGACGAAATATAAGTTGGCAATCTCATGTCCCTTGAGTACGAGGGACGCTCCTCATGCTACTCAACTTTAGTTACCGGTAAGTTCTTGTCATTGTAAGTACATGTGTATCATAAAGAACCGCCAACGGGGTACCCCTTGCACATGATACAGGAGCTATCCCATAATCAAAATTACAAGGCAAGCAGACAGTGAGCATCTCAGCGATCTTTTTATTTGCTATTTGCATAGGTTTTTATTGAGGATGCTTCACAGATTGCTCACTATGGTTATGCTGCAAGTTTCCACCACGATTAGGCGTTTCTCTAACACACATACATAACTCCATGGACTTACAAGCTCCCCTTTTATTTCACACTGTCGACATCCGCAAACAAAAGAGCATTATATCAACTGGATATGTATCCATAAGTGTTGAAAGCGTTCCCCGTGACAACACGGCTCTGCTAATCCCAACGTATAGATGCAAGCATATACACCTTCGATGACACAATGGTTCAAGTTTATTAGGGGCAAAAAAATAAGGTGTGCTATCAAGTTCATGAGAGCTTTACTAACTAGCTTTCACATAACAAAATAATTTTGAATTCGAAATATAGATGAAGCTTGAGAATTTGCTTGGAATAGCAATAATTCAAATAGGTAGATATGGTGGACAAAAATGGCATAGGTTTTGGTTCAAAGGTATTGGATGCATGATAAGTATGCCTTCTCAAAACAGGTTTTTGGCTAGCAAGGCTGGGTAGCAAGCAAAAGAGTTGAAGGAAACAAGCAAACTTACAACTGATAAAGCCAAACATGCAGTCTTCCTTGAAGACACAAAAGATCTTAAATAAAGAATACTAAGCTTATGAGCCAATCAAGAAAGAAACTAAATTATACAAAATACCTTCAAGCTTTTTCTCTTTTCCTTTCAAACCTCAAAAAGTGTTGCCACTGACTAGAGCTCGGTTTGCCAAAACCAATTTAGATTTACTTGATGCTCCCAAAGTGATGCAAATACTGATCAACAATATCAATCATATAATAAAGATTGCAAACTAAAATAAGAAGTGCAAAAAGTAAAAGATGAAACTTCTCATTAATATTCCATAAAGGCACTCACACCAAGGGATACATAGATAATCAACTAAAGGAGATATACTTCCACAATGCAAACCAACCTATAAGATAACTTCTCTACCAAAGATATGAATCCACTAAAAAGGTAAAAGATAAAAGATAATGATGTGATACCGCGGTGCTCCCCCAAGCTTGGAACAAGACAAGGGGATGCCAAACCTGATGACGAATTACTCTTTCGGTGGTGGTGGTGTTCTCTTGATAAGCTCTACAATCATTTCCCTCAAGTCCTCAATCTCGAAGGTTAGAGTACGAATCAACTCCAAATTATGCTCAATGCGGTTCATGATCATGTCGGACCGAGAATCTCAGTCCTTGTTGTTCTTTCCCCCCACTCTTCCTTCTTAGAGTGTTCCTTCCCTTCATGGTTAGAACGAGGCAGATCCCAGGCCGAGGGAAAGTTCCCTTTGGGCACTTTTTGATATTGTTGCTCACGTATAAGAGTATGGAAGGGATTATTGGTACGTGGAGGATGTAACCATGGAGCGACGATATGATGCGGAGTTCTCCCTCTTGTAGACATCCGTGCTGTCCTCCTAAGCTTGGTAGGGTTTTCCACCACTACAATTCTTGCGACGGTAGCACGGGTGTCCGGATGCTCGTCCTCCTCCATGTCTTCTTCATCCCCTACCAAAATCTCCTCCTCCTTGGGGTTTTGAGGATCATCTTCCTCAGGCTTCTTGCCTTTGTCATTGGCGGAGACCATGGTGCTCTAAACTTGAGAAGATTTCCTGACAGAAACAGATCGAAACGAAAACATGACGAGAACATGATGCACAAACCTCGGGGGATCTGGGGGGTATATATTACGAAGTTTCAATGCATAAGGAAGGTACTGGTGCGAAAACGAGGCGGAGACGGAGTTCAGGGGGCTCACACCCCCTCTAGGCGCGGCCAGCTGGGGCCTGCGCCTAGGGTGGGTGTGGCCAACCTGGCCTCCGTTTCCTCCTCTGTTTCGTCTCATAACCTTCCGTATGTAATAAAAACATCAAAACTATAAAAAAGATAGGGTTTTCACGAACCTTCAGTTTTCACCACTTTTACCTATTCAAAGACGGACTCTGCAGATTCCTTTTCTCCATCTCGTGAAAATTCCTTTCCTACAAGGTCTCACACAAACCTCAATGGCAACATTAGTGTATGAAAAAACAATAAAGCTCTAGGTTCACACTTAAACTGAAATCCATCAAAGAAAAATCTACTGTGGCAACTCCTTTCCAAAAACCCAAAAGAATATGGAAGGGAATAAATAAGAGGCAAATGCAAATAATGGCAGAAATCTGTCAAAACAGACCAGCAGGTAAAGATTGATTTTTTCGAAAACCTTCTGTTGCTCAAATCAAAAAGTGCAAAACTAATGAAAGTTGGGTAACAACTTGGAGAACAATCACATAAAAATACAGCTCTATCCGAAGTACTGAGATCCCTCGCAATTTTTTCCAATTCAGCACACAAATCTGTCCCAGGACAGCCACTTTTCACAACTCCTCTAATTCTCAAAAGTAGTTGAAATTGACACAAAAAGGATAAGGAGCGGTTATTACTGAGGTAATAACATCCAAGACTCGACAAAACTATTGGGTTATCTCCCAAGAAGTACTTTTCTTTCATGCCTTTAAGTTAGGCTTGATAGTTTCAAAGATGCTCAAATAGGAGATAAATAATTGAAGTGAAATAGAGCATCGAGAAGCAAATAACCAACACATTTGAGTCTAACCCACTTCCTATGCATGGGGGTATCATGAGAAAACAAATTATTGAAACAAAAATCCACTAGCATAGGAAGACAAAACAAATGTAGCTTCAAAGCTTTCAACTTAAAACGGGGAAACTTAACATTATTGAGATTCATAAAACCATGTTTACCTCTCTCATAATAACTTTCAGTAGCACTTTGAATAAAGTTGACAATATAGCTGTCACTGGCAACAACTTTATCATCAGAATGAGCATACTTACAGTCATCAAAAATAGGTCCATGTCATAAACTAAATCAATAGAAGCAAGTTATTCCATCCTGAAATCTTCATTAGGCAAGCTATTTTCACACGGAGCTTTAGAAAATTTGGAAAATTTAAAATCATAAGAATCTCCATCAAACTTAGTTAAAACCTTTTCCTTTTTACAATCTATAATAGCTCCACAAGTGTTCAAGAAGGGACTACCAAAAACGATAGGACAAGTTTTGCTAGCTGCTGAATTAAGCACTAGAAAATCAGCAGGATACTTAATCTTACCACAAAGAACCTCCACATCTCCTACAATACCAATAGGGTAAATGGTTTCCTTATTACAAAGGTGAATAACCACATCAATGTCCTCAAGCTCACAAGGACCAATTTCATGCATAATTTCCCTATAAAGCTCATAAGTTATAGCACTAGATCTAGCACCAATATCACATAAACCATAATAGCAATGATCACCAATTCTAACAGAAAGCACATGGATACTAGCTTTTCTAGCTTTTCTAGGATGGGAGACAATATTAGAAGCATATTTATATAAGTCAATGTGCTCATCCTCTATATATTTAGTGACAAGATCTTTCACAATAGCTACCACATGTTCAATATTTATTTGCTCATCGGGTTCCATAGTTTTCTTTGTACTTTTACTAACCACATTAGCTATGATAGAATGTTCCTTTACCTTAGTAGGAAAATGAATTTTCTCAACATAAGGTTCAGGCAAAATAGGATCAACAATACAAACTTCTATGCTAGCAGGAACATGGGTAACAATGTCTTTATAAGGAGCATGGTACTTGTCCCACTCTCTTTTGGAAATTTCAATATAAGAGGCAAAGGCCTTAAAACATTTTGCAAGAACTTGAGAGTCAAGACCATACTCATTACTAATATCACGGAAGTCATCAGTTCCCATAAAAAATTTAATGCATTCATAATCATAGTTTATATCTGAGTTTCTTCCTTTGTCATTCTCCCAAGCTTAAGTGTCCTCTTTAATACGGTCTAGGGGATCCCATTTAGCTTATTCCTTCATACGTATGAAAGATCCAGCACAAGAAGCATCTAGTAAATCTTTATCATGAAGAGAAATCCTAGCATAAAAGTTATTGATAATAATATTGTTAGGGAGTTCATGAATAGGACATTTAAGCATTAGTAACTTCAATCTCCCCCAGGCTAGAGTTGTACTCTCTTCATCACGAGGCCAAAAGTTATATATCAAATTTCTATCCTTATGAATCTCACTGGGAGGATAAAATTTAGAATAAAAGAGAGGTACTATTTCCTCCCATTCCATGGATTGCCCATTCTTCAGCAGCTTATACCATTCTTAAGCTCTCCCTTTCAAGGATATAGAGAGTAACTTCTTCACCTGTTCAGTTGTGATACCTGCACACTTAAACAACCCGCATAATTTATGGATAAAAAGCAAATAATCACCAGGGTGGACAGTTACATCCCCTAAATAATAATTATCCATAACATGATCAACAATACTTGTAGGTATCTTAAAGGGATCTATCTCAACAGGTGGTGGTTCCTCTACTACCCTAACAGTGGTAGTAGTTTTCCCAAATAGAAAACCAAGTGGTCTATACATATTGGAAACAAAGTAACAAACATAAATAAAAAGCAATACTCAGAGTAGAAGTTTCCTTTTACCAGTTCCACTCTTCAATAGCGCTTCACTCCCCGGCAACGGTGCCAGAAAATAGTCTTGATGACCCACAAGTATAGGGGGTGCATCGTAGTACATTCAATAAATAGGAATGTCGATCCCAACGAGGAGCAGAAGGTGTTGACTAGTGGTGTGGAGTAGGAAATCTCTATAAATACTTAGCAAAAGGATTTTTAGGTTTTTTTTGATAAAGCAAAGAAACAAAGTGCAATTAATAAAGACAACAAACAATTGCATCAAGTGGCCCAATCCTTTCTTAGCAAAGGACAAGCCGGTGGAAATACTTATCAGGACCAAATGTTCTCGAGGACACATGGGAATTCTGTCAAGTGCTTTTGCTTCAAATAGTTGAGTACCTTTCTTTGGTGTTGTAAGTGTTGTGTGGGTTAACCTGTGCTAATGTACCGACCTTACTTGAACTAATACATACTTGTGATTAAACCGCCTGCAAGCATCCGCAACTACAGGAAAGCAATTAAGATATAAACCTAACCACAACCTTAAACTCTGAGATCCTACGCTCCCTTGTGCAAAGGTGTCCTAACGGGGGGTCAGGTTTCTGTCACTCTGGCAACCCCACAATTAGTAGCCAAATACACAATGCATTCCCCTAGGCCCATAAATGGTGAAGTATCATGTAGTCGACGTTCACATGACACCACTAGAAGAATAGCACCACAACTTAAATACTAAACCATTGAATAATATCTCAACACAAATCCACTACTAACAACATGACTTCTCACATGTCCTCAAGAACTAAACGAACTACTCACAAGACATCATATGGATCAAGATCAAAGATGATATGGTGATGGATAACAATCTGAACATAAACAATAATCCAATTGTTCCACTCACAAGCATCAACTACTATAGTAATCAACACCGGGAAAGTTTCCCCTAAGAACTATGCAAGTATTCAACACAATTGTTACATCGGGATGGAGTGGCGATGATGGTGCTGGTGGAGATGATGGTGTGGATGATGATGATCCCGATGAAGTCTAGCTAGTGGAGTGGTGATGATGGTGCTAGTGGAGATGACGGTGTTGATGGTGCTGGTGGAGATGACGGTGTTGATGATGGTGCTGGTGGAGATGATCGTGTTGATGGCGACGATCTCCCCTATCCGAGAAGGAATTTCCCTGGCAGAAATATTTCTCTCTTGGTGTTTTCTGCCCCGCAGAGGCAGCAGAATCATTCTATGGTCGCTCCCCGTGTATTAGGGTTCCAAGGAGAAGATATAGGCGAGAGGGCGGAGCCGGAGGTTGGCCAGGTGGGCCACACCCCCTGTAGGCGTGGCCAGGGGGTGGCCCGCGCCTAGGGGTGTGGGCCCCCTGTGCCCATCTACGCCTCCCCTTTTGGCTTTCTTCATCTTCTGGGAAATATAATTTTCCATGATTTTTCTGGTATTTTTCTGATCTTCGCGAAATTGCATCAAAACACCTTTTTTTCCATCAGAATCCTGACTCCGGCAGTTCATCCTCCAAGAATCATCCAACATGCAAAAACAGATGAAAAGACATAAGTAACATCTCTTAATATGAAATATATCAATAAATAGAGGCAAATTATGATATAGAATGGTGATGCAAATTGGACGTATCACCGGCCCACCCGGCTAGCTGGCTGCCCAGGCCATTGAGCACCTTGGTGCGTTGGGCCGCGCGGGGTGTAGGAGGCCCACCCAGCTATGAGTTTTTTTTCCTGGTTTGGGGGGCATTTGGCCCACTCGGTTGTTTGCTTATTTCCTGGTATTTTCCTTTATTGTTTAGTCCCATGTGTATAACCTAATGGGGAGGGCACACCCCTCCTCCTATATAAAGGGGTGCCCATGGGTGGGATTAAACACACCAAGACAAGTCATTTTGTTGACTTTCTCTCATCTCTCTTTACCTTGTGATTGTGGCCCCCATGTATGGGTTGTGCAAACAAGGCTTCACTGCGGGCGCCATTTCGCTGTGGGGATTCCAAGCCGGAGATCTACTTCCTCACTCCTGTCGGGATTGGGGAGCCATAGGTCATCATCGTACACCATATGTGTACGAAACCACGAGGGGCACACTTGGGGCACCGTGGATGTCGTGAGTCGGACGGCTGCACGTTGATGAAGCAAGGGGTGACCTGCGAGGAACTTCACGACCTTGAGGTTGGCTACGAGCACGACTACTTCAACCACGTTCTCATCAGAATGTTAACCGCTTTCGAACTACAAGGGTATGTATCTAAAACCTTTGACCGTTACTGCATTACTAATAGATAGATCTTGGGCATTAGGGCGATCCGTTGTAGGATTTTTTTGTTTTCTACAACGAAACCGCAACATGTTCTTGAACTTCTTCTTCTTCATTGTCTTCTATTGTAGTATCACTACATTCAGAGAACCTAGGATAGTTGTCATCATCCTTTTCTTCTTCATTGTCTTCCATAATAACCCCTCTTTCTCCGTGCTTGATCCAAAAATTATAGTCGGGCATGAATCCGGATCAAAAAAGGTGGGCGTGAAGGATTTTTGAGGAAGAGTAATTCTTATGATTCCGACAGTAACCACATGGACAACACATAAAACCATTCTGCTTGTTTGCCTCATCCACATCGAGAAAAGAACGCACGCCTTTAATGAACTCACTAGTACATCCATGGCCGGCTCATCTACATTATATAAGTATATCAAAGGCAATCACGATGCTAAAATTAGTATCGGTCTAAAAATAGAAAAATTCCACTACATCTTTAGTCCCAGTTGGAGACACTAACCAAGATTTAAGTGGTTGCGGCAGGTTGGGGCCGACGCAAGCCCATCTAGTCTCGGATAGTGTCTCCAACCGGGACTAAAGATGAACCTTTTTAGTCCTAGTTGGAGACACGAACTAGGACTAAACGTTTAGATTTATTTAATCGTGGGTGACGACACTACGTCATGGGTAAGTGTCGATACTATGTCATGAGTGGCGGCACTATGCCAGTGAGTGGCGACACTATTACGGTGGGTGACGGCACTATGACAGGGGTGAGTGTCAACATTATGTCGTGTTGCTTAATCTATAAATAGGCAAGATGCATCCTTGTGAAGTTATAAACTACAAGATGGTGTGAGGGAGTAGGGACACCACTACGGCCGAAGATTCTCGAAGATGTCTTAGGATCCCATCCTCAGACATCTTCGAGGATCTCGCCATAGAGGCACTCCCTAATATGTGAAATTTGTTAACTCCCCGGTGTATTGATGTAGCTAGAGAAGTTATACAATAAGATGGTGCGAGAGGGACACCACTATGGCGAAGCTTCTCTAAGATGTCTTAGGATCCCGTCCTCAGACATCTTTAAGGAGATCGCCATAGAGGCACTCCCATATATTGATCTCGAGGAGCTTCTCGAAGATGTACTAAGCTAGCTAGTGTGTCTTCTTATGAAGATTTTGTGAATTAATTCTATTTTTATTACAATTTTTGAGTTTGCTGAAGGCAGGTAGAAGAATAAGGACATTTTGTTGTTGGATGGTGGCATTGAAAATGATATTGAGCTTGGAGTTCATCACATTAATACAAGATAGATAGAATCCAAATTAATACAAGTTCATCTCATGTTATTATTGCAAAAATTACTTCCAAATTAAACCCACAAATCCCTCTACTTCTAGAGCATGAAATGAGCTAAACTAGCAATGACAGATGAAAGGATTAAGTTGCTAACCTTTTTGAAACCCTTGGATAGATGAGGGGCCGTCAAATCTTGTAAAAGAATAGGTATAAACTTGAGCTTGACAGGAGACAGAGTGAAGAAAAGCAACTTGAAATGAAGTATGGCTCAGACATGAAGATCAAGAAGATATAGGAGGGACATTAGTCCCGGTTGGTGTGTCCAGCAGGGACCCGTTTGGATACACTCCAACCGGGACTAAGGGTCTGGATCGGGCCTAGCCTATCGAAAACCCACCAGAACTAAATGTCTTGTTCGAATCGGAACTAATGGATGTTGTATCCTGATATAGACCGAGACTAATGTTTCAAACCAAAGGCCAGTTTTCTAGTACTCCTTCCGACCCATATTAGTTGCCTTGGATTTGAGTAGATTTAAACGAATCTAGACACTATTTAATATATAGGTTCATTCAAATTTTGACAAATCCAAGTCAACCAATATGAATGGGACCAAGGGAGTATTATAGTCTACCCATTCCCACCTGTCACCGACTACTGCTAACCTACCATGAGGTCCAAGCGATTCAAGTGTGCACCTGGATGGCTTGCACGCCATCTCTTGGGCTGAGCCCAGCCAATGTAATACTAGCTTGCCATAGTGAGAGATATAAATAGTATAGTGGTTGCTAGCTATTTAGACTTGGCTAGGAATTGGATGATTCGGACAGCGGTGTCGTGGATTGTGGAACAAGCTAGCTCGGGGGTGGTTGGTTGGATCGAGCTCATACCAATATATATTTCCAGTTTCCTCTCTTCCAGCGTGGATGGCTAGGGATGTCACACAGCGAGCGAAGCTTCGGTGTGGTACGCTCCAGCGGTTTAAAACGTGTGCGCTGTACGTTCCTCACACGAACCAGAATCTATGCATTACAAATCGTGTATGTTACAGCTCAAGTCTATTGAATAGCAAGCCTCCATCGGCTCGCGTGTTTGCCATGAGCATGAGTTGCACTAGCACTGTACAACTATGTGTATGTGCACTGGTGCGCCGGTCCGAAGGTTCTATGGATCGCTTCTCGTACCATAAGAGAATAGAAAACGAAGCACGGCACACTTTACATCCACCACCCCCACCCACCACCCCCGACGTCGACTTTCAAAACCCTGCCTTCGATCACAAGTCATGGTACACACACAGCGCTCCACTCGCAGTTAGTCCCTCCCGTGTATTCGGCGACAAACCCATATCGTCTGAGCTCCGGCGAGGAATCCATCTGAGCTCTAGCTGCTACCTGACTCGACGACGCACATATTCTGGACGGGTAAATATGCTACTCTGCTACTATACCTGAACTTGTACTTTGAGTTAATAGTTTCTTGGACGGCGCACCGCGCCGGTGTGCGTCCAGTGATCGAGTGCCTGCTTGTGTCAGCTTTGGTTCGTCGTTTTCGTTTTTTTCTGTTTGGGAGAGGCTGGGAGCACATGACACCATGCATCGGAGCCCTGGCGGAGCAACCAAATCTCACCCGTGCAACGGCCAGAACGGCTCACATCTGTGGTATAGGTAGGCAGTTGCTACCGTAGGCGCCGCTAGAGGGACGCAGCGATTCTACCATGTCGTTGGGTCCCTGTCTGGCTGTCTTATCCAACGGCCTCTATTTCTCCAATATTCGTGCACGCTATTTTGCACTTATATCCTGTACATTGTCCACTTTCCACCCCTATAGCAGCCAACTCCGGTCGCCTCGCCTCTCCTCCTCCCAACACCGGTCTCCTTTATTTCCATCTCCTCGTCCGCACCTTCTCCTCCGGCATGGAATGGGTAGCAGCAGAGGGATCTAACAGTAAATAGTCGATAGAGTACAAGTGTTTTTGACTAAACAATAAAATATGATAGAGGGGCTCTTTGCAATTTACACATCTCGCTGTACAAATCTAAAACTGGAAATGGACGCCAGGAATAAGCTCGGGACACCATGGTATATGTAGACTGGGATTTTCGCCGCTAGAGTAATTGGCTAATAAAAAAAGAGTTGGCTACTACAGCACTACTACCCGTTCAAAAAAAAAAGCACTACAGCTAGGTCTTGGAGTCACCGTATAGGATCAGTCCAGCTGGGTGGTCCTGGCTATGTAGTATAAATATACTGGTTAATCACAAGGATCGATCAGGATATATAGGTGAACGTGCGCATCGCGGAGGAAGTAATGGTGCGACGTGTTTCTGCGAAATCGTCTACGTTGGAAAAGTACTCGGGCAGAAACCGAAGCCTAAACGTTTGAGGTTCAGTTAGACTTGTTAAGTACTCCCTCCATTTTAAGGATTTTTTTTTTTTAAAACACACATGTATCCAGACACATGTTCAGTTAGACGCGTGATCTGTGACTCGCAGCGGCGTCTGTTAGAGTGGACAACAATACAGGAGATGTTCACGGTCTTTTTTACAGGGTGAAAACCCAAGGTCTGTTCTTCATTGGTTGTGTCTGGCAATGTCCTTGCAGAAGGCATTGTTTTGTGAGCGAAGACTTCCTTCAGGATAAAAACCTAGGATCTTTGATCGGACGACGATAGCGCTCGAGCACCGTTTCCTTTTTTAAGGCGTCGTTTTTGGAGGGGTTGGACTCTGGTATTGTTTTGGTGGTGTTAATGTCGCTATTGTTAAGAATCTGATCGCTTTAGCGGGACTTTTTTTTTGTAATTCTTTTTCTTTCTTTTTTGGCTGTGTGCATCCGTATACCAATAGGATAATGCGTTGTTGCATATACGCATTTAATTTTAGTGTGTGTGTTTTAGACGCCTTTTAGTGTGTAGTATATTCAAAATAAAATGAGTAATACTATATACTAAAAGGCTAGATACATGTGTTTTAGAAAGAAAAAAAAGGATAAAACATCTTATATTTTGAAACGGGGAATTTCGTAGCTATTTTAATTTTGAGACCTGCAAACAATGTTTTTTTTAAACAGTTAGCAAAGCCTAAACGGTTTTCTGGACAAACTTGCCTAACGTGAAAGTGGTCAAGGTAAAGATGGTGGTGATGGACACTATATATATATATATATATATGCTATTCAAGAACCACTTTTTGAATAACTATTCAGGAACCTCCTGTTACTATTCACGTGAACAACAGAAACCCTCTGTTAACTTTCAGGCGAGCACGAGTTAACTTCTTTTTCTTTCTAAGTTAACTTCCAAAATGTAACAGTAATAGTGAATGTTTATTTTCACTGTGTAAGTTAACTTCCGCGACCATTCTTAACTACCTCATGTGCGCAAGTTAACTACCTCTTCTATGCTAGTTAACTTCCTGACGGAGCATCGATATTTCATGTTTTCGTGGACTGTATATTGACTTTTCCGCGAACACGAGTTAACTTCCGTTTCTTTTTCATGTTAACTTTCGCTCGGGGAAGGGGGTGGTGGGATTATTCTGATTGTTAACTTCTTTTTTTCACACAAACACACATAAAACCCTTGTTAACTTCCACACGAACATGAGTTAACTTGTTTTTTCTTTTCAAGTTAACTTCCAGTCTGTTGAAGTAATAATAAATGTTAACTTCCACCTATGCAAGTTAGCTTCCGTAAACATTTTAGTTGTCTCGTGTGTACAAGTTAAACCCATCTTTTTATGCTAGTTAACTTCCTGACGGACAATCGATTTTGTGTTTGTTTTTTCGCGGACTGAATGTTAACTTCCGCATGTGCAAGTTAACTTCTGCGACCCTTCTTAACTTTCCCGTTTGTACAAGTTAACTCCCTCTTTTCTACTAGTTAACTTCCTGACGGCACGCTGGGCGGAGGAGGTTGGCCACACACGGGGGAGGAGGGCGCAAAGGAGGTTGGATACGCGCGGCGCGGAGGTGGCTGCGGTGGCACGCGAGGAGGAGGGCACGGTGGCGCCTGGTGCGGAGGAGGCCGGCGGCGAGTAGGGCGGAGGAGGTCGGCGACACGCGGGTGAGGTGAGCATGGAGGAGGCCGGCACGTGCGGGGAGGAGGGTGGCCGGAGGCGCAGGACGGAGGAGGCCTTCGGGGAGGAGGGTGCGTGGGGCGGAATGGTCATGGCGTCTGGGAGGAAGGTGGCCAGGCGTGGGACGGAGGAGGCTCATGGGAGGGCGCACGGGACAGAGGGTCGGCGCACGCGGGGAGGAGGGTGGCTGGCGGCGCAGGGGCGAAGGAGGCCTGCGGGGAGGAGGGCGTAGAGGCGCACGGGCCGAAGGGCCGGCGGCGCGTGAGGAGAAGGGTGTCCGACAGCACGGAGGAGGGTGGCCGGATAGATGTGACGAGGAAGAAAGTGGTTAGGTGGGGAAGGGTAGTTAGGTGGGGGTTCCTGAATAAGCTTATCTAGGAACCTCTTAAGGGGGTGTTTCTGAATAGTTCCGTCGTATATATATATTCTATACTCACCCTCTATCTTTAGAATCGTATATTATTTGTCACGGGAAGCTAACTTAAGGTGGCGCTATTTGACACCTAGGGTGTAGAATAGTTATTATTCTACACCCACCCTCTATCTTTAGAATCGTATATTATTTTTACGTCACGTAAATTTTGTATTACTTCGTAAGTCGATAAGAACATAATAAAATTAAGAAATAACATAATTATTTTTGTTTACATGCCGTAAAAAAATTGGACATAAAATACATATTTTTGGTGTTTTTTACACTATAATGACTCATAAACATTATTTTTTGTCAAATTTTTTGGTTGTGGTGAATAGATGAACATAATTATTCGTATATAAAACATAATTTTTTCAATCTGACAACGTAAAAATATGTTGGATGCAAAATAACTATTCTACACCCAGGATGCTGAATAGGGTTTCTATATATATATATATATATATATATGCGCGCTAATGAACTTCTACTGCCATCAATTTATGAAGCTAGTACTGTAGTGCATACATTAGCCAGTGCATGTATTAGCTAATGAACTTCTACTGGGTTGCATGGTGTCTGTACCGCTGGGCGGGGCGAAATGCATTCATTAGCTTTACAAACACGACAGTCACGCCTAATCATAATTTATTTCATTTTTCGCCAAAAATGTAACAATGTGGGTCCATTTGTTAGGGCTAAACTGATGACGTGGCATGGGACCCATCTGTCAGCCAAATTAAAAAAAATCAAAATATATGTTTTACACGGCGGCCCCCTTCACCACCCTTAAAAAATAGTCAAAATATTAAAAAAGAAAGAAAAAAAAGTGGGGCAGCGTTGACCCATATTCTCCATCCCTGTTGTGAGGCACCGCCGTCCTCCACTTCCTCTCCCATGGACGCCGCCGCCCTCCACTCCCTCTCCCATGGACGTTGTCGTCCTCCCCTACCCCTCTCCCCGTCGTGAGGCACTGCCTCCGTCGCCGCCGCCCTCCACCCTCTCTCCCATGGCTGTCGCCACCCTCCCTCCCTCTCTCCCATGGCCTCCATCGCACTCCGCCTCCCCTCTCTTCCCTACCTCTCGCGGGCGGTAGAGGCGACGCGTCGACGGGCGGGCACCTCGTCTTCGCGCTCGAGCAGTGGGAACACCTCGGCTTGCCGCCTCGCCCAATTGCCATCTCCCCCTCCGACGTGCCACCCCAAGAGTCGTGGTCGTGCGACCTGCCCCTGCCTCCGCCGCCTGGGGTTGCGGTTGTGGCCCTCCGGCGGAACCCTCCACCGACTATCGCCCGGACGAATAGGAGGCTTTCCCATCGCGGGAGATAGGGAGGGAAGAGCGGCGGCGATGGAGGCAGTAGTGCTGCCTCAACCGCAGCGGGGAGGTGGTTGACGAGGGGATGTGCGGTGGAGGCGCGCTGGGGTTTGGGAGGCAAGCGCAGGCGGCGGCGGCGGACGTGAGCGAGGAAGGGGCGACGGCGGTGGGGACTCCTGGGCGGCGGCAGGATCGCGTCACGACGGGGATGGGGGATATGGGTCAACGGGTCCCTTTTTTATTTTCTTTTGATATTTTGACTATTTTTAATAGAGCTGACAGGTGGGGCCAGTCCATCTCAGCAAATTTTCTTCTTACACGTGGATCCCGCTGTCAGAATCGGTGTCAATTCGTGATTAAACACGAATCGATGCATTTTGTGATAACTCGTTTTCAATCTGGTAGTTTTTTGCGATTTGAAGGTCGACTGGTATCATTTGGGAAAACATGTAAAGTGGTAGTTTTATGCTATCAACTCGTCATGAACACTTTGCACATGCTACCTTCAGCTGGATCTCGACGGCCACTCCCCCATCGGTATCTACCTTGTTATTCATCTACATCATATCCTACATGAAAGTGTTCACGGTGAAGATGGTAGTGGCAGACACAATCTATATAAGCTAATGAACTTCCATTGGCATCAATTTAAGAAGCCTATTAGCTAATGAACTTCTACAGTCCTGGATGGTGTTTGTACCGTTGGGTGGGGGTGGAATGCATGCAAATGCTTTCATTAGCTTTACAAACAAGATAGTCACGCCTGATCATATTTTATTTCCTTTTTCGTCAAGAATGTAACAATGTATTGATTAGGTGGAATAGCTACACTAGGGTCACACAAGGTGCTTTCCCTTGTGTGTAGTGTGACCAGACTAAGGAAACCATGTCAATCCTCTTAACAGCTGCCCGTTCTCGAGGGTCCTGTGGGACGAGGTACTTTCCTATATTTTATAAAGGGGACAACTTTACAAATCCCTGGCTTTAAACCATCCATTCTATTGCCCACGCCACAAGAAAGAACACCTCTTCGCGGGTCATGCATGTTGGGGGAAGAAGGCACAACCCCCGCTGCTTGCGGTGAAACCCGAGAATAGTTTCAGTCAACAGATATGGAGCAGAAATAAAACAATGAGCACATGTACAGGTGACACAAGGATTTACATGGAGAAACCTCCTCAAGGTGAGGAGGAAAAAATCACGGTTGCGGACCAACGAGTCCACTCGAGTTTCACTATGAGCAACCTGGGTACAGATTCTTCTCTAAAACATCTAGAGATATACAACATACTCAGCATGTTGCCAACCGGCAACAACAACAACAACCACCACTTGAGAGAAAGATTACAGCAAAGCAGAGTATCTCAATTTCTATCCATTCAGTAATCAGCAAACTGCTCTTAAACCTCAGATCCAATCAGCACCAAACTTGGTAGACACACTGACTTACGAGTACCCAACATACATGCCAAATTTCAGGCCAACTGGACAACATTTTCCTGCTCAAACTGTTCGTCTACCAAAACTGCTCTATGCTGAAATTGTAGCAGTCCGAACTTACTAAACCGCTTTCAAATCTGAAGCTACACTGGCCCAAATCTTAAACCAGCTAACCAGATTGAATTACTTAAAGAAAGGAACAATCTCACCAAGTTTGGATCCAATCCAAGCATGTTTGAGCCTCCAAACACCACCTTCAAGATACACCGGTCAGATCTCAAAAATCTGGACAGAAATCACCTCTCCTTCTTCCTCTCTTCTCACTAGGTTGTTGTGTTCTTGTGTGTTCTCTCGCCCTCTCTCTTGCTCAGCTCACACACTCTCACATCGTGTCTCACACAGCCACCAAGGGTGGCTAGGGTTTTCTTTTCTACTCCTGTCCCAAGGAGCACCTCAGTCGTTGGATACGAACGTCGATCAACCGTTGAAACGTGTTGGACTTTCATGGGCTGATGTTGGGATACCAACACACCTCCATGTGGAGGGACATGGCCCAAAAAACTCCCCCTCCCGAAATTATGTATGGTCTCACTGCCAACCAACGGTCATGTCGGCGAGCCGACAGCATACCTCGAGCTTTCCTCTTGTCACCACTTTGGTCAACATATCAGCCCCATTGTCATATGTGTGCACCTTCTCAATTTGCATTTGCCTGAAATTCAGCACATCTCGAATCCAATGATAGAGAACATCAATATGCTTCGACCTCGAATGAAAACTTGCATTCTTACTCAGGTGAATGGCACTTTGGTTATCACAAAATAACACATACTTGTCTTACTCAAAACCAAGCTCACAAGCTAATCGTTTCAGCCACAATAGATCCTTGCTCGCCTTAGTTACTGCGATGAACTCGGCCTCAGTTGTGTTCAGCGCCACACACTTTTGCAACCTGCTTTGCCATGCCACTGCTCCCCCTAAATGGGTAACCAAACAACCTGAAGTGGACTTCCTTCCATTAACATCTCCAGCCAAGTCTGAATCTAAATATGCAATCAGCTTGGGATCACTACCACCAAAGCAAAGCTTCATATTAGTGCTGCACGGAGATACCTAAAAATCCTTCACGGCTTCCCAATGTGGTCTTCCTGGGTTGGACATGAATCTGCTCATAGTACTAACCGCTTGAGCAATGTCAGGCCGTGTGCACACCATAGCATACATCAAACTCCCAACAGCTGAAGCATAAGGAACCTTTTGCGTTTCCTTTTCCATCTCTTTAGTGGAGGGACATTGATTTTTACTTAACTTGAAATGAGCTGCAAGTGGACAGATCACTTCCCTTGCCTTGTCCATCTTGAACTTGCAAAGTACCTTCTTAATATATTTCTCTTGAGACAAGTACAACTTATTGGATTTTCTATCTCTCTCAATTCTCATGTTGAGAATATACTTTGCTGGACCCAAGTCTTTCATGGCAAAAAAATTTCTCAAGACCTTATTTATCCTAGCAATCCTAGAGACATTCTTGTCAACAATCAAGATATCATCAACATAGAGCAATAACATGATAAAATCATCACCTGAGAACCTCTGAATAAACACACAATGGTCTGAGCTACACCTCTGGTAGCATTCCTCCCCCATGACAGATTCAAACTTCATGTACCATTGTCTTAGTCCTTGTTTCAGGCCATAGATACTTTTAATCAATTTGAACAGATAGTCTTCTTTGCCTTTAACAAGAAACCCCTCAGGATTCTCCATGTAGATTTCTTCCTCCAACTCTTCATGAAGGAAAGCTGTCTTCACATCTATTTGCTCAAACTCCAAGTTGAGACTTGCTGCCATACCAAGGATCATTCGGATTGATGTCATCTTCACCACCGGAGAAAATATTTCATCAAAATCAATACCTTTTCTCTGGCTGAATCCTTTTACAACTAGCCTGGCCTTGTACCTTGGATGTGACGTGTGCTCTTCTTGCTTGATTCTATAAACCCTTTTTTTGTTTATAACTTTCTTGCCCTTGGGCAACTTCACCGGCTCATAAGTATGATTCTTATGCAAGGAATCCATCTCTTCTTGCATAGCCTTATTCCACTCCTTCTTGTTCCCATATTTCATTGCCTCTTTAAATCACTCAGGTTCTGAACCATCAGACAATAACACCACATATTGGTCGGAATCGTACCTAGTGGAAGGAACATGACCTCGACTGGACCGTCTGAGTGGAGCAGTTGGTGGACTATCTGGTTCAGGTGCTTGCTGATCATGATCATCTTCTTCAGCATCATAATATTGTTGTTGGGGAGCATCCTCACCTGTAGCACTATATGCATCATCTTGCATATCTTCTACGTCATCATTTTCAGCTTCTTATTGAGCTGAATCTGCAGGAACTGGGTCAGAATCAGATCTGTCTTGCTGCTGAATTCGAGGAGAAACATGTTCCAGAACTTGCTCCGGAACTTTCACCTTTGTCTTCACAATATCCTCAATTTTTGGTTTTCAACAAACACAACATCAAGGCTTCTCACAGCCTTTCTTCCTATTGGATCATACAGCTTATATCTGAACTGATCACCTCCATAGCCAAGAAATATACAATGTTGTGTCTTTGAATCAAGCTTTGACCTTTCATCTTGAGATATATGAACAAAGGCCTTGCACCCAAAAACCTTCAGGTGCTCATATGAGACATCCTTGTCATAAAATACCATGTTTGGAACATCTCCCTGCAATGGATAACTTGGTGAGAGATTAATAAGATAAACTGCAGTCGACAAAGCCTCACCCCAATAATGTTTAGGCAGCTTTGCACTCGATAGCAAGCATCTAACTCTCTCAACAATTGTCTTGTTCATCCTCTTAGCAAGACCATTCAGATGTGGTGTCTTCGGAGGAGTAAATTGGTGCCTAATTCCCTGCTCCTTGCAATAGGCATCAAATGGGCCAATATACTCTCCTCCATTATCAGTGTGAATGCACTTGATCTTCTTCTCATTTTCTCTCTCAACTGAGACTTGGAATTGCTTGAATACACTTAGTACTTGATGTTTGTTCTTCAAAACATAGACCCAAACCTTCCTGGAACAGTCATCAATAAATGTGACGAAGTACTTTGCTCCAACCATAGACCTCACCGACATTTTGCAAACATCGGAATGTATCAATTCCAGCACCTCCGGCTTCTTGTGAGGAGGTTGAATCTTGAACGCAACTCTGTGTTGCTTCCCTGCTGGACAATCGGAACATTTCTTGATGTGAACACCTTTCAACAGATTTTTCTTCACTAGCACTGTCATCCCCTTCTCACTCATGTGCCCAAGTATCTTGTGCCATAAGGCACACGCATCCTCTTTCTGCAATGCATTGACACAAGCAGCAGAAAGCTTAGCATGAACATGATACAAAACTGAAACCATGTTACCTTTTGCAACAACCAGGTTCCCTTTGGTGAGCTTGTACTATGCATTTCCAAATCTGCTCAAGTACCCATCTCCATCAAGTAATCCAACTGAGATAATGTTGAGCCGAAGGGCCTCAACATGCCTCACTGACTTGAGGACTAGTGCCGTACCATTTTCAGTCTCCAAGTGCACATCTCTTCTTCCAATAATTTTTTCTCTATCATTATTTCCCATCTTCACAACACCAAAATCACCTGATGTGTAGTTGGTGAAGAGCTCTCTCCGAGATATAGCAAGTATGGTAGCACCGCTGTCCGGAATCCAAGTCGTCTCATCACCATCTGCAAGGCTGATGGTATCATCAGAAACTATAGTGCTCCTCTCCTCAATGGTGGAAACACTATTGACATCATGTTATTCATGCATGAGAAACATGATCTCCTCAACCGCAACAATCCAGCCTCCCTCACTATCACTATCATTGTGGGTTTATTTCTGAACCTTTTTCTTTTTGTTTTTGTCTTTCTTCCATTATTCACAAAGCCAAATATGTGGCCCTTATCATGGAAGTGATGGCATATAATACCAGCATACTTGTCTTTGCCTCTTGATTTGCTTCTACTTCTTTCTCCTCCCTTACTCGAACATTTACTCTTGCTTCTCCCACGTGACTCTGTCACTAACATTTCAGAATGTGAGGAAGAATTGTCCTTATCAGCAATTTTTATGGACTCTTCATTTAGTACCTTGGTCTTCACAAGGTTCCAAGTGACTACTCCATTAGGTGCTGAATTGCACACGGTGACCTTAAAGGTCTCCCGGGTGTCCAGTAATGAGCCAAGTAGTAGAAAGGCTCTAACTTCATCTTCAAATGTGATTCCCATTGAATATAGCTAATTTATAATGTCCTAAAATTTATTCACATGATCTGTAATTGGAGTGCCCTCCTTGTACCTCAAACGCATCAATTTCTTAATCAACAACATCTTGTTGGTACCTTCTTTGCGGGCATACATCTCCAATTTCTGCCATTAGGTATGTGCATGTGACTCATCAATGATATGGTTCAAAATATTATCATCCACCCATTGTCGGATGAACCCACAAGCTTGGAGATGAATTACCTCCCAATGATCTTCTTGCATATCACTGGGCATCTCAGTGGAGAACACTGGCTTCCAGTAATCGTTCACATATAACAAGTCCTTCATATTGCTCTTATATTTTTGATAATTTGTACCATCCAAAGAAATCATTCTGTTGGTATTCACTTCCATCCTTCACCACAAGCAAATGCACTCAGCCCAAAACAAACCTTGCTCTGAACTGACCACGAACTAAACCTCAGCTCTGATACCACTTTGTTGGGGGGATAAGGAAAAACCCCCGCCGCTTGCGGTGAGCCCCGATGATAGTTTCAATCAACAGATATGCAGCGAAAATAAAAGAATGAGAACATGCACAGGTGACACAAGGATTTATGTGGAAAAACCTCCTTAAGGTGAGGAGGAAAAAACCATAGGTGCGGACCAACCGGTCCAATCGAGCTTCACTATGAGAAACCTGGGTACAGAGTCTTCTATAGAACATCTAGAGATATACAACATACTCAGCATGTTGCCAACCGGCAACAACAACAACCACTTGAGAGAAAGATTACAGCAAAGCAGAGTATCTTAGTTTGTGTCCCCTTCAGTAATCAGCAAACGGCTCTTAAACCGCAGATCCAATCAGCACCAAACTTGGTAGACAAGCTGACATACGAGTACCCAACATACATGCCAAATTCTAGGCCAATCGGACACTGTTTGCCTGCCCAAACTGTTCGTCTACTAAAACTGCTTTATGCTGAAATTACAGCAGTTCGAACTGACTAAACCGCTTCCAAATATGAAGCTAAACTAACCCAAATATCAAACTAGCTAACCATATTGAATTATTCAAATCAAGGTACAATCTCACCAAGTTTGGAGCCAATCCAAGCACGGTTGAGCCTCCAAACACCAGCTTGAAGACACACCGGTCAGATCTCAGAAATCTGGACAGAAATCACCTCTTCTTCTTCTTCCTCTCTTCTCACTAGGTTTTTGTGTTCTTGTGTGTTCTCTCGCCCTATCTCTTGCTCAGCTCACACACTCTCATAGCGTGTCTCACACAGCCACCAAGGGTGGCTAGGGTTTTCTTTTCTACTCCTCTCCCAAGAAGCACCTCAGCCGTTGGATACGAACATCGATCAACGGTCGAAACGTGTTGGAATTTCATGGGCTGATGTTGGGCTGCCAACACACCTCCATGTGGAGGGACATGGCCCAACAATGCACACATCTCCGTGGGTTTGGAAGCAGGGAAATGCAATGGTCCACAACCTGCTTCTTGACCATGGTCCAAGATGAGATCTGAGCTTGGGCTGAGGCAGGAGTGAGGGGGCTTGCCTCTCTTTTTCTGATGGTAACTGCGGGTATCTATCTTCCATGGGATTTTACATAACTCTTTCTTCAAATTTATGCATAGATATGCAAAGCTTTTGCGTTTTCTAGAGATTTGTTTGCTAGAGCAAATTCCAGAAACCGCGGCCTTAAGCATGTTTCCAAGCATGCAATTCTTTGTTTTATGGATCTCCCTAAGCATCAGTCGACTGACGTCAACAGTTTCTGTTTGATCTTCTTTGAGCCCATTGTACTTCCTGAGTCCCGGTTGTCCCCTGTTAATTTTTTTGTGTTGGCTTGTTGGGATATAGCTATGTGCTGTTGAGTTTGAATGGTGTTGTTGGGCTTATTGTTTTGTTTTCCGGCTTCCTCTCGTTTGACAAAAACAAACAGAAAAAACACCTGAAAAAATGAATGTGATCTCGTTTGCTTTTAGTTTTCCCTGAGCTTCACTGGACATTGATGGCGTGTTGTCAACGCCTCGTTGGGAGACCCCAAGAGCAAGGTGTGATGAACACTACAGCAAGTTTTTCCTTAGTAAGAAACCAAGGTTATCGAACCAGTAGGAGGAAGGAAATGATTCAAAGGTGTTGCTAGCAACTTGAAGACCTGCACAACACAAACTCAAGACTTTGCCCCAACGAACAGCGAGGTTGTCAATCTCACTGTTTTGCTGTAACAAAAGATTAACTGTATGGTGTGGAAGTTAATAGTGGTTTGCAACAAGTAACAGTGGAAGATGTATCAATGGTAAATATTGGACCAGGGTCCATATTTCACTAGAGGTTTTCTCCTTAGATAAAAAAACATGGCATGCTGGGTAAACAAATTATAGTAGGGCAATTGACAGGACAAGCATAAAAATGTAATACTAGACATTCATGATCCTATGAGATTTGATTGGGCAATAAAACAAGATACATAGACCGCCATCCAACTTCATCTATGACGAGAAGGCCACCTTTGGATTATCATCCGAAACCCCTCCAGTATTAAGTTGCAAGCAATAGACAACTGCTTTAAGCAAAGTTTGTACGGTAAACAATCCACTTGTTCCATGAACAAGATACCATTGTTTTCTCCCTAGTAGCAACAGCACATCTACAACCGAAGAGATTTTTGTCACTTCTCTTAGATTAAATAGAGGCATGAACCCACTATCGAGCATAAATACCCCCTCTTGGAGTCACTAGCAACTACTTGGCCAAGATAGCTACTAACAACAGAGAGCATGCAAGATCACAAACAACACAGACATGATAGAATCATAAAGACAAAACCATTAATCAAACCAACATAATAATCTCAATATCCATCGGATCCCCGCAAATACAATATCCATGATTACAAATAGATTAGATCTTGATCATGAACGGAGCTCACAAGATCTAAACATGAAAGCACAAAGGAGGAGATACAACCATCTAGCTACTACATGGACCCGTAGTCCAAGGTGGAACTACTCACGATTCATACTGGAGGCTGGCATGATGAAGAAGAAGGCCTCCGGGATGATCTCCCCTCTGGCAGGGTGCCGGGAAGAGCTTCAGATCCCCCGATCTAGGGACGACGGTGGCGGCGGCTACAGACGGTTTCATGGAATATTGATCGTTTCCTTAGGGTTTAGGCATCGGGGGCTTCTTATAGGCGAAGAGGCGAGGCAGGGGGCCGCCAGGGCGGGTGCACCCCCCAGACGCGGGGTGGGCCCACCCGCGCGGCTAGGGGATGTGCCCCCCTGGTGAGTCTCCTCCGTCTCATATTCCGGCTTCGTGTTCCCTATGGTAAGATATTGACTTGGACTTTTTTCCTGTCCAATTCCGAGAATATTGACATCTTGTTAATAGGTTAGTACCATAAAACATATAAAAACACCTTAAAGTGTAGATAAAGCAAAGAAAAGTAGATACTAAACAAGCATGGAACATCAAAAATTATAGATACATTTCCGACGTATCAGATATACACTACAAGAGGAGAAATATGCAAAAAGGAAGAACCAAAAAAGTGTCCCCTACAAGAAGACTTGATGGCTCTGTCAAAGAAAAGAAAAGAAAACTCGATGACTACAAAATTTGTATGTCTTTGATAGGTATTCATGTGAGTTAACAGTGAACTTGACATGAAAATGTAAAAATACCTATACAATACAATATGTTTGTAGGTTATTTACTTCCGCATACAACCGACAAGTTGAAAGCTGAACTCCACCTTTCTTGAGTTTCAATTGAGGCAAAGGCTACATAAGAATCAGGTCTGATGCATAAAGCAAAAAAGATGTGAGTTCGACCTTGATTGCATTTCCTTTGTCCATGTTCTAAAGTTGAGAAATAACACTTAGTTGCGTCAATGATTGCAACCGAGGAGACAATGCGTAGTTGTGTGCATGATTGCAACTGAGGAGAACATTCAATTGCAGCCTGCTCGCAACTGAGAGGACACCCACAAATATAACCATGTTGTAACAAAGAGGAAAACGCTCAAGTTGCGACCATGTTACAACAAAGAGGAAACTCTCATATTGCAAAATTTAGAAACGAACACTTAGTTGCGACTATGGTTGCAACTAAACAAAAACACTCAATTGTGTCCATGGGAGAAATTACTCATTTGCAACCTGGTCGCAAATAAGAGGAAACATAGAGCCACTTTGTTGCGACTATGGTTGCAACTCAGGAGAAAAAACTCAAGTGCATCCATAGTTGCAACCGAGGAGAAAATATTAAGTTGCAACCTGAACACAACTAAGAGGAAACACAGAGTTACAACCAGGTTGCAACTAAGAGGAAAACGCTCAATTCTGACTATGTTGCAACTGAGACAAAACTCTTAGTTCTATACATGCTGTTTTTTTTTACAAAAACACCTAGTTGCGACTATGGTTGCAGCTGAGGAGAAAACTCTCAGATGCATCCATGGTTGCAACTTAGGAGAAAAATCTTAGTTGTGTCCATGGCTAAAACTGGGGAGAAAACTATCAGTTTCAACTAGATCGCAACTAAGAGGAAACTGAAAGGGATTCAGATGCCGCCTAGAGGGGGTGAATAGGCGGTTTAAAACTTTTACGAGATGGGCTTAACAAAGGCGGAATAAAAATATCATTTACTTTGTCAAGCACAAAATCTATATAAACTACGGTTCACCTATGTGCACCAACAACTTATGCTAAGCAAAACAAGAAACTATGTGATAGCTAGATGACTTCAAACACGAAGGCTATCACAAAGTAAAGAGCATAAGTAAATAGCTCAGGTATAGAGATAACTGAGGCACGCGAAGACAATGATGTATTATTGAGTTCCTCCCATAAAGGGAGTATGTCTCGTTGGAGGGGTGGACGGTACTAATACCACCACGCCACAAAAGGCCTCACCCTATTCTCCCATGAACCATGCCAAGAGGCCTGATTCACTTCTCCACTATCGGTGCACTTGTGGGTGGCAACCTATAACCTCTCACAAAGCTTGGGGCGCTTCTCCACAACTCAATTTAATGCTCCCAACAAACAAGCTTGAGAAAAACTCCACAACTTAATTGGAGGTCCCAAGTAATCCACAAACTTGCAAAATAACTAAACCTTCTAGGGTTTCAAGAACTCAAGAGTAAAAAGCTTCTCACATTTCACTCAATCGAATCCTCACCGAGAACTCAAACCGATGCACCAAATGCAATGGCAAGAACACAAGAAGTGCTCAAGTCCTTCTCTCCCAAATTCCACGAAATCTACAAAAGTTATTGAGGGAATAAGAGAGGAAGAACACAAGAGGAAATCCACAAAAGAAACCTCAAGATCTAGATCCCAAGATGTTCTCCTCACATAGATGAGAGATGGATTGGTGGAGTTGTAGATCTAGATCTCCCCTTTCAAATCCTAAAAAAGATTCGAGAAATATAGGAGGGATTAATAGTATTTGCAAACTCTTAAAGGTAGAAGCAATGGAGAAGAGAGAGGATGCAAGCCACCAGCCCAAGGAGGAAGAAGGGTTCCATTTATACCCCTCCCTAATGAAATATTTAGTACTGTATTATTCTAATGAAGAAGAAGGGGTCCATGTAAACAATATGCATTAAGAACTAACAATCATAGCGTAGCCGAAACAAGATACTTAGTAACTGTATAAGATAAAACTGCTACTCTGTTGCAAATAGAAAAAATAAATATATTATTCTAATGGAGAAGAGACCAATTGACTCACAAAATCCATAGACACATCATTACTAAATGTGATATGAAATTCATAAACACTCGATGAAAAGGGGTGGCTGAGGGCAGAAACATACCATCGTATCCTCAAAGCCGTACATCAACAAAATGTCAAACCAAAATGCATGTCCATTTGACTGATGCAAGTGCGATGATGGCTGGAAACACATGATGTCTGTCAAAGAAAATTCAAGTGGTTCCATCATTCTAACAAATCACCATCCCTACAAAATGAAAAATGAAACAATATATAACATGAGTAAGAAGAAAAAAGGGCAAATGATATTGCAGCTAACCACATACATATAACACCAGTAACAAACTTGCAATTCCGGATAACACAGATTAGGAAATCCCAGTTGCTACTTGTTGCTAGCTTTGTACACTCATTATGCAATCAAAAAGAAAAGAAACTTCCATTAAAGTAGCTGTTTCGATCTAAGGGTTCAGCATAGATATAAAAATTAAAACAGTGATGTCTGCAAAAAATGACGCAAAACCTGAAAAAACAGCTCCGAGAGGCAATCAAGCTAATATGTTACTTGCAAACTGGCTAGAAATTTCAGTTGCAGGTAGTATGCAACTGGGATGTTAAAACAGCTCCTGTGACAACTCTTCATCAGGTCTAATTGATTGTTGTTTCCGTCAGGCTCTGGCTCTTCAACATAATAGTATTTGCCTTCACGACCTTGATCAGTACCGAGTTGGTTTCCTTCTGCTTCCATATCGTCCAACCAAGCAAGTCTATGATTTACAATCTCTATGGTAATCCTTGTTACCCTTGCCACCGCCGCCCTTTAAATAACAGACACATTTTGATATTTAAAGGAAAACATATGTCCATAAATTTGAAGAAACCATCAGGAAAACAAAAGAATAAACAGATGCTTCATACAGAACATACATGCATATTTTTAAAGAACCTCCGCATACCAAATAGCTGGCATCTCATAATGATACAATAAGATAAAAAAATCACGGAAAGAAAATAATCCATACTTAATTAGTACATCAGTGCTGCTTCTCACAGAATCTATATAAAAGGTGTGTGTGACCGTTTACAAAAATTCGTTACGGACCAAAAAAAATTCACTGTAAGCTCTACTATACGAAGATAAACAAACTCATAATTATGAAAACTGTTCTTATGACACCACACACCATCATTTGTAGTCTCTATTAGTATATACACACAAAAAGCTAAGAAAAGAATTTATTACAGATACATACAAATCTAGACAAATATGAGTCAAGTTTTATGAAACGGAGGAAGTAGTTTGTGTTTAAGTAAATAGAAGCAAATAAAAAAAAGTTGGAGAGATATTGATACTCATCCACCACAGAGCGCCGCCGCCCCAGCGCCGTCCACGGCGACGACGCCCGGTACGATGCCGCCAGAACCGTCGGCCATGTGGTCCGGGATCGTCTTCTACGCCTCGCCGTCCCCGATTCGGCACCTCTGCCGAGATTTTTCTTCTCGCTCGGCTTCTGCCTCTCCTCGATCCCCCGTTGTTCGTCGCGGCCTCGCTCTCCGGATCACGCTCCCGCCCCGGTTCCGGCCACCGCCCGCGCCGCGACCCGTCGCCCTCCCGCGTTGACCAGATCTGTTCCTGTAAATAAAAAAAGACGATAATCGCCGTATCACGGGTTCCCGCTGCTCGAGCGCATCGGTGCTCTTCGCCGGCTCAAGCGCTGCCGGCGCCCCTTTATGCGCGGCGCCCCGCTGCGGTCTCCGCGCGCCGGGTGCCAACATTCTACCCCATATTTCGTGCTGATTCTCTGGTAGTATATCTCCCGGATATTTGCGGATGTGCGAGTGGGGAGGCACCATTGCTGCTTCTCTCTCTTGTCTGGCACATGCATGTAATATGGCGTTCTTGCGTAGTACATCGCCATCTTCTTGAGACACCTGCGCTATGATGATGCTTCTTCTCTCTCGCCGCATTGTTGATCTTCCTTGATATGATGATGAGCATAAGGGCTATATGGGTTGTGGGACCTCGTCGTCGGGATCTGCGGATTCGTGATGTTACTTTGATGAGGCGAGGCCCTTCTATCCTCGAGATGAAAACACAAGCTAGATGATAATCCTGTACTTGCTATGCAGCTCCAGGAATTCAAAGGTCCGTAGCTTGGTCCCAACAAGAGACTTTTTTTTTATTGAAAAGGCCACACAACTCTCAATTTCAATTGACGAACTGAAGCCTGTAACAGGTTTTTACTTACACAGGCATCGCATCCAGATAAACTTTTTTTTTCTAGGGGACATCGGATAAACTAACAGCTAAACTACGACTAGCTAGCTACAACAAAAGCAAACCATAAGCTATAGCCTACAGGGAAGGTTTATATCGAGAAGTCCGTGATCTTTTTTTGTGTGGCCCGTACACAGCCTGAGTTCACAAACGGAGAAGGATAGTCCATGTGCTTCAGCAGTATTTTTAACTCCATCACCCTCGAATTAATTATATTTGTATTATTCTCTCCGTTTAGAAATATAAGATGTTTTAGGTTTATAAAGAAAATGTATCTAGTGTCTAGATAATTTAAACTTATACACTAAAAGCTGTCTAGATACATTAGTTTTAATAATCTAAAACAACTTATATTTTCAAACGGAGGGAGTACTATTCAACTTTGTGGCGAACAAAAAAGAACTTTGTACTATACTAATGAAGTCTCTATGGATTTACACATTTCAGGACCTGCACACAGTCAGTTGAAGCATGGATTTCTCAAGTACTTGGCAATGGTGGAATGAATACCAGCTTCAAGTCCTTGTCCTTGCCAGCCTCGTATCCCAATGCTTCCTCGTTATCTCTGGTGGCCTGCGTAGGCACCGTACCCCACCCTACTTCAAACTTTTCATTTGGCTGTCATTCTTAGGCAGTGACGCTATCGCATTGTTGGCCCTTGCTGCGCCAACGCTCCAATGGAGGCTACAGCAGTGCAGCTCTGTCCAGAGGAATCATGATCTGGAGGTGTTCTGGGCACCAGTTCTATTGATGCACCTCGGCGGGCAGAAGTGCATCAGCGCCTACAACCTTGAAGATAATGAACTATGGAGCCGACATGCCCTAACATCATTGGCTAAGGTCAGCTTAAGTTCATGTGATCATGTGTTGCCGCTTTATTTTAATATACTCTCTCTGACCATATTAGTTGAATTAGATTCATCTAAATATAAATGTATCTACTAATTAAATTTTAGTGCTAGATATATCTGTATCTAGATAAATTTGAGTCAACTAATATGAGTCGAAGGGAGTATATGTCTCGGCTTTCCTTTATGTTATCTGTATCCGTATGCATTTGCCATGACTGCCACATGTACTTTCTGGGAAACTAAAAATAGGAAAGTGATGACATACGGAACCAAACTTTATTTGAAGAAAGGAACCACACTTATTATACGCACGTGTTATGGCCATGGTTGCTATCTCATTAGTGGAGAACGGATCTTTAGTCTCGGTTCCAGACGGACGCTAGTCTCAGTTGTGCAACTGGGACTATGGAATCAGGACTAGAGTTCTCTTTTTTAGTTTCGGGTCCGCTACGAACCAAGACTAAAGTCACTCCATGTGACGGCTGTGGAGAGCGGAGGGCGGTGAACTGGGACTACACGAGCTCTGTCGTGACATCATTTTAGTGATTCGGCTACCGCGAAAGCCGATGGCGGTGCGGTAGCAGGTTCTGCCATGGTAGATTTTTGGGAGGAATTTCTGCCACGGCAGGAGGGAAGATAGAGGAGGGAGAGATTTGGCATAAGTGACGTGCAACGAAGTAACCCATTACACACAACATTGTCATGATTATATAGATTGAAGTGACATCTTTTTTCGTGCTTATTCGAATATATTACATGTTGATACATATATACAATTTGGTTACATGGAGATCACAACCGGAACTAGAGCTCGTCTATTCGATTACATGAAGATCATTAAATCACTAGAATCCCGTGGTATGGAATTTTCCCATTGGGTCTGACATGGTCAACCAAAAATCCCGCCAATTCCTCTTCAATGCTACTAGACGCTCCTTTGGTTGGAGTTTCTTCCGTAATCTTTCCAACTATATATAAAAGAAGGAGATCAATATGAATATCAATCGTCATAACAAATATTATAAATAACACTCAACACAATCGATGGTAATAAAATCAAATTGTGAATATATTGTTTGCGTACTTTTATAAGTGTCGCTCCGTCCCGCTCACTGACCTCCGAGCGAACGAACTCGCACATGAAGTATCCACACAAATTAATCTCTGGTGACTGCCTCTCGCACTTTACGATAATATAATTCAATCAAATAATAATCAAGCAAGATATAATGGTATTGAAACTAGAATTGAAGATTTGCACAGATCTAGCTCGTATACTTACCTCAATAGGATGAAAACTCAACACAATCGATGGTAATAAAATCAAATTGCGAATATATTGTTTGCGTACTTTTATAAGTGTCGCTCCATCCCGCTCACTGACCTCCGAGCGAATGAACTCGCACATGAAGTATCAACACAAATTAATCTCTGGTGGCTGCCTCTCGCACTTTAGGATAATATAATTCAATCAAATAATAATCAAGCAAGATATAATGGTGTTGAAACTAGAATTGAAGATTTGCACAGATCTAGCTCGTATACTTACCTCAATAGGATGAAAACTAAGCTCATCTTTAAAATTACCCATCGTACTCTTGGTGAATTGTTGCCAAACCCTATCCGGCAAAAAATAAATAAATGAGTTATTATTTACTTGATATCTCAAGAAATGAATGAAAGAGATCGATATAGTGCGATAATGACTGAAATTATCTCTGAAGCACATCTTTAATGCTTGCGTACTCCTCTTCGTGTTTCTTTAGTGGGTCCTTGATTTCAATTCTTCCAGCGTCAACTTCAATAATTAGCAGAATGTAATGGAAGTTACGCATGTTTATATACGCCAGTAACTCATCAATTACGCTTAACATCGAGTAAGCAAAAGTGAATATGTAGTAACACTCTCATCTAAAGTTGTAAGGAAACATTATTCTCTTTTTATAATGTTTCCTCTTTATGAACCTTAATAAGTTACACTGCGTCTCCTTGGAGTATTCTTGTAGCAATCGTTCATTAACTCGGTATGGGTTGATGAACCCAGTGTCAAAGATTCCCTTTCGGTCACATTCCTCGCTCGTCATTCTGCATAATAGCATAGTGAGGATAATTATAGGCAATGAATGAGCTGAGTTAGAGACTTTATCATAGAAATAAATGAATCACTTACAGACAAAAAGGAACTGACAATAAGGATGGTGGGAACACCATCTCAAAACTAACGAGACATTGGACCACATCAATTTGTAGCCTTGGTATAATTTCTGGGTTGATTACCTTCTGAGAAATAGTATTGGGGAATGCACACAGCTTCACAATGGGTAGTCGAAAAAATTTCAGTAGAATCCCCCTCAATGCAACCGAAAACAATTGCGTCATAAGCACGTGTCTTTCATGAGACTTTAGGTTTTAGAATTTTTTTCTCTGCCATATTTATTATTCCCTTTATATTCGACGATAAGTCAGATGGGACCTTCATACTGCTCAGGACTTCAAAACATATTTCCTTCTCTTTTTTGGTAAGATCATAACTGGTAGGACTTAGACTTCCTTTATCCGTCTTCATTGGATGTTGTAACTACCTCGGTGAATTACGCTCCTAGTTACAAGCCTGGATGAGCGGAAATGGTTGAAATAGTACGGTGGGGCCCAAATGCCACTCACAGGTAGACCTTTCGGCCGTCCCAACCATTTCCACACATCGGGACAAGAACGGGCAGCGTAATCGGCAGGCGAAGGGATCAACTACATACACAAATGGGTATGTATGCAAGCCACCATACAACAGTACATCAGAGACATTCCATCTAAAAGAAATAGAAATATTGCAACGCCATACGGCAAGATCCAAATATCCTAGATAGATATAATAGTTTAGGATATCTTCTCATACATCAAACATCAGGGTATCAGGCGGAAGCGGCAACAAGATCCGAGTACGGATAAGAAGCAAATTGGCATAAGATGCCCCATAAAATAAACACATCCCGCCCACAGATCCCACGGATCCCCGATCCCGGAATCTCTACACCGAATGATCGTTGCCCACATCGTCCGTCTCCTCCACCCAGTATCCATCTTGCGAGTTTACCTGTTCATCTGAATCAAACAATTTATCGTGTGAGACCCTAGGGGTACTCAGCAAGTCTTAATGCCTCTAAAGGGGACACAACCTGGGGTGACGCAATTGCAGCAAAAGATAATACCTAGCAATTCTATAGATACTCGATAACCATCCGCCTAACCAAAGATAGACGGATGTCCGTGAATTAATGACAACGGTTATAACAGTAATATCAACAGATCCATCCTCCTCCTCGCTTACCAACGAGGAAGCGGACGAACACCCCCATCAGTTGGCAGTTTTATTATCCATTCCATGAGTGTTGCACTATTTAATAGTCAGTTACTTAGTCAAATTAAAGCGGTACTTTAGTTATGCTTGTCTATGATCGAGAAACTGTGCTCCAAGTCGTCCATAACCGCGGACACGGCTTTCAGAAAGTTTTACCCTGCAGGGGTGCACAAATAGCAACACACACTCGAGCAACCTCGGAAAAACCAAATCAAAACCCAACGAGGCATTCACGACAAAGCAATCACAAGATTCAGAAATATTTCAGGGGGTCACCCCATTAAGCTACCCGCAACGAAGTTAGCTGACTCCGAGACGGACTCAAGGTTTGCGTCAGTGGCTGTAAACGACTGGGAACCCGAAAATGTGACTGGGCTTGTAGATACCGCGAAAACACTCCGCTTCCAAAACAGTACAGGTGCATTCCCCGCACAATCTTAAATTAAGCAGTAAAGCATGGCATAAGTACAGGATAGTAATAAAGCCCCAAACTACTTTGTGGTCCCAAGAAATAAGAATGAATCAAGCTCTGGCTCAGGGGGGTCCCATAAGCCTCCCGGATGTGGATAGCGCGAATATTCAAGGAACAGGAATCAAGTACTCGGGGTCCTACGGGACACAAGTGAGCATGAAAAACCAAATAGCAGATATTGCTCACCGGTGCCACTTTCATTAGTTATCCCATTACTACTCAGGTTAAGTTGTTTAGGTACCTCGTTATCCATCAGACACTCACATACCCTACACATGCTGTTCTACGACTCGCATGGCTCAAACAACTCCTGTAGTAATGGCTCATGGGATGGAGGAACAAGCTTGGGGTTTAAAAGTAAAGGCTATGTAGACTTGGGATTCAGTTTAATGCGATCGCGACTCAATGATGCAAGAATAAGATAGAGGCAATAGGTACTATATGTATGCAAGCATGTGGTAGTGCTTGCTCGACTCGATTGAAGCGAGAGAGAAGGATGGGTAGTGCTCTGGTTTCTCGGTATATCCCCCTTTCGCCTAATCGAAGAAGAACCAAACAAACAAGGGCCAACATAAATAAAGTGCACAAGCATAAGAATAAAATGCGACAAGCAAACAATCATGCCATGATTAATGATGCACAATTTGCATGCAATAAAGTAGCATGGCATGGGTGAGATGAGAAAACAAGAAGTAAACATTTTATTGAGTTTTGGCCACATTTTATCCTCATAAACAGTTCTGGTTTTGCCATATTTATGTGATGCATGCTTCAAAACAGAACAAGAAATGCATAAACAGAAAGGTCTCGTCGAGCTAATCATTTTAGACATATAATTTGTTAAATTTGGAGTTATAAATCAAAAGTTAGTAATTAATTAATGCAAAAGGGCATTTTAATGTAATTTAAATCAACTTGAAATTTTAAGTGTTCAAAATATATTTTGGATAGCATATTTGAATTCCTCATATTTTTCGGATTTGAAAACATATATTATTTGTATTATTTGAATTCATATTTTAAAAGTTATTTAAATACTGATTTGAATTTGAATTTAAAACAAATTTGAAAAGTTTAAATTAAAACAGATAAACAGTAAAACTTTTTCTACTCAGGCAAACTTAGCCACAGTCAGTGACAGGTGGGCCACATGCTGACTGGGCAAAGAACTGGTGGGGTTGAGGACCGCGGGTCAAGGTTAACGGGTGGGTGCCTTTTGCAAAAAAACCAAGGCAGGAGGGTGCATGGGTTGAGGCGAAAATAAAAGGGGGGCTAAGTGTAAAGTGGCAACGGCCCACTGTTGTTCTTCTCTGCATCTGACGGAAAAGGCAGAGAACGGCGAGGCGGGGTTCGAACCCAGGACACAGGCCTTGTGGCGGCGACCACTGGGCTAGGCGGGGGTAGTTGTTAGGAGGGCGGACGGGGCCTAGATAGGGTTTTTGCGGTGCGGGAACGAGCAGACAGCAGCGAGCGGCGGTGCACCGAGGGCGCTTGACGCTTTGACCGGCGAGCACAGGAAGCAACGGTGAAGAGGCGGTCGGGAGGGAGAGGCTCACCGCGTTGGGTTGGTGGGGTCGGATCGGTGGGGCGGTGGGCAGCAGCGATGCAGACGGACGGCGAGCTAGGGTTTGGCGTCGGAGCGGCGTCGGCCTGGTGGCTCTAGTCCTTCTCCTCCTCGCTGGTGCGTACAGGGCTGCTGCAGAGGACCTCCCCGACCTCGCCGACAGCCTCCTGCGCGCCTGCGCCTCTTGGATCGACGAGGCGACGATGTCCTGGCGGTGACCGGCGAGAGAGGGTAGCTGGTGGCGATGGAGAAGAAAGGGAGGAGAGGGCAAGGCCCTGGGGAGTTCTACGGATGGATCTGGCGAGGCAGAGAGGTGGGAGTAGATAAGGGCGAGCCCAGAGGGAGGTGGTGCCGTGGGGGAGTGGGTAGGGTTAAAGGTGGCTTCGGCCACCTTTTCCCTTCTCTCCTTCACGTGCTCGGGAAGGCCAGGGTAGGGTTAAGGGGCTGCAGCTGGGACCAGAGAGAGGAGAAGGGGAGGCTCGGGTGGGGCTAGCCCAGCAGGGAGAGAGTAAGAGAGAGAGGAGAGGAGGCTCGGGTGGGGCTAGCCCAGCAGGGAGAGAGTAAGAGAGAGGAGAGAGGGATAGGGAGAGGGATTAGGTTTTAGAGATAGAAAAAGGAGAGAGGGGTAGATCATGGTGGTGGTAGGGTGTAACTAGGGTAGATGACGGGTTAGGTTTAGGGTCTAGCTTAGGTGAGAGAATTTTGGAGAAAAGATTAGAGAGAGAGGGTGGTTTAGGGTTTTAGGCATGATCCACATGACCATGCATGTGTGGAGGTGAAAGGAGAGGAAGGTGAGGAAAGGAGAGAGATAGAGAGAGATGATCCACTCAAATGACCAAATAAAAACACAGGAGGCAAAAGATGGTGATGGTTGCATGGCCCATGCAAGATAATAAATGCCATGTATCATCCTTGTGAAAACAAAATAATAAACATGGCATTACTCCTATGCATTACCCAAAATGTGGAGTATATCCCAAGCAAGAGAAATTAAAAGGATGCCCCATGTGAAGTAGATGGAGATGACCATATTTGAATAGAAATGGGACTTGCTAGTGTGTATGTGCCACTAGATGTTGAATAGTCCCAAAATATCCCAACATGAGCATAAATCCATAATAATCCATATGAAAGCTAGGAAAAGGAGCACTACTCATAATGCATGCAAAGGTGGCTCCACATATCAATAATGTGAAAACAACATGATGCTAAGATGAGAGCATGTGGAGATAGAATTGGATCCATCCCAACCCACATGAGCTAGAGGTAAAACCAAATAAGTTGCAATGCTCATATATGGTGGAATGGTGGAATGATGGGGTGATGACAAGAAAGGTGGTGGAGTCAATAAAAGATATGCCCCCAACTCATCTTGGGCATTTACACAATATATCAAGAACCAAATACAATATCAAGAGGCAAATACAATTTACAATGCATATGAGAGAAGAACCAAATCAAAAGGGTTTTATATGATGCTCAAATGCAAGGTGGCATGATGACATGAGCATGATATAATGATGATGCAACAATTGTATATATGAAGTAGCCATTATATTAATAGACCAAGTAGCATTACAATTGTTAGACAAATGGGATGCTACAACTCTCCCCCACTAAACAGGAATCTTGCCCCGAGATTCTAGGAAGAAGAAGAAGACTCAAAGAGGGTAGGTTAGTTGGCACGGAGCTCATCTTCACGCTCCCAAGTGGCTTCATCAACGGAATGGTGCGACCACTGCACCTTGCAGAACTTGATGGACTTGTTGCGAGTCCTTCTTTCTGCGATCTCAAGGATTTTTGTGGGGTGTTCTTGATAAGACAGGTCTTCTTGGAGATTGATTAGCTCATGATCCACGGTCCTGCCAGGATCCTTGAAGAACTTCTTGAGTTGAGAGATGTGGAAAACATCATGAACCTTGAGTTTTTCCGGGAGCTCAAGAGCATAAGCAACTTCTCCTCTTCTTCCACGAATTTTGAAAGGACCGATGTATCTAGGAGCCAGCTTTCCTTTGATACCAAAACGGTGCGTGCCTTTCATGGGAGTGACACGAAGGTAAACGAGATCACCAGGGACATACACCATGTCCGTGTGCTTTCTGTCATAATTGCTCTTCTGGCGACTTTGAGCAATCTTCAGATTTTCAAGAATGATGTGCACCTTCTCCTCCGCTTGAGTTACAATGTCAGGGCCAAACCATATTCTTTCTCCTGCACCTGACCAACCAATCGGAGTTCTGCATTTGCGGCCATAGAGAGCCTCAAATGGTGCCATCTTCAGACTTTTCTGGAAGCTGTTGTAAGAGAATTCAGCATAAGGAAGACATTCCTCCCACTTCATGCCAAAAGAGATGACGCAAGCACGAAGCATATCCTCCAGAATCTGATTGATCCTTTCAACTTGTCCTTGCGACTGAGGGTGGTAAGCTGTGCTGAAGTTCAATTTTGTTCCCAAAGCATTTTGGAAACTTTCCCAGAACTTGGAAGTGAAGATGCTCCCATGGTCTGAACTGATATCAAGCGGAACCCCATACAGAGAGACAATTCTGTTGATATAGAGCTCAGCCAACTGAATTCCAGAAATTGTTTCCTTGACGGGGAAGAAGTGATCCACTTTAGAAAGCCTGTCAATGACAACAAAGATTGCATTGTTGCCCTTTTGCGACCTTGGAAAACCAGTGATGAAGTCCATCTCTACTTTCTCCCATTTCCATTCCGGGGGTTTCAATGGCTGTAGAAGACCGTAAGGTTTCTGATGGACAGCTTTCACTCTGCGGCAGACATCACACTCCGAGACATACTTGGCACAATATCGCTTCAATCCCGGCCACCAATATTGTGTTTTCAAGTCCATGTACATCTTTGTCGCCGGTGGATAGAAAGAACAGATTCATGCGCCTCCTTGAGAACTTGCTCTCTCAAACCCGGGTAGTTCGGAACAAACATCCGGTGTTCAAAGAAAATCGTGCCTTGATCATCGACGTGGAAGGACTCATACTTCGGAAGCTGAAGTTTTGAGATGATCTTTTTGGTGTGCGGATCACCACGCTGAAAGGAGTGAACCTTTTCTTCCAAGAGAGGAGTAGCCAGAAGGTTCAGGAGATGCCCTTGTTCCACAATTTCAAGGTTGAGCTGACGGAATTCCTCGCACAAGAGAGGCTGTTGTTCTTCCATCATGAGGTTATTGACTTAAGATTTGCGGCTGAGAGCATCGTCCATGACATTAGCTTTGCCCGGAGTGTAGTTGATGGTCAAATCAAAATCATTGATTGCTTCAATCCACCTCCTCTGCCGAAGGTTGAGATCAAGCGTAGTGAAGATATACTTCAGACTCTTGTGATCAGAAAAGATTTCACAATGGTTGCCCAGCAAGTAATGCCTCCATAGTTTCAAAGCAAAGACAACTGCTGTGAGCTCGAGGTCATGTGTAGGATAGTTGATCTCATGCGTCTTCAACTGTCGAGAGGCATAAGCAACAACTTGTTTTTCTTGCATAAGGACCGCACCCAATCCTTGCAAAGAGGCGTCACAGAATATCTGGAAAGGCTTAGATGTGTCCGGAGGAACCAAGACTGGCGTGGAAGTGAGCTTCTCTTTGAGTGTCTCAAAGCTTGCTTGACATGCAGGAGTCCAAAGGTATTTCTTGCCTTTCTTGAGGAGATCGGTAAGAGGTTTTGCTATCTTTGAAAAGTTCTGAACGAAGCGACGGCAATAACTAGCCAAACCAAGGAAACTCCGCACTTCTTTGACATTAACAAGAGGAAGCCATTCAACAATTGTCTTCACAGTTTCCGGGTTGACTGCAATGCCCTTGGCAGAGATGACGTGACCAAGATAGGTTACTTGAGGCAGCCAAAACTCACACTTGGAGAACTTTGCATACAAGCGGTTCTCACGAAGCTTGTTTAGGACACACCGAAGGTGTTCTTCATGCTCTTCCTTTGACTTAGAATAGACTAGGATGTCATACAGATAGACCACAACGAACTTATCAAGATACTCCATGAAAACCGAGTTCATGAGCCTCGAGAATGTGGCAGGTGCGTTGGTGAGACCGAAAGACATGACCGTGTACTCATACAGGCCATAGCGGGTGGTGAAAGCTGTTTTAGGAACATCTTCCTTGCGAATCTTGATTTGATGATAACCACTCCTCAAGTCAAGTTTAGAGAATCCAGCTAGCTGATCGAAGAGATCATTAATCCGCGGAAGGGGATATTTATTCTTGATGGTTTTAGCATTAAGAGCCCGATAATCAACACAGAGCCTATCGGTCTTGTCTCGCTTCTTCACAAAGATTGTTGGGCTACCCCAAGAAGAAGTACTGTGCTGAATGAAACCCAACTTCTCTTGTTCATCAAGCTAACGTTTGAGTTCACCAACTCAAGAGACCCATTTTATAAGGCCGCTTGGAGATAGGAGTCGTTCGGTTCAAGCTCAATTACAAACTCAACCTCACGATCCGGAGGCATACCCGCAACTCTTGAAAGACATCTGGGAACTCACAGACCGGAACACTCTGAATAGCTTCCATAGCATCATCATTGAGCCGCCAAAGAAAAGCTGGATAGCAGTCGACTTGGAGAATAGACTATATGGCCTTGTGAATCTTCAGAGAAACCGGCGTTCAGACAATCAATCACAACTGCATTTCTTGTCAACCAATCCATGCCCAAGATGACATCAATGTCGAATTGCCCGAACAATTAAGGACGAGAACGAAGAGCCACCAATCTCAATTTGATTGCCATGGCTGATTTTAGAAGCTGCCATCTTTGCTCTAGGAGAAAGGACCATTAACCGCTTAAGGATAGGATCCAACGCTAACTCATTTTCATTTGCAAACTTGTGAGAAACAAATGAATGCGATTCACCAGAATCAAATAAAACTCGTGCAGGGACTGAGTTAACGGATAGCATACCCGTCACAACTCCAGGTGCATGCTCAGCTTGAGCGGCGTTGACCTGCTTGGCACGAAGCAATGAGACCGGGCTTGGTGTTGATGTTGAGAGCCCGGTGGTGGTGCACGAACCAAAGGAGAGCTTGCCGCAGATCTTGGAGGTGGTGGAGGAAGAGCTTTGTTTTTCATCTGGAGTTCCAAGATTAATGCCCAGTGTCTCCGCAAGTGAAACAAGCACCGGTGGACGTGGAGCAACGTAGCGAGGACTCCGCCAGCGCTCGAGGTAGTGGTGGTTGTAGCCCCGGGAGCAGTGAGGAAGTTTGGTGGCCTTGCCGCGTAGCTTGCAGGTCTTGGTGGAGCCGGGAGCGACGGTGGGGTGTTAGGAACCCAAACACGACGCTTAGAAGGACTTGACATAGCTGAAGGGCTTGCTGCATCGCGGTTGTGTTTCTTTGAATCCTCAAACACTTGCTTACTTGCTTCTTCCTCGCTGTATCTTTGAAGTTCGGAAAAGTCGCCGGCCTTGCATGTGTGATTGCATATTTAATCGATGCATTGAGCCCTTGCCGGAACCTCTTTTGCTTCTTCTTGTCATCAGAGATCTCATCGCCACCATAACGAGAAAGTTTCATGAAGTTCCTGATGTAGGTATTGACATTGTCATTTCCCTGCTTGAGGTTGAGAAACACTTCCTTCATCCTCTCCATGACAATTTCTGACAGATACTGCTCTTTGAACGCTCTAGTGAACTATTCCCAAGTAGGCTGAAAATCAATGTGGTTTGCCTTCAGGTAATTCTCTCACCAGAGAGCTGCATCTCCCTTTAGAAGGTGAGTGGCACACTTTACCCATTCTTGCTCAGGAACATCAGCAGTCGTCAGTATCCTTGACATCTCACGCAACCAATCATCAGCATCAAGTGGTTGATCAGAAACATCAAATTGGCGTGGGTTGAACTTCAGGAAGATTTTGATGTCTCCTCGCTTGGGAGGTGGAGGTAGCGGAGCAAACTCATTCCTCCGAACACTCTCTTCAAAACGCTGCTGGTTCTGCTGCATTGCTGCCAAGGCATTGGCGATGTTTGACAACGCGGACCCCAGTTCAGGTGGAATGTCCTCATCAGAACGGCGTGGTGGTGCCATCCTGTGATTGATATAAAACACAAGTCAGTACTATAATGGAGAATAATAATAATCCAAAATAGTACCAAGATGGAATTAACCAAGATTAAAGGATACAATTTACTAAGATGATATTAAAATATCAACAAAGTTCAAAGCACCTAGAAGATATTAAGCATATCGCACACGACTGAAAAGGAGTGTGGTACACAGATATATCAAAGAAAAATTTTCCGCAAATTTCGGCATTAAAATACCAGTAGATGCGCAAAATCACTTAACGAATCAAGATTAGTGACTTTACCAATTCAATATACAAAAGCGAATGATAAGAGTAGTGGTATGGTCGCGACTCCATCCCGCACTCAAATCATTACTCCGCACATGAATAAGTAGAACACATATCCTAACCCCTTCTTCTCACGATGAACCTAAAGATTAGTAACTACGGAAACGAACACCCCAAACAAGATAACATCGGATAACAAAGAGTAAGACAGATCGCGACGGTATACAACAAATCAGATAGATCGCGTCGGTTTGCAAAAGCCTGTCGGTATGGAATGTACCAACAGTTGATAACCAAAAGGCCGATAAAGATAACATGTTGGATGCAACAGATAGACAAGGAATTACACACACACGCACACACACAACCTATGGTACTACGGAAACCCAGAACATGTAAATCCTAGTTTGAACTTTTAAGAAGAGGATTGAAAACGTTACACTTCCTTATCAGAAAAGGGTGGGTGGGTGGGTAAGAAGAAAAGTGGAAGCAGTCCTACTCTCACGTTTTGTTTTTCCCTAGTATACATAACTACCAAAAATATTTGCTAGACTGACAACGACCATTTGGCTGAGACCCTGAAGGGCGGGATGGATCTGATACCAATTGTAACTACCTCGGTGAATTACGCTCCTAGTTACAAGCCTGGATGAGCGGAAATGGTTGAAATAGTATGGTGGGGCCCAAATGCCACTCACAGGTAGACCTTTCGGCCATCCCAACCATTTCCAAACATCGGGACAAGAACGGGCGGCGTAATCGGCAGGCGAAGGGATCAACTACATACACAAATGGGTATGTATGCAAGCCACCATACAATAGTACATCAGAGCCATTCCATCTAAAAGAAATAGAAATATTGCAACGCCATACGGCAAGATCCAAATATCCTAGATAGATATAATAGTTTAGGATATATCCTCATACATCAAACGTCAGGGTATCAGGCGGAAGCGGCAACAAGATCCGAGTACGGATAAGAAGCAAATTGGCATAAGATGCCCCATAAAATAAACACATCCCGTCCACAGATCCCACGGATCCCCGATCCCGGAATCTCTACACCGAATGATCGTTGCCCACATCGTCCGTCTCCTCCACCCAGTATCCATCTTGCGAGTTTACCTGTTCATCTGAATCAAACAATTTATCGTGTGAGACCCTAGGGGTACTCAGCAAGTCTTAATGCCTCTAAAGGGGACACAACCTGGGGTGACGAATTGCAGCAAAAGATAATACCTAGCAATTCTAGATATCGCTAACCATCCGCCTAACCAAAGATGAGCGGATGTCCGTGAATTAATGACAATGGTTATAACGATATCAACAGATCCATCCTCCTCCTCGCTACCAACGAGGAAGCGGACGAACACCCCATCGGTTGGCAGTTTTATTATCCATTCCATGAGTGTTGCACTATTTAATAGTCGATTATTTAGTCAAATTAAAGCGGTACTTTAGTTATGCTTGTCTATGAGCGAGAAACGTGCTCCAAGTCGTCCATAACCGGACACGGCTTTGAGAAAGTTTTACCCAAGGGTGCACAAATAGCAACACACTCGATCAACCTCGGAAAAACCAAATCAAAACCCAACGAGGCATTCACGACAAAGCAATCACAAGATTCAGAAATATTTCGAGGCCACCCCATTAAGCTACCATAGCGAAGTTAGTGACTCGAGACGGACTCAAGGTTTGCGTCTGGTGTAAGCATCGGGAACCCGAAAATGTGACTGGCTTGTCACCGCGAAAACACTCCGCTTCAAAATAAAATGCAGTGCATTCCTCGCATAATCTTAAATTAAGCAAAAAGCATGGCCTAAGTACAGGATAGTAATAAAGCCCCAAACTTTGTGGCCCCAAGAAATAAGAATGAATCAAGCTCTGGCTCAGGGGGGGTCCCATAAGCCTCCCTGATGTGGATAGCGAATATTCAAGGAACAGGAATCAAGTACTCGGGGTCCTACGGGACACAAGTGAGCATGAAAAACCAAATAGCAGATATTGCTCACCGGTGCCACTTTCATTAGTTATCCCATTACTACTCAGGTTAAGTTGTTTAGGTACCTCGTTATCCATCAGACACTCACATACCCTACACATGCTGTTCTACGACTCGCATGGCTCAAACAACTCCTGTAGTAATGGCTCATGGGATGGAGGAACAAGCTTCGGTGGGGTTTAAAAGTAAAGGCTATGCAGTACTTGGGATTCAGTTTAATGCGATCGCGACTCAATGATGCAAGAATAAGATAGAGGCAATAGGTACTATATGTATGCAAGCATGTGGTAGTGCTTGCCTGGCAGCTCAGTTGAAGCGAGAGAAGGATCTGGGTAGTGCTCCTGGGTTTCTCGGTATATCCCCTGCTCAGCGTCTAATCGAAGAAGAACCAAACAAACAAGGGCCAACATAAATAAAGTGCACAAGCATAAGAATAAAATGCGACAAGCAAACAATCATGCCATGATGAATGATGCACAATTTGCATGGCAATAAAGTAGCATGGCATGGGTGAGATGAGAAAACAAGAAGTAAACATTTTATTGAGTTTTGGCCACATTTTATCCTCATAAACAGTTCTGGTTTTGCCATATTTATGTGATGCATGCTTCAAAACAGAACAAGAAATGCATAAACAGAAAGTTCTCGTCGAGCTAATCATTTTAGACATATCATTTGTTAAATTTGGAGTTATAAATCAAAAGTTAGTAATTAATTAATGCAAAAGGGCATTTTAATGTAATTTAAATCAACTTGAAATTTTAAGTGTTCAAAATATATTTTGGATAGCATATTTGAATTCCTCATATTTTTCGGATTTGAAAACATATATTATTTGTATTATTTGAATTCATATTTTAAAAGTTATTTAAATACTGATTTGATTTGAATTTAAAACAAATTTGAAAAGTTTAAATTAAAACAGATAAACAGTAAAACTTTTTCTACTCAGGCAAACTTAGCCACAGTCAGTGACAGGTGGGCCACATGCTGACTGGGCAAAGAACTGGTGGGGTTGAGGACCGCGGGTCAAGGTTAACAGAAGGTGGGTGCCTTTTTGCAAAAAAACCAAGACGGGAGGGTCTGCGGGTTGAGGCGAAAATAAAAGGGGGCTAAGTGTAAAGTGGCAACGACCCACTGTTGTTCTTCTCTGCATCTGACGGAAAAGGCAGAGAACGGCGCGGCGAGGCGGGGTTCGAACCCAGGACACAGGCCTTGACGCGCGACCACTAGGCTAGGCGGGGGTAGTTGTTAGGAGGGCGGACGGGGCCTAGATAGGGTTTTTGCGGTGCGGGAGCGAGCAGACAGCAGCGAGCGGTGGTGCACCGAGGGCGCTCGACGCTTGGTCCGGCGAGCACAGGAAGCAACGGTGAAGAGGGCGTGTGCAGGAGGAGAGGCTCACGCGGTTGGGTTGGTGGGGTCGGATCGGGCTGGGACGCGGTGGAACGACGGCGTGCAGACGGCGAGCTAGGGTTTGGCGTCGGAGCGGCGTCGGCCTGGTGGCTCTGGTCCTTCTCCTCCTCGCTGGTGCGTACAGGGCTGCTGCAGAGGACCTCCCCGACCTCGCCGACAGCCTCCTGCGCGCCTGCGCCTCTTGGATCGACGAGGCAACGATGTCCTGGCGGTGACCGGCGAGAGAGGGTAGCTGGTGGCGATGGAGAAGAAAGGGAGGAGAGGGCAAGGCCCTGGGGAGTTCTGGGGATGGATCTGGCGAGGCGGAGAGGTGGGAGTAGATAAGGGCGAGCCCAGAGGGAGGTGGTGCCGTGGGGGAGTGGGTAGGGTTAAAGGTGGCTTCGGCCACCTTTTCCCTTCTCTCCTTCACGTGCTGGGGCAGGCTAGGGTAGGGTTAAGGGGCTGCAGCTGGGACAAGAGAGAGGAGAAGGGGAGGCTCGGTTGGGGCTAGCCCAGCAGGGAGAGAGTAAGAGAGAGAGGAGAGGAGGCTCGGGTGGGGCTAGCCCAGCAGGGAGAGAGTAAGAGAGGAGAGAGGGATAGGGAGAGGGATTAGGTTTTAGAGATAGAAAAAAGGAGAGAGGGGTAGATCATGGTGGTGGTAGGGTGTAACTAGGGTAGATGAGGGGTTAGGTTTAGGGTCTAGCTTAGGTGAGAGAATTTTGGAGAAAATATTAGAGAGAGAGGGTGGTTTAGGGTTTTAGGCATGATCCACATGACCATGCATGTGTGGAGGTGAAAGGAGAGGAAGGTGAGGAAAGGAGAGAGAGAGAGAGAGAGAGAGAGAGAGAGAGAGAGATGATCCACTCAAATGACCAAATAAAAACACAGGAGGCAAAAGATGGTGATGGTTGCATGGCCCATGCAAGATAATAAATGCCATGTATCATCCTTGTGAAAACAAATAATAAACATGGCATTACTCCTATGCATTACCCAAAATGTGGAGTATAGCCCAAGCAAGAGAAATTAAAAGGATGCCCCATGTGAAGTAGATGGAGATGACCATATTTGAATAGAAATGGGACTTGCTAGTGTGTATGTGCCACTAGATGTTGAATAGTCCCAAAATATCCCAACATGAGCATAAATCCATAATAATCCATATGAAAGCTAGGAAAAGGAGAACTACTCATAATGCATGCAAAGGTGGCTCCACATATCAATAATGTGAAAACAACATGATGCTAAGATGAGAGCATGTGGAGATAGAATTGGATCCATCCCAACCCACATGAGCTAGAGGTAAAACCAAATAAGTTGCAATGCTCATATATGGTGGAATGGTGGAATGATGGGGTGATGACAAGAAAGGTGGTGGAGTCAATAAAAGATATGCCCCCAACTCATCTTGGGCATTTACACAATATATCAAGAACCAAATACAATATCAAGAGGCAAATACAATTTACAATGCATATGAGAGAAGAACCAAATCAAAAGGGTTTTATATGATGCTCAAATGCAAGGTGGCATGATGACATGAGCATGATATAATGATGATGCAACAATTGTATATATGAAGTAGCCATTATATTACTAGACCAAGTAGCATTACAATTGTTAGACAAATGGGATGCTACAGATGTAGGCTGTCTCGGTCTTTCATACCTTGTTGGACCTTCCGTGCTTCCGGCGTATCTTTTATCTTCACATACAAGCCCATGAAGCCTAGAAGTTTCACGCAAATATTCCTCATCGCGTGCATCACGTCGATTGCAGAGAGTACCTCTAGAACTATTCAATAGGATAGCTCCTAAAATATAGATTTCTTCTTCCACATGGGTGCGTGTCCGTTAGCGTCATTCGGAACAGATTGATCATCAGGACCCTTTGCAAAGGTTACTATTACATCAAAATCTTTGACCATACCAAATACATCATCACTAGTACAGTGGATAGGCTTCTTCCAGTGATCTGCCTCACCTTTGAAATGCGTTCCTTTCTTTCTTGCGGGATGCCTGGGCGAAAAAAATCGACGATGCCTATCGTACACATTCTTCCTACATTTATCCAAATATATATTTTTAGTATCATCTAAACAATGTGTGCATGCATTGTATCCTTCTTTGACTGTCCTTAAAGTTTACTAAGAGCAGACCAACCATCGATGGTTACGAATAGCAACGCTCGTAGGTCAAATGGCTCATGTTTGTTCTCATCCCACATACGTACACCTTCGGCGCGCCACAACTGTAGAAGTTTTTCATTAATGATCTTAGGTACACATCAATGTCGTTGTTGGGTTGGTTTGGGCCTTGGATAAGGACTGACATCATAATGAAATTCCGCTTCTTGCACAACCAAAGAGGAAGGTTGTAGATACATAGAGTTACAGGTCAGGTGCTATGAGTGCAGCTCTTCTCCCCAAAGGATTCATGTCATCTGTACTTAGACCAAATCTTAAGTTTCTTGCGTCATCTGCAAAGCCTGAGTACTCTCTATCTATTTTTCTCAAATGCGACCCATCAGCGGGGTGTATCAATACCGAGTCTTTCTTGTGGTATTCTTTGTGTCATCGCAACAACTTGGCATGTTGTTTGTTCTGAACAAACGTTTTAACCGTTGTATTATAGAAGCATACCACATCACCTTTGCAGGAACCCTCTTCCTGGGGCGCTCCTCGCCCTCAACACTACCAGGGTCATCTCGGATGATCTAATATCGCAATGAACTGCATACCGGGCATGCATCCAAATTCTCGTACATCTCATCATGGTAGAGGATGCAGTCATTAATGCATGCATGTATCTTCTGCACCTCTAATCCTATAGGGCAGACAACCTTCTTTGCCTCGTATGTACTGGCAGACATTTGTTATCATTTGGAAGCTTTTTCTTCATTATTTTAAGTAGCTTCTCAAATCCTCAAATCCCTTGTCAGATATTGTAGGGTTCGCAGCATAGAAAACAAAAAATTTCCTACGATGGGAACATCTAAGTACCAAGATCTATCTACTAGATACAAACAACGGGTGGATATACATCCATAGAATATATATCCTCGAATACCGAATAGCGTTAACGAGGTTGTACTCGTGGATGATGTAGACAAACGCTTGCCGATCTCAAGATCGTGATGAAGTCCGTCTGGTCCAGCCGGTCCAGCACGATCAAGTCCACCTCAAAGCGTGGTGCATCCGTGATCGCACACGTCACGGGTACCCCGACAACCTCCGCGCCCTCGCTCGTGAAGCAGCGAAAGCAAGAAATCCTTCCGAAAAAGCCACGGGAACATGTATCTCGCTGATCCGAGACCATGGGGAAATTCTAAAGGGGGAGAGAGATCCTTCGCGAGGAGGTGTGAGAGACAAGTGAGAGGAGGGGGTCCTTTTATAGGGGAGGGGGGCAGCCCAAGGGGGCATGGCCTCCGGCCATGGAGGGTGCCCCCACCTCTCCCTCATTCATGTGGTGGAAGCTCCACTCACATAAAAACCTCTCCACTCACATGCATTAATTTTCCACCAAAATTAATGCAAGCTCTCATTTAAATAAAACTCTTTTATTTATTTATTCAGAATTTTGTTAATTACTTTAATTAACAAACATTCACATAAAAACCCTTGCTAGTATTCCATTTCACATGTAGAACCAGTTTCAGCAATTTCAACCGAAACAGTTCCGGTGTCTAGTGAAATAAATTCCTGCGCTTTCCTTTTCTTTTTCTGGCATATCATTTGCTCTGAATGGTGTCGGTATCCCTTAAGTGTGTAACCCTACGGTTCGCGAATAATGCGGACATGATCGAGACCCTTCTCCGATCAATAATCAGTAGCGGGACCTGGAGATCCATACTGACTCCCACACATTCAACGATGACTTCTGTGATCATGTGAACCTTTTACGCTAGTATCTTAATCCCTTTGTTTCACGATATATTACATGTCCGAGATTCGATCATCGGTATCTCCATACCTAGTTTGATCTCGTTACCGACATGCACTCTTTTCTCGTTCCCATGATATAACATTCTAGTGATCAAATCACTTGCTTGCAAGCTAATCAATGTGATATCACCGAGAGGGCCCAGAGCATATCTATCCGTCATCGGGATGAAAAAATTCCACTCTCGATCCATGGGTCTCAACATAACACTTTAGTAGTTCTGAAGCCATCTTTATAATCACCCAGTTACGGTGTGATGTTTGATGTCATCAAGAAACTCTTCCGGTGTTAGTGATTGACATGATCTCATGGTCTAAGGATTAGGATCACTTCGTAAGTTGTTATAGCAATATAAACTCAATGAATTTGATCGTAATGCTATACTTCGGATGAATGTTCATCACATCATTACACTAATGTTGTGACCTCGTTATTAACAACATCCAATGTCCATGATCAGGAAACTTTGATCATCTTGTTAATCAACGAGCTAGTTTATAAGAGAGGCATAACTAGGAACTTCCTTTTTGTTTATTAAACACACATGTATTAACGTTTCCGTATTAATACAATTATAGCATGTAAAATAAACATTTATCATAAATAAGGAATACGATAATAACCACTTTATTATTGCCTCTCGGGCATATTCCCTTCAGTCTCCCACTTGCACTAGAGACAATAATCTAGTTTGAAAACTTTGTGTATTGAACACCTATGGCTTTCTAGTGTTCCATATACGCAATTGCAAGTGGTTAACATAATCTACGGATCTGATGCTTTCAGGTCCGTGTGTATTTGCATGTCTTTGCGTCTCGAGGCATCACTCATTCTCCAATGAGATGGCATTGTATAAATTTGGTCTTTTGGTGAGACCTTTAGCTCCTTGGGGTTAAAACACGTCGATACTATTGTCGTACAATATATCTTTAGTGTTAGCCCGTTACGAACAACACCTTAGTTTGATAACAAACTACTTGAAACAAATTCCCTCCTTTGCTGCTACTATAGCAGTCATATACTTAGCCTTTTGTTGTAGTATTCGTCACAATGTCTTAACTTTGGAACTCTTCCAAATCCATAATGCAATCTCCTTTCCATTACATTGTGCCACCCATAGTTTAAAATGAGATAAACTTAATTTGTATCTTGTGACAAAACTAGTATCAAAGTAACTCTTTACAATGAACTATTTGTAATTGTTTGTCACCTCTACACAAATATATTCTTAGTTCTTCCAAAAGATCATAAGGATATCCTTAATATAGTCCAATGATCATTTTATGATTCATTCTGGTATATGCTCATAACACTTAGAGCATAGGACATATCTGGATGTGTACATATCATGGTATGATTGATCAAAACATTCTCGTGATTTCACTCATCAAGTGTCAAAGCACTTGAATCTTGTTTCACTTATCAAGTGTCGATACACTTGAATCTTGATTCAATTCCTTTCCATGCGACAAGAACCATTTCTTGTCGTTTCTATATTGAACTCCTTCAATATCTCATATATCTACGTTTGGCACAACCATATTGGCGTCATAGTCTATCCACTATAGACATTCACGCTAAATATTCGGGGTTTGCCTAAGTTTTTCATCGAAATGAAATTCTTAACCTTTGTCAATAAAAGATACATCATTTCTAATCAACAAGATGTAATCCACATAATGTATTAAAAATATGTCTCGGCGCTCCCACTTAATTTCTTGCAAATGCAAGCATCTTCATCGGCTCCTGATGAAAAACTCATTTTTCATCATGGTGAAGATTCCAACTCCACGATGCTTACTGCAACCATTGAAGTTTGCATGCCCTTTTTAGCATCCTTTGAATTAACAAAACCCTTTGGACCATGTCATGTACACGTCCTAGGTAACCATTCTATTAGAAGAACTTTGTTTTGTTTATTCATCTACCATATACCAAATTATATGTAGTGATTGCTACTTTAATCCGTCCAGACTAAATATCGCTATGAAAGATCAAATCTTGTCATAGTCAACTCCTTGAACATTGTCATAAAATACTTTACGACATGTCGACTATTTCATAGATGTGAAATATCCTTGTCTGTTTCTTTATAGATCCAAATACGACCAATAGGTTTTTACACCTTTCCGGAGGGTCTTCCAAGTTCAAAACTTGATTTATCGTGTATGGACTTATCACGGATTTTATGGCTTCAAGCCATTTGATGGAGTCAGGGCCCATCATCGCTTCTTTGCATGTAGTCGGTTCATCATTATCAAATAATGATTTACTCTAAAATCTCAACATTTGATTGTTTATCCGACCGACTTGGTTCAATAAGAACTTAGATCTCCGTGACCACAACCTTTGAGGCACATAAGCTATGAGCATTATGGCAGCCTCCGGAACGATTTCGGTCTTGCGTAACTCAAAGACATTTAGCTAAGGTTCGTTAACCTTATCAAAGTTCTATTGTCCTCCCACTTAACTTTTGCAAAAAATTCCTTTTTCAAGAAACTTCACATTTCAATCGACAAACCCTTTTGTCCTCGGTGTTATGGAGGAATACCCAATTATTATTCGAAATAACCTACAAAGACATGCTCATCCGGCTTCGGTTGTAAACATCTTACTTATGTTTAGCATACCAAAATTTAAGAAATGACAACTTGGGTTACCCCAAACCATAACTTCCATGGTGTCATTTCAACGGATCAAGATGGAGCTCTTTTCAGTGTAAAAGCGGTAGTCTCTAAAGTTTCAATCTTTTTAAAACATAATGGCAGTTTTATCAATAACACCTTTGATCCAACCATGTCAAACAAGGTTTCATTACAAATCTCAAACACTCCATATTCCTATGGTGTTTCGGGATATGTAAATCTAGGTGTTTTGCTAAACTTGCAACTCAAATAAATCCCTTTATGATAAAATCATAATTCATTTATTTTCTTGTTACACTTGTAACTCAAACAAATCCCTTATGATAAAATCATGAACCATTTATTTTCTTGTTACAATGATTTTCCACTTCATCTTGAAAGTCTTTGAAAACGTTTTTCAAATATTTCATACTTCTTTCTCATTAAGTGAATATTCACTCAATTTTCCGGAGAAAACATATGAAGTTGAAACCCATCGTTTACGACTCCACATAATGGACTACATACATCGATATGTATAAATTCCAACGATTTAGTCGTTCGTTCTTCTTTGGCCTTTGAACGAAGTTTTAATTATCACGTGGAAAGTCTCACAAGCGTCACTTGATCAAATCAAAGACTCCAAAAATCCATGAATATGGAAATTCTTCATGTTTTCTTTCCTATATAATTTAAACAGCGATGTCACTTCATAAGTGATCTTTCAATCATTTGTCCTGCGACATTTTAGCATTAGGTTTTATGGATGTGATCTCTCCAACTAGATTTGTAAATCATCCATCTAATATGGAATATGGTAATTATTTGAACAACCTTTGTTCTCATAATACCTGATTTAAATAACAATTATTAAAACAAATCTTGAAGTCAAGCTTTGATGTCAACGAGAAATACAAACAACGGTTTGTTTGTTTTCGATGAACATCATCACATATTCTCTTGCTAGTTACTTAGGGCATTGTGGTTCATGAATTGCGTTGTTTTGTATGAAATTTCATACCAACCAATTCGGTATCCAATACCCAAGAACCACATTGTTTAACAAGCAAAGAATACAACCATAACATGTATATCATCCATATACCTAAATTGGATATTTCCAATCTTTTCTTTTCTGCCAAATATATTTTATAGATTCTCTTTCAGCGTTTCCTTTTCCTTTTTAAAAGAATCTATGAACATCAAAAGTGGCGCCATATACATGACACATAGTCCAAAGCGTGTATATTCAAATAATAATACCTTTGTACTTGCACTTTGAAGTAGATCACCATCATCAAATGATCGGTATTCTTTCAAAATCCATTCTTTAGTAATCTTTTAGTATAGTAAACACTTTACATACATCTTCTATTCATCCTTATCATGACGACTTTCATGATCAAGCTACTGTATCTTATAAAGGCGAATCGTGAGTATAACATTATTTTCCAAAACCCTTTTGGATGATTAGGATGTCTAGCATCTCCAACCTTCGTAAATTCTCATCCAATATGAGAACATATATTATACTCTATCATTTTGCAACCAAAACATTGTTTCAGATATCGTTATATCTGCCACACATGATGGTTTCTGAAACAATTCTTTCAGCTCCTAGATAAACTCGATATTTAATTGAAGAATCATGGAGGCAAACATGATACTTAAGATACTAACACTGTAATTGTTACTCTTGATTTAATACCAACTATTAAATTTCACGGAGTAAATAGAGTTTGCTGAAAGTTTGCAATAGGACTTTAAACTTTGATTGACACTCAACAAAATACGATACCAGTTCGTAAAGTATATATCCAGAATTCTATAGTTCTATTATCTCAATTACAACTATGCATAAGGTGGTGAACGAATGCCAATGACTACAACAAATTATGCAAATTCACTTTGATTTAATTTATGATAAATTGAGTTCTACTAATCCAAATTAGAAATGAACTCCCACTCAAAAACGACATCCCTCGTGCCTTTTTGGTGATTACATGAACCAAATCCACTACACCAAGTCCGATCATCACGTGAGTCGGTGTAGCTTCAAAGGCGAGCATCAAATGGGCATCATATCTACTATATGACTCATGCTTAACCCTTCGGTCCGTGTTCCGAGGCCATGTCTGTACATGCTATGCTCGCCAAGTAAGAACCTTAGTATTCGCGTGTGTAACTGTCTTACACCCGAGATATGCTCGTGGATTCAAGTACACCTGATCATCACGTGAGGCCTTGAAGCGGCGATACATTGTCGGTGCATACTTAAGGAAGAACACATTTTTATCTTGACATCTAAATGAGGGATCATCTTATTATGCTAATAAAACGCCAAACAAGCAATATAAGATGCAATCAAACATCACATGTTTATTAGTGAAATGATATGGTTCCCGCATATGATCTCTATCATGTGCACCGTGGTATGATCACTATCATACCTTTATGTGTAAGGCCAAGGTCTATGGAACTTACACGTTTTGTGTGTTGTAAGAGTATCATCTCATACTTCTACTTACAACATCACCATATCATAACACTAGCCTAGCAACAATCTAAACTAGACGCCTCTAATTTATCCATTGCAAGTTTTACGTGGCTTAGGGCTTTCGAAGATAGAACCGTTCTTACCTACGAACATGAACCACAATGAGGATAACCAAATTGTTGACAACTCGTTGCAAATTAGATATTGACTATAGTAGAAGAGACAGACACCCGCTAGCCACTTATGCAAAACTAGTTGCATGTCAAGCGTGGAACAGGTCTCATGTGCGAGGACATGTAAAGTTTGTCCGGGCCGCTTCATCCCACTATGCCACCAATATCCAAAGTACAACAAAGAATTAATAAAATGATCATCATCGCCCATATACTCATATGTGTACTACCCGTGCAAAATATCTACGCATAGATCTGGCTCTAATACAACTGTAGGGTTCGCAGCATAGAAAACAAAAATTTTCCTACAATGGGAACATCTAAGTACCAAGATCTATCTACTAGATACAAACAACGGGTGGATATACATCCATAGAATACATACCCTCGAAGACCGAATAGCGTTAACGAGGTTGTTCTCGTGGATGATGTAGACGAACGCTTGCCGATCTCAAGATCATGATGAAGTCCGTCTGGTCCAGCCGGTCCAGCACGATCAAGTCCAGCACCTCAAAGCAGTGGTGCATCCGTGATCGCACACACGTACGGGTACCCCGACAACCTCTGCGCCCTCGCTCCAGCGAAGCAGCGGAAGCAACAAATCCTTCCAGAAAAAGCCACCGGAAACATGTATCTCGCTGATCCGAGACCATGGGGAAATTCTAAAGGGGGGAGAGAGATCCTTCGCGAGGAGGTGTGAGAGACAAGTGAGAGGAGGGGGTCCTTTTATAGGGGAGGGGGGCATCCCAAGGGGGCATGGCCGCCATGGAGGTTCCCCACCTCCCTCATTCATGTGGTGGAAGGTCCACTCACATAAAAACCTCTCCACTCACAATTCCACTCACATGCATTAATTTTCCACCAAAATTAATGCAAGCTCTCATTTAAATAAAACTCTTTTATTTATTTATTCAGAATTTTGTTAATTACTTTAATTAACAAACATTCACATAAAACCCCTTGCTAGTATTCCATTTCACATGCAGAACTAGTTTCAGCAATTTCAACTGAAACAGTTCCGGTGTCTAGTGAAATAAATTCCTGTGTTTTTGTTTTCTTTTTCTGGCATATCATTTGCTCCGAATGGTGTCGGTATACCTTAAGTGTGTCACCCTACGGTTCGCGAATAATGCGGACATGATCGAGACCCTTCTCCGATCAATAATCAGTAGCGAGACCTGGAGATCCATACTGACTCCCACACATTCAACGATGACTTCTGTGATCGTGTGAACCTTTTACGCTAGTATCTTAATCCCTTTGTTTCATGATATATTACATGTACGAGATTCGATCATCGGTATCTCCATACCTAGTTTGATCTCGTTACCGACATGCACTCTTTTCTCGTTCCCGTGATATAACATTCTAGTGATCAAATCACTTGCTTGCAAGCTAATCAATGTGATATCACCGAGAGGGCCCAGAGCATATCTATCCGTCATCGGGATGAAAAAATTCCACTCTCGATCCATGGGTCTCAACATAACACTTTAGTAGTTCTGAAGCCATCTTTATAATCACCCAGTTACGGTGTGACGTTTGATGTCATCGAGAAACTCTTCCGGTGTTAGTGATTGACATGATCTCATGGTCTAAGGATTAGGATCACTTCGTAAGTTGTTATAGCAATATAAACTCAATGACTTTGATCATAATGCTATACTTCGGATGAATGTTCATCACATCATTACACTAATGTTGTGACCTCGTTATTAACAACATCCAATGTCCATGATCAGGAAACTTTGATCATCTTGTTAATCAACGAGCTAGTTTATAAGAGAGGCATAACTAGGAACTTCTTTTTTGTTTATTAAACACACATGTATTAACATTTCCGTATTACTACAATTATAGCATGTAAAATAAACATTTATCATAAATAAGGAATACGATAATAACCACTTTATTATTGCCTCTCGAGCGTATTCCCTTCAGATATTCTATTCTCTGCCTTCCATTGCATCAATGCGAGTGTGATACCGAGTTTTGTGTTACCATCTTTGCAATTTGGGCACAATAATTTTTTGTGATACTCTAACGTACGCTCCAACTTCTTCTTCTCATTTTCATTTTTGCATTCTCTCTGTGCATGAAAAATGTCCTCACAAAGATCATCAACGGTCTCATCTGATGCATGTTATTCACCTTCTTCTTGTTCATTGTCTTCTATTGCAGTACCACCGTATTCAGGAAACATTGGATAGTTGTCATCGTTCTTTTCTTCTCCGTTCTCGTCTATCATAACCCCTCTTTCTCTGTGCTTTGTTCAACAATTATAGCTGGACATGAAACTGGAATGAATCAGGTGGATGTGAATGATTCTTGAGAAAGAGTAATCTTTCTCATTCCGACATACACGACACGGACAACACATAAAACCATTCCGCTTGTTTTCCTCAACCACATCGAGAAAAGAATGTACGCCCTTAATGAAAGCGTTAGACATTCCGGGAGCACCGTATATCCATGGCCGGCTCATCTGCATTATAATTAAAATCTTGGATCACATAAAAAGCTTGGATCATTTTCACTTCATTTACTTGTTGAAATATAAAAATTTAGTTTGTACTAAAAACACACACACACACACACACACACACACATATATATATATATAAATATAAATTTACATGCACCAATTTTTGAATTGGACAAAAGTGTTAACATAAAAAATGTTGATTTTTAATTTACTGATCTAGCAGCGAAAATCTCATTCGATTCTAAGCTCAGAAACTCTAAAATTACACATCTCAACTTTTTGTAACTTTTTGCATAATCAAAATTTTTCTAAAATTACACATCTAAAATTCTCTCTACTCTAAAGCATGAAATCCCTCTCTACTTCTAGAGCATTGAGCTAAACTAACATTAAGAGATGAAAGAATAAAGTCGGTAACTTTTATAACTTGGATTGATGGGTGCCACCAAGTCATGAAAAATGGGGATAAATTTGAGCTAGCTTGGAGCAAAATGGGCATGGGTCGGCCAGAGACAAACCAGTGTATATATAGAAAAAACATTAGTCGTGGTTGGTGTTACAAACCAGGACTAGTTCATGGTCTTTGGTCCCAGCTTGTAACACCAACTGAGACTATAGTGTCTCCTAGTTCCTAGCCGTCGGTGTCAAACCTTTAGTCCCGGCTGATATTACTAACCGGTACTAGAGGTCCCCATCGAACCGGGACTAGTCACGTGCGGCCTCTTAGCCGTTTAAACCGGGACCAGTGAGAGCACTAGTCCCAGTATCAAACATATCCAGGACTAAAGCCCATGGCAGCTCCAAACCAAAAGTCTATTTTCTACTAGTGTCTCTATTGTCATAGTCACCATTATAAGCTCGCTGTTGCCACTAACGCTGGCCCTCGTCTCTATTTTTTCCTTCACAGATCGCATTAGCCGTGTATGTGTTTTGGAAGTCATGGTCGCCATCGGCCGACAATTTCCTATTGGCTGCAGCAATTTTGCTCTTCATCTCTGGGGTTGTCAAATGTGTTGATAGACCATTGAATCTCAAGAGCTCTACCTTTGAGACATTATCCAAGTTTGTGAATGAAGTAGCTCAGAATGCTCCGAGAACAGGTAACATACTTGGAATGGAAGAATACATAAAGAAAGCAAGACATGTCTTTCAGAGCGCTGAGGCCAACAATGAGCAACTGCAAACTAACAGTAGAAGATTTCTCAATATGCCAACAAAGCTATTTGTGGACTTTTCACATAGCTATTCTGACCGCCTCGAGAACCTAAGATTCTTCTGGCCACTGGAAGAAGATCACATGTACGTGGCGCTCAGAGCAGGACAGGGTATCACTTTCGATCTACTCTACACCGGAAGAAATGCGCCACTCATAGGCAATTTTGCAGTGGACTCAAAGCATTATTTCTCGGTCACACTTGGATCAGCTATAGTTGTCCCAATTGTGGCCATTGTTCTCTTCCACGTTAGCAGCAAACAAGCATACAGGGTTGCCGATGTTGTTGTCACATATGTGTTACTGTATGGCACTGTTGCTGTGGAGATCATTTCATTTTGGTTGATATCACGTTCGCAGTTTATGTGGTCTGACATGGTTGCTCAACACAACATTTTTGGATTCTTTGCACGCAATAAAAGGCACGCCATGTTGATGAGATTCGCAGCCTGGTTCCAGTGCAAGGACTTGATTGACACATACTGGTGCATGGATCCCTGCTATGATTCCCGGCACATTACCAGACTTGTTCGTGCGCACATTATGGTAATGTGGACGGGTCACATAAATACTGTTGAGGATTACATTGACCACACCAATGTTAGGGGTGTTGGCCCCAGTGCCCTACGCCGTCGTCGACGGACGACGACGATCGATGGCTCGACGGCGAGGCGGCTGGCTGACGACGCACACGTACAAAAAAAATTTATTTATTTTGTTCATAAGCAGCAGCACACATGTACACAATCAACAGCTAGCACCAACCCACTCGCGTCTTTAGAAAAACGGGATTACTATTCATAACAAGGGGTCAATGGATACTTGAGGGCATGAACTGTGTGCACCTGCGCTGGAGCGTAGAGATGCCATTTGACGAGAGTGTCATTCTCTGGCACATCACGACGGAGTTCTGCTGCTTTCTCTCTGGTGAATTAACTTCCGGTCAGGCTCGATGCAAGGAGATGTCCAATTATATGATGCATCTTCTGTTCGCCGAATCTGAGATGCTATTGCCAGGCAGCAGAAAGGGTATGTTCACAGCCGCTTACAACCAACTCGATGGCATCCTCTTTCGGCGAGAGGAGGGGGCATGGGATGATGCTAACGCACTTGTGGGGAAAGTAATTGCTGAACTGCAGTCTGGTGAAGTCCCGAAAGAAGCAAATTTCTTTCATGGTGCTTGGTTTCTTGCTGAACAGTTGATGGAACTAGATGGCATGGACAACAAGTGGCTTGTGATCCAAGGGATGTGGGTTGAGTTGCTCTGTTTCTCTGCCAGTCGATGCCGAGGTTACCTTCATGCCAAGAGCCTTGGTTCTTCGGGTGGAGAATACCTCTCCTCTGTCTCGCTCTTGCTGGCTTTCACAGGAATGCCGACGCTGACCGACAGGCTTCAAACAGCGCGTGCATTTCGACAATCTCCACCTGCCTCTGGAAGCCAACCAGGTACGCCTGATAGCCCGGTGGAGACTGCACTCCAAGTTGACGAAATTGTTGTCGCACCATAAGTAAGAGCTCTAGCAGAACTGCTCCTGTTCGTGCGTCTCGGTCCGAGACTGTCATCCCTTGCACTCGTAATTCAGGCATGTCCTTAGCTCCTTCATGCGCCCTTGTATCTTCGTACTAGTATATTTCAGTTGTCATTGTGACCTTAGGTCGAGATGTTTTGCTTTCTGTCTGAACATGTTAGTTCATTCCAGTGTCTGTCTTTTTGGCTGCCTTTCCGTACGATGTGTGGCACAGTTCTGTCGTTTTGCCATAATCCAGAGGAAAGGTTCACTGCTTAGCCTGTTCTTCTATATGATATATACTACAGTATGAATGATTTGTGCGCGATTCCGTCCGTATTCTGGAAGTCCATAGCTGTTGTGTTTTACGCTGCACTTACACATCGGACTATCAACTATCATGTGTTTGGGCTGCTGTTGTTTTTCTTTCAAATCCAGCAAGCTAGTTGGCTCAACTGTTGTGGTTCCAGCGTTTCTATATCTCCCCTCCTCACTCTGTTCAGTTGTTAAACTCTGACGCCAAATTACCAAATAGTAACCGAGTTTTTGCGTAGTGATGCTTCTGTGCTTGCGCCATTATTGCAAGGTTTCAACTTCTAGCAAATAGTAATGGGTTTCTTCCGTGGCGATGCTTCTGTGGCTCTGTGCCGTGACTACTAGGCTGCACCGGGAAATCCAAATGATGATGATGATGAATGCTGCGCTTGGCGATCGAAAGGTTTTAGTAATGTTTACCTTTTTACCTCATCGACTTGTTCAGTCAATGATGATTAGTGAATGCCCTGAATACTGAGATGACGATATAGACGGTGTTAATGAATTCAGAGTACCGGAGAAGTTAGTTGAGAGGTCCAGTATCAGGAGTTTGTTACATAGAAATTTTTTCTAGTTTGAAATAAGTTTTGGCTCCGCCTTATAAATAAAACCACGCAGCCGATCCGATACAAGATGGTGAGAAGAACCTCTTACAAAGTAGATAAAAAGTAAACAAAAAAGTACAAGAAGGACCAAAACTTGCCACCAGAGACACCGAAACAAGACCGTGTGGAATCGGAGCTCCACGACTACGCTCCCATAAGGGAAACGATGCAACCGACACTATCGTCGAGACCACAAGGTCAAGGGTTTCCACCCGGAGCCCTAGCGCACCGCAGGTACAAGGGTGCCCCAAGAGGGTTACGACACCCTGGGGCATCGTCACCGTTGGCTTCAAGACGCTGAGCTTTCGCCCGAAAAAACCTCCACACGCGCCAGATACCTTGGACCATCCAATGTTCCCGAGTCCAGCCTCCATAACGCGATATGGGGGAGCCGGTACGCCCCCAACTCCAGGAACTCCCGCTGCTGCTACTTGCCATCCAAATAACCGAAGAACAGGGCCACCCACCACCACCGCCATGTCACTCGCCGGAGAGTCGCACGTGCAGTCCATCTTCCAGGGGCGCCGCCCTGGTGTCCAACACCTCGCTCTCAGGGAAACATGACATGGGGAGACCATAAGAAAGCGAGGTCTGCCGACAAAAGAGTCAGGCCCACATGGGTGGCAGCCTACGGTGACCCAACGTACCATTGCATGATATAGTACACTATAATCGTTGATATAACACCAATAAAATACCGTTCCACCAGTATTACATCCTTCAGAGTGGTACAACAGAAACACAGCAGGTCCAAGACATAACCATAGGTTACAACTCGACTCTTACAAAAGATCCAGAGAATACTCTAGGTTAAAGAGAGAGAAAGAAACTTCTTACAAAGAAGAACCAGAAATAATCAACTCATAACTATCATGCTAAAAAGATGAGCATCTAACTATTTGGCTTGCATTGCTACTATTGTAATACTCTATAGAAGTAGGTTCTATGGCTAAAGATTATACTCCTATCCAATCAGCAACTTCGTCTTCACTTTTATGGATGTATATATGTTGACTTTCTTGACTCTATTGAAGAGCTTGTGCTTTTGATGATGATTCCTTTGAGCATAAGTTGATATAGGTGTCGTCTTTATTGGCTTCAGAATCTAGCAAGGGTTCAGAAGGTACGTTGAATACGAGCGTACTCAGCAAGTTCACTAAAATGGAGTGTTTAATACATTAGCTACAGACACAGACCATAGGTCATAGGCTATGCAGGTTTTCAAAAACATTTCTTCAAAGATTGTTTTTATTCTGAAAAACTATGTCCGTCAGCCTTCACAGGTTTACCAGAACATTTATGGAGTTCCTTTCCTACCGCGTTCGTAGCTCCATCTCGGGGCAGGGAGTAACAGGTTATACTTCTTACACTCCGCAGAGGTGCATTATTTTACTCATGAGAGATATTAGCTTTGTTGTACATCCGGGCCGCGAACCCATTCACACTTCCTTGGTATGAGTCCCAGACTAAGATCCAAGCCAATCACTGCCCTTCTCCATGACCCCATATGTCTGCACGATCCTTCGGGCCGGACTACATCTCCGTTAAGCCTCCTTTCGGGCAAGCTATAACCCTGATTAGTTTTCGAAGACTCTATGAGCTGGTTGTGCACCTGGCAAGCTCCATAAAGGTCTGACTATACCTCTAGAAGCCGCTCACAGATAATCTAGACACCAAAATCGTGGGTCCTAAGAGTGCCCACCCATATGCTGGATCCTCTCAAGGAATCACAGCGTCATGTTAAGGTTGTCTTGCCTACATATGAAAGGAAGAAGATACATGTGACTTCTCTGTCACATTAAAAATCGCACAGTTAACGCGTGATATATGGCGCAAGAATTACTAGCGACATTGTAGGGTTTGTAGCATAGAAAGCAAAAAAATTCTACTGCAAGAACACATAAAACCAAGATCCAATCTATGGAAAAGCCAAGATCTAATTTACGAGATAGGTGCAACGAGATTGATGAGAACTACCCCTCGTAGATCCAAAGCCTTAACGAGATTGAAAGGACTATGTTTTTTCTTTGTATTTTGGTGATGATGACAATCCCACTTGTGATCTAACATTGTGCTTGAGTTTCAGGTTATTTGTTTATTGATGGAGCGTATGGAGTTTGTGGATGCCCTTCCCGGAGTCTCGCGAAGACGGCGACCTTTTTGTTTTTCTCTTTCTCTAATTTTATTGTTTTAGGTCACCATTCTATCAAGAGGGGGTCCACCTCGGAAGGCTATGGGGAATCAATTGTTCTTGCACAAACCATACTTGCACCGCCATAGCCATCATATTCATCAACGAGAGAGTGGGTTTTGGGATCATTTGTGCTATTTTTGTCTGATTGGAATTTTTGGCCAAGAGCCGGAAGTTCCGCCCAGGGATATCTGTGGAATGGGGTCTGGCTGTATTTCTGGTCCAACTTCTGACAGAAGTTTTGCCCCCAATTCAGAACCTTCTATTTTGAAGTGTTCTATTTGGTGGAACTTCCACCGGAAGTTCCGGTTGCAGGTCTGGTCAAGTCTGACCGGATTCTTCGAACGGAATTTCATTTGCTGATTCCGCTGAGTCTCTGAGCGGAATTTCCGCCCAGTCATCAGAACTTCCGGTCAGGTGGTTCGCGACCCAGTTGTTTCTGCTCCAAATTCCGCTCCAAGTTCCGATCAAGCTCAGTATGCTTCCATATGGGAGTTGTCTATTTGACGGAACTTGGCCCGGAATTTGCTCCAGAAGTTCCACCGGAATTTCTGGTCATGCCTTACCAGAATTTCCGGTCGAACTTTGGAGCGGGCGTCAACGGTCTTCGAGCCGTTGGAGGCTTGCTGAGCGGAACTTTCTAGGGCCCCACCAGAATTTCCGGTGGAGTCGTGGATAGCTAAACGGTTCGTTTTGAAGGGGCCTATTTAAGGCGCCCTTCTTCTTCCTCCCACCCAACTCTTCATTTTTCTCTCTCCTCCAGTAATACCAGAGCTTCATATCCCTAGATCTCTCTCCCTAGCCACTCAAACCTCTTGATCTTTTGAGGAGTGGGAGAGGTGACCTAGATCTACACTTCCACCAAAGAAGATTTGATTCCCCTACCTATCCTTTGTGGATCTTGTTACTCTTGCGTTCTTGGAACCCTAGACCATGTAGGGCATCCTCGGAGCTAAGGGTATGCATTGTGAAGCTTTGTTGTGTCATTGAGGGCCTTCAATTGAGTTGTGGAGCTTCCCTCTCAACCTTATTGTAAAGGTTTCGGTTGGTGCCTTCAAGGTCACCGGTTAGTGGATTGTGAGGCCGTCTTTGTGGTGGTGCTCACCGGAGAATAAGGTGAGGCCTTTGTGGCGCTCGGGTGACCTTGTGTGGCCCCGACACCTCTCCAACATGGACGTAGATTCCTTGGAAGTAAACTACGGGAATTACATCTTTCCAACGGAGACATAGCTTCCTTGGAAGTGTTATAGTTTCTTTATTTTCTTATATAGATTATTTTCTTTTAAATATTTTGTAATAATCTTTGTGATGATTTTTCTTTCCATAATAAACCATGAACTTATTATAGTATATACTCCTATTTATTCATGAAACTTAGTCCTCATTAACTTATAGCTTTAGGGGAATTTTCTAATGATGATCCTTCATTATTTTATGTTACATAAAGTTCTAAGGAATTAATATGGTTAATATTATTCCCATGAGTTTAAGTGATATCAAGGTATATAATTTGTTATAATTTGCATAGAAGTTAGGGTTTAAAATTATAAATGTTTACCATGAGTTTTAGGAGATTTAATATATTTATATTATTTTATAGTTATGGATAAACATTAAGGTTTAAGACATTTTGCCTTCATGTTTGTAATCATGAATGATATCACCATCTAAAGTACTCCCTCTATCCCAGTTTATAAGACTTACGCGTATCTCTAGGTTGTCCGCATGAGCTATATAATATGAATTATATAATATAAAAATTATATCATTAGAAAATACAACATTTAAAGTTTTTAATAATATAATTTTTATCTTATGTTTCTCATGATAACTTGGTTAATTTGTCAACCTAGAAATACGAGTAAGTCTTATAAACTGAGACGGAGGTAGTAAAATAATGGGGTTTTCCTCTACGATGACTTGAGAGATAGAATTGATAATTATAGTTTCTAAGCACATACGATTTTGATGTTTGGGAATGACAAAAATGTGCTTAGGTGATTTGCTATAGGAAAATATTCCTATAAGCCATTGTGGAAATAAGATGATTGATCAAACAGATGAAATAGATATTAAGTTTGATTATAGATTTAAGGTTGAATGTTTACCAAGAATTCTTATTTTCCATACTTCATACTTCTGGTCTTCTAATTAAGGAATTCCTTTCCTAGATATACTACTACTTCACCTCCATCATCATGTGTTAACATGATGAGCTTTACTTCACAAGAATATACTTTCCAATAGTTTCCTCCTCCTGGATCAATTTGTAAATCCAATGATCTTGACACTAAAGCTCTAAATACTTTCCTCATAGGAATATCTCCCACTTCTAGAATGCTTATAATGACTCCAAATACATTTGAATGATTACTCTCTTACTTCATAAATTACTTTGTAATCTCACTTATAAAACTTAGAAGCTTGTCACTGAAGCTTTTCATAATCTTTTCCTATCAATATTTGGTTATATCCACTACTCCACTAATGATAACCCCTAATCCATTAAGTAGTTACTTTTAACTTCATTCTTACACTTCCTTTATCACCCATCACTAATGTTACTCCAATAGATGAATATACCAATCCTACTTCCTTCAAGTGTTTAGTATTATCTAGGAGAAATATACTACTTCTAGGTCTCAAGGCTGTCCTAGCATTAGCTTGATCATACTATCTTATCTTTTACTTGCCTTAGTAACTCATACACCAACTTCTCATTTATCCATTATGACTTATCATAACTAACCTAGGATAACATATCTATACTAGGGTTTAATCATGTTATATCCACCAATGTCACTTCTACATGATATAATTATTCACTCTTAGTGACTTGAGCATGATCATTATAATCCTTTGATCATTTATGGCTTAGGTTTTTAGTTGTCTAATCAAGGCTTTTATCAATACAACATTACAATTGTATTATAATTATCTTCTCAGTATCTCTGACTGACTAGAAGATATTATTCATTGACTATACCTACTTGATCCAATAGGATTACTCCTGGTAACTATCTTCAATATCCATCCTTGTAATATTCTTTGTTACCATATAAATATGTATTCTAGATAACTCTTCTATCCATTCAGGAGTGAGTTAACTCCATCAATTATCATATTGATTTGTTTCTCTTCAATCCCATCCTATACATGATATCTATAACTAGCATTACCACTTACCTCTTCTTACTTCTTTCTCTAAAGGACTTAAAGTGATTGTTATGGTAAGAACAAGAGTTGATAGATCAAGAATTGATGGGTTAATACTTGATAGATTAATAGTTGACTACCCAACATTAATGTTCAACAGATATTAGAATAAGGTTCAATAGAGATGATAAGGATTGATATGCAAAGAAAGATATGTGGTGAATGGTCTTGACTTGATTTCCTTCCTACTTAACAAGTGATAAGGAATTAGTGTTTAAGAAATAACATGATGATCATGGTAGGAATGGATAAGAATGATATAGGTCAATACTTAGTTATTGAATTCTTGTTACTTGGGTTATATTCTTGATACGTCGGAAACGTATCTATAATTTTTTATGCTCCATGCTTGTTTAGTATCTACTTTGCTTTGCTTTGTCTACACTTTGAGGTGTTTTTATATCTTTTCTGGAACTAACCTATTAGCAAGTTGCCATAGTTCCAGTTGCCTGTTTTCTTCTGTTTTTGGTTCCAGAAAGGCAAAAAATCAATATTCTCGGAATTGGACGAGACAAAAGCCAAAGTCAATATTTTACCGTTGGGGACACGAATCCAGAAGATGAGACGGAGACGCGAACCAGGGCGGACAGACCCCCCTAGGCGTGGGTGGGCCCTGCCCCGCGCCTGGGTAGGGTGTGGGGCCCCTGGCCGCCTCCCAGCCTCGCCTCTTCACCTATAAGAATCCCTCGATGCAGAAAACCTAAGTACCCAATCAATATTCCATGAAACCTTCTGTAGCCGCCACCACCGTCGTCCCTAGATCGGGGGGATCTGAAGTTCTTCCCGGCACCCTGTCGGAGGGGAGATCATCCCGGAGGACTTCTCTCCGGTATTATGCGTGAGTAGTTCCACCTTGGACTATGGGTCCATGTAGTAGCTAGATGGTTGTATCTCCTCCTTGTGCTTTCATGTATAGATCTTGTGATCTCCGTTCATGATCAAGATCTAATCTATTTTTAATCAAGCATGTTGTGTTTGCGGGGATCCGATGGATATGAGATTATTATGTCAGATTGATTAATGGTTTTGTCTTTATGATTCTATCATGTCTCTGTTGTTTGTGATCTTGCATGCTCTCCGTTGTTAGTAGCTATCTTGGCCAAGTAGTTGCTAGTCGCTCCAAGAGGGGGTATTTATGCTCGATAGTGGGTTCATGCCTCTAGTTTCCAAGGGAAGTGACAGAAATCTCTTTAGTTGTAGATGTGTTGTTGCTACTAGGGAGAAAGCAACGGTCTCTTGTTCATGGAACAAGTGGATTGTTTACCTTACACATTTTGCTTAAAGCAGTTGTTTGTTTCTTGCAACTTAATACTGGAGGGGGTTCGGATGATAACCTGAATGTGGACTTCTAGTCATAGATGCAGTTGGATGGCGGTCTATGTATATTGTTGTATTGCCCAATCGAATCTCATAGGATCTTTTTGACTAGTATTGCATTGTTATGCCTTTCTCAGTTCCTATCAATTGCCCTGCTGTAATTTGTTTACCCTTTATGCCATGTTGTTTATCTAAGGAGAGCACCTCTAGTGAACTATGGTCCCTGGTCCAATCTTTACCATTGATACATCTTCCACTATTACCTGTTTAGTTGCTGCAAACCATTACCTTCCACACCATATGTTTAATCCTTTGTTATAGCAAACCGATGAGTTTGACAACCTCACTGATTCGTTGGGGCAAAGTCTTGAGTTTGTGTTGTCCATGTCTCCGTGTTGCTTGCAACACTTATGTGACGTTTCCTTCCTCCTACTGGTTCTATAACCTCAGTTTCTTACTGAGGGAAAACTTGATGCTGTGCTACTTCACACCTTTCTCTTGGGGTTCCTAACATACTCCACGTCAAGCACCAGGTTCTCTGGTGCCGTCAAGGAGTCACCATCAAGCTTTTCTGGCGCCGTTGCCGGGGAGGCTAAGGACGTATTCATTAGGGGAGTCCTTCACTTCCTTTCTCTTTACTTTGTTTTTAGTTTGCTTTGTTTTTAGTTTCTTGGTTTTGTTTGCCTCTTTTCAAAAAACTCAAAAAATAGTCTAGTTTGGTTTGCTTGATTTATTAAAAAACACAAAAAAATTAGTTCCTGCTCTAGCTGCTGTTGTTTTTGGCTTGCCCACCTTTGCCAAAATGAACTCTGCTGAGAACACCAAGTTGCGTGACTTCACTAGAACCAACAACAATGATTTCCTTAGCACACCTATTTCTCTACCTGCTCCTGATGCTACCTTTTATGAAATTAAGCCTGCTTTGTTGAATCTTGTGATGAGAGAGAAATTTTCTAGTGCTAGTTCTGATGATGCTGCTGCCCATCTTAATAACTTTATTGAACTTTGTGAGATGCAAAAGTATAAGGATGTAGATGGTGACATGGTTATACCCTAAGGGTACACGACATCAGCATACCTGTTCTAGCCCAAGGAAGGCCCACGAGAATATACGCGGCCCATGAAGATTTTCGGGTGGCCCAAGCCCATGACATCTTCGGATCCTTGGAGAGCAAGACTAGAATAGATAGAATATTCAAAGGGGAGAACCCTAAACCTTTAATCGACTCGATCTGTGCCCGGGACCTGCCTACCTCTATATAGAGGCTAGGAGGGTACGACGAGAAGGCTCTCTCTTATACCACCGCATACACACCTCCACGCCAGATTGCATCTACGCACCCCTGTAACTTTCGGTTTCGCCGTAATCAAGAGTAGACAAGAAGGAGTAGGGTTTTCCCTCTAGGGGCCTGAACCTGGGTAAATCTCGTGTCCCCTGGTTGCTTGTCTATTAACCGTTCCGCGATCTCCAGCACCCCCATCTTCTCCAAAACCCAAGCTCATAACAATGGGCATTGACGAGATTAAACCTCGTTAATTGGCGTCGTCTGTGGGAACTGGGGCGCTGATTGTGCGATCGTGATGGTCCCGACGAAAGAGATCTACAATTCCTCGATGATGTAGAGCCATCTCCTCTTCGGCGCTTTCGACTTCACCGCCCACTCGCCAGCCACCCTGAAGTACTTCGAGCCCGTTGGCGACGGGCTCGAGATCCTGTTCGAGAGCTTCTGCTTCCAGGTGGGTCAGATCGGCACTCTCTGCCTCCCAGAGCGGGTGCCTCTACCATCGATCAGGCCTGCCTTGTGGACCCCGCATCCCATGCTACACACGTCAGCGTTGGCAGATGAGTCATACGACAGCAGCAGCTACAACTCAGATCTGTGTGATCCACCATCGGATGAAGGAACCTATGATTCTGGATCTGAAAGTTGCGGTAGCAGTGATCCGACCTACGGACGCTACCAATGCTCTCTGGCCATCCGAAGCAACGTGGATCAGCAACCGCCCAACCCGCCGCCCAACCCACAGGGCAGAAACGGCGAGAACAGGAGGCAACCATCCCCCCCCCGCCCAACGAGGACGACCCTGACGCCAATCGAGTAATCCACCTCAGCGAGGAAGGATGGAACCAAGCACGCGAAGTCGTGGCGGGCAACAAGATCCTGCCTGTGGGTGCCTCACGGGACCTGCTGATGGCATACCACCTGCTCCTCATCGAAGAGCACAAAAAGCAGGTGAAGATGCAAGAAGTACTCAACAAATGCAAGCAAGCAGCCTCGGAGTCTAGCGCGCGGTGAGCTGCGCTCTCCGCCGTTGGCGGCTCCAACTCGCACGACAACAATGCCAACAAGCATCGTTCTCGTGTAGAGAACATGGACCCCGCTACACGTCGCGAGGTGACCTGAACCCTCAATACGTCCTTCATGGAGATGGACGCCAATGGCAACGTCATCCCGAAGACGCCGCAAGCTACGATCATGGCAGCCACGACATACCTTGCGTCCCATCCACCTCTGGTGGGGGACCCGAAGAGGGCCATGCACAATTCCGCACTAGCCGGACTCGGACTCGTAGGAGTTGTGCTCCACGAGGAAGCTCCTGTGGAGCCAAAAAAGAAGGGTGCGGTCAGATTCAACCGCAGTCCCACACCCTCATCCGACGAGGAGGAACATGACCTACCTTGGCGACACAAGAGCTCACGACGTCGCAGCCACGACTACGATGCTCGAAGCGAACTCACCCAACGCAAGATCGATAAGGCACGCGCCAAGCGCGTATGCTCATCCGAATCCGAAGAGGATGACGACGAAGGAGAACTTTGCGGAGCCCGATGCTTCAGCAGATCTGTTCGGCGGACACGAACGCCGAGAAACTTCAAGCTTCCTTCGGACACTCCGAAGTTTGATGGCACGCAGGACCCTAAGGCATGGCTCAGTGACCACCTATCACCCGTCAAGCTGCATGGCGGAAACAAAAACACCGCCCTACAATGACTTTAGCTGTAGCTGACAGGCTGACGAGGTTTGATTTTGTCAGTGCCCATTGTTATGGACTTGGGTTTTGGAGAAGATGGGGATGCTGGAGATCGCAGAACGGTTAGCAAACAAGCAACACAGGACACGAGGTTTACCCAAGTTCAGACCCCCGGAGGTAAAACCCTACTCCCTGTATGCGCTCTTGATTACGGCGAACGAAAGATTCTGAGGTGCGCAGATGCAATCTGGCGTGGAGGTGTGTATGCGAAAGTATGAGTCGAGAGATCTAGGTCTATTGTGGGATGCCTCCTCGTTGGACCCTCCTAGCCTTTATATATGGGGAGGCTAGGTCTCAGCTACCGACACGAGTAGGTTACAAGTTGTATTCAAACTCTAGTCTTGAGGTTTCCTTGTCTTGTTCGCTTTGGAGTCTATGTCCATATGGGCTTCGTATCAGTCGAAACGTCATAGGCGTCATGGACCCTGGCAGGTCGTCGAGTGGGCCTTCCGTCGGGCTGGACCAGGTATACTAACATCGGGCACCCGTAGGGCATATCCATGTCAGTAGCCCCCGAGTGTTCAGTCGAATCATAGATTCGGTTGAGGACTCTTCAATCCTTCGGGTACAGTTGTCTAGGAGTGGAATTCCAGTGATTTTCAAATGGTGTACCCAACGCGTTCGTAGGGATTTTTCATCGCGCCTGCTGGCACAGATTTTTACTAGCAGAGCGCAGTCGTGTGTGTTGCCAGGCCATCAGATGATATCTGTAGGTCTTATCTTTGTGTCGCAGACACAACATCCGAATGTTTATTACCGCGAAGGTGTTTCGGGTGGCCAAGGAGGATGTTACTCACTTGGCATTGACTGGGGCAGAGTTGCCAAAAAGTTTTTGCATGCTGGTCCGAAGGATCGCAGTCGAAGAATTCATAGGGTGCACGACCAGCGCTCCCTATGGGAGTAGCCCCCGAGTGTCTGTTCGAGTTGTAGACTTGAGCAGAGACTTTAATTCAGCCGTTGATGGCTTCAGGTCCGTAGGACACAATTTTTTCGGATGCTTGAATCAATCCTCCCTATGGGAGTAGCCCCAGAGTCCATAGTGGAGTCGTAGACTCGACGTAGGACTCGAAGAATAGATCAGGTAATTCATTTCTCGGGTGCGCGGACAGCGCTCCTGATAGTAGTAGCCCCCAAGTGTCTGGCGAAGTCATAGACTCGGGCAGAGACTCGAGTCTTGTATCGTGTAGTTGTAGTCGAAAATCTCGTGGGCGTATCGCTGACCCGGAAGTACATCGGGTGCGCGACCAACGCTCCTGATAGGAGTAGCCCCCGAGTGTCTAGTCGAGTCGTAGACTCGAGTGGAGACTCATGTGAAGAGAAACCACTGACCCGGAAGTGCATCGAGTCAGCGTAGCCTGTGTAGCATCAAGTGATGCAACCATCCGAGGAGGATTTCGACTCGGGCCTTGAGTTTATGACGTAGCCAGTTGCTTTGTCGACTCCTATTGGAGGACTCGATACAATAGCGAGATCTAATTCGACGTTCCTGTAGGCTGCAGAAAACATAAAAAAATTGTGAAGTACTTGTATCTTGTGAAGAAATATTTGCCTTTTGGCTTGTATAGTAAGATTCTGGTGCCGATCGAGTCGACACTATTGCATTGTATGCTAGGCCTTTTCGTTAGCCTGATTACCCTTAGTCTCAATACCTTACCGAGGCACTCGGGGTTCAAGGATTCGACGGTCAGGCAGAATCAGCTACTCAGGCTGTCGCGTTCGAGGTGCTCGAGTGTGTGGAGCCGATGGCACATTAGGTTACTCGAAGAGGGCGCAGCCCCCGAGTGTATCGAGTGCGAGTTAAAAATAATTCAGCTCTAAGTAGAGGGAAACTTAGCTTTGTTGGTTATCATGAACGAAGTTGATGCGGTAGCGAGTCTCGTGGCGGACGCCGTAGCGGCGACGGGTTGCCAGAGTCGGTGATGGTAGAGAGCTCTACATCCGAATATTGTCACAATCGAAGACCATATTGGGTCGCCGCATCCGAAGAATGCAACGGGTCACCGTAACCGAAGGCCACACGGTTTGTCGGAGCTGAAGATTGCGGAGGGTCATCGAAGCGGAGGGATCCCCCGAGTCGTTGGAACCAAAGATCATAATGGTGTCACCGGAGTCGAAGATCATGCGGGTCGCCACAGTCGAAGACTGTAGCAAATCTCTGAAATCGTAGGAGCCCCCGAGTGTAGAATCAGCAGATGTGGTCGACGGAGTTGAAGTTGACCATGACAGACCCTCTAGCATCAGTCGAGCAATGACGAGGTCGAAAAAAGCCGGCCATAGCGGCGGTCATGTTCTTTGATTTGAACGCACATGACTTACGCCTTCGTCGGAATCCATGCATGCCTGATGTCACCAAACGTAATCTGCACATCATCTTGTATAGTAGGGCCATGCAATCCATGAAAAGCTTTTGTATATGAAGCCAATAAAGCTTGTATTAGGAACTCGAGCCATGCACGTTTAAGCAAAATTAAGATGAGCACGTCTGCTTTCTTCTTTCTTTCCGTGATCGATCTCGTTGTTTCCATCCCAAACTAAAACAGGATCTTCTTCATGGGAAGTTGGAAGTCGGGTCGTGGACTCAATCTTGATCAGACAAAGCTCCTGCTAACTCCCAAAATAACAGATCTAGGATCATACTTCTCCAGATTGATTGCTCTGATTACATAACCCATGTACGCCTATCTTGTTGTTGAATTGTGGCAAGGATGTGCTACAATGGAGGCACGCAGATCGTATCTTCAAAGAGCGTAGTTCGATTCGATTCAGCTTGTAGTGATCATGTAGATCCATCCATGTACGTAGGGTTTGAGTTCACATTGAGGCAGTTCCTGTGCGCTGACGGTGATTCCGCTGGCCCAATCCAAAGCTGACGGAAGATGACGCCAAAGAATTTGTGAGCCAGATGCGATCTGGCTGGTGGCGGCGAGGGATTCCACCGGGATCTTGATTTCATGCACAACTTTTCTTCATGGATGGGTCGTAGATCGCAGGTGATGGGACCGTCACGATCGCACAATCAGCGCCCCCAGTTCCCACAGACGGCGCCAATTGACGAGGTTTGATTTCGTCAATGCCCATTGTTATGGACTTGGGTATTGAAGAAGATGGGGATGCTGGAGATCATGTACCCGCGGGGTATTGACCTGACACGACGCTGACCACGCACCCGACAGAAGCAACGACATCGACTTCATCCGCAACGCCGAGTCCTTCCGGCTAAACGCCGCACGACTCCGCCACGTCAACCCTGACTGCATCATCGATTCTTGGCTCCTTATGCATGAGACGCTGACTCTATGCACTTCTGGGTCAGTGGTTTCTCCTCGCATGAGTCTCCACTCGAGTTTGCGACTCGACTAGACACTCGGGGGCTACTCCTATCAGGAGCGCTGGTCGCGCCCGATGTATACGGGTCAGTGACGCCCACGAGATTTCCTACTACAACTGCACGATACAAGACTCGAGTCTCTGCCCGAGTCTACGACTCCGCCAGACACTGGGGGGCTACTCAAAACTAGAGCACTGATCGTGCACACAGAAGATCTTCGAGTGGAACACTTCAATTCCTCACTCGAATCAACGATTCGACTAAGGGCTCGGGGGCTACTCCCATAGGGAGCACTGGTCGCGCACCCGAGGCATGATTAAGGTAGCACACCAAAGTTGATTCTTCGAGTCTTACATCGACTCCACTACAGACTCGGAGGCTACTCCCATAGGGAGGATGGATTCAAGAATCCGAAAGATTTGTGTCCTACGGACCTAAAGTCAACAACGACTGAATTAAAGTCTCTGCTCGAGTCTACGACTCGAACAGACACTCGGGGGCTACTCCCATAGGGAGCGCTGGTCGCGCACCCTATGAATTCTTCGAGTGCGATCCTTCGGATCAGCATGCAACATTTTTTTCGGCAACTTTGCCCCAATTAAATGCTAAGTGAGCAACATTTCTCCTTGGTCACCCGAAACACCTCCGCGGTGATAGAAATTCGGATGCTGTGTCTGCGACACAAAGATAAGACCTAAAGATAACATCTGATGGCCTGGTAACGCACATGACTGCGTTCTGCTAGTATAAATCCGTGCCAACAGGCACGATGAAAAATCCCGACGGACGCGTTGGGTACATCAATTAAATTCACTAGAATTCCACTCCTGTAAGTCCTCCGCGGCCTGAGTCGAATTACGCCAGCATATGTTCCAGGTTCGAGTTGAGGGACTCGAACCTGAAGAAGATCGTGTTGTTTCGCCCTAAGACAGTTAACTGACCCTGATCCGTCGGGTGAGTCAGGCACACGCAACAATCCCTACACATGAACTCTCGAAATATATAGTTGCACCCGAAGGATTGAAGAGTCCTCAGCCGAATCTACGATTTGACTGATCACTCGGGGGCTAGTGACATGGTTATACCCCGCGGGTACACGATCTCTAGCATCCCCATCTTCTCCAAAACCCAAGTCCATAACAATGGGCATTGACGAAATCAAACCTCGTCACAGGCGCAGCCCGGATCTGGCTCTGCAGCCTATCCTCGGGATCCATTCGAAGCTGGGAGGAACTGGCGTATAGTTTCGTCCAAAACTTCAAGGGCACCAGCAAGAGGCCAGCCTCGATCGAAGAGCTACGGGACTCCACCCAACGAACAGGCGAATCCATTCGCTCGTACATGCAACGCTTGTCCAACATCAAGAACTCCGCAGCACACATCTCCGAGTAGCGAGCAATCGACGCCTTCAAGGATGGCGCCAAATGCCAGGACTTCAAGGAAGAACTCGGGCGCGTCAAGCCCAAGACACTCAACCACCTCATGGACATTGCCAACAGGTGGGCAGATGGCGAGGACTCCGTCCACCGAGCACATTCGAAGGAGGAAGATGACTACGGTCACCGATGCGAGCGCCATAGCAAGCGAAGATCGCATTTCTACGACGGTCGCGATGGACCCGACATGGTCGCGGCTGGCTACGCCGACCGCCGCAACGAAAGCAATCGCAGCAGCGGCGGATACTGTGGAAACAACTTCCGCGATGGAGGATGCCCAACGCAATCGTGGCAACGCCACAGCCGCGATGACGAGCCCTCGGCATACGACAAGTTGTCAGGACCATGCACCATCCACTTCTACATCGACAAGAAGGATGGCAAAAATAAGGCCAGCCACATGCTTAAGGACTATCGCGAGTTCCAGAAACTCAGCGAGAGCCTGTCCCATATGAGACAGCAGGTCCCGAACAATGTGTTCAGAAACGTGCCCGCACCAGGCGACATCGCCCAGGGAGCTCCCCCGCCACCACCTGTGGGACCTTCGGATCACCCGGTCGCACCCGCGCAGAACAACGACGCAAGAGGGTACCTGTCGCCGAAAGGGGCCCTAATGATCCAGAAGGGGCGCCCAACTAACAGGGTGCAAAAGAAGATCACCCGCCAGGTCAGATTGGCTGTGGCAGCTCCACCTGCAATCCCTAAGTACCTCAGCGGTTCGGAGTCCTACATCACATTCAGCCGTTCGGATCATCCCCGCCAAATTCCTCGCCCAGGTCATGCTGCCCTGGTGCTCGAGGCACAAATTGGAGGATTCGAGATGAGCCGCGTCTTCATGGACGGCGGCAGCGGCATCAATCTGATGTTCGCCAACACCTTAGCAGCAATGCAGATCCCGCTGTGTAGCCTGGAACAATCCGGCACAACGTTCCACGACATCATCCCAGGGAAGGGCATATTTCCACTGGGAAAGATATGGCTCGACGTCATCTTTGCCACTCCCAACAACTTTCGGTGCGAACAACTCGAGTTCGAAGTGGTGGACTGGCCATCACAATACCACGCCATCCTCGGGCGCGTGGCATTCGCAAGGTTCCTGGCAGTACCGCATTATGCGTACCTGCTACTTAAGATTCTAGGACCCAGGGGCGTCATCACGGTCCACGGGAGCTTCACCCGGTCGGACCACTGCGACAGGGACTTCAACAGAATCTCCCAGTCATTCGGCATGCAGGAGGAGCTCACAAAGCTCCAGAAGTGACGGACAATGGGCATCCCCAGTCTCGAGGAAAAATGCACCTGAAATGTCGTTCGACTCAACAGTCAACATGAAGAAGTTATAGGTCCACCCGACAGACGCCTCCAAGACGGCGCTGATCGCCAATGACCTCAGCCCTGCATAGGAAAGAGCACTCGTCGAATTCCTCCGTGAGCGCTGGGAAATCTTCGCCTGGTGTCCGGCGGACATGCCAGGAGTTCCCAGGGAATTCGCTGAGCATGCACTCAATGTGTTCCCAGATGCCAAGCCCATCAAATAGTCCATCCGACGATTGTCCGAGCCTCGGGCCGAAGCCATCGGAGTCGAAGTCAACAGACTGCTCAACGCTGATTTCATCAGGGAGATCAAGGAAAGCAAGTGGCTGGCCAACACAGTGATGGTCCCTAAAAAGGACACGGACATCCTGCGGATGTGCGTGGACTTCACATCGCTGAACAAGCACTTCCCTAAGGATCATTCCCTCTCCCTCGGATCGATCAGATCATCAATTCGACTGCAGGATGCGAGAAACTCTCCTTCCTCGACGCCTACTCAGGCTACAATCAGATTCGACTGAAGGTCGAAGATTAGGAGAAAACGGCGTTCAACACACCGTTCGGAGTGTTCTGCTACAACACAATGCCTTTCGGGTTGAAGAACGCAGGTGCCACGTACCAGTGGTGCATGTAGGCATGCCTGAAAAGCCAGATCGGCCGCAACATACAAGTCTATGTCGACGACATAGTAGTCAAAACAAGGGAAGCCAAGACACTGGTTGATGATCTCCGCGAGACGTTTGACAACCTTGATCGATACAAGATCAAGCTGAACCCAGAAAAGTGCGCCTTCAGCGTCCCATCTGGTCAACTGCTTAGCTACTTCATCTCCTAGCGAGGGATTGAGGTGAACCCGAAGAAAATCCGGGCCATAATGGCCATGGAGAAACCGAAGAACCTCAAAGGCGTCCAACAGCTAGCTGGATGCATCGCGGCGCTGAGCAGATTCATCAGCCGCATGGGTGAGAAGGCCCTGCCCTTCTACCAGCTTCTACGCAAAGCGGACAAATTCGAGTGGACACCTGAATTGGACGACGTATTCGAAGATCTAAAGCGGTTGCTCTCCACCTCGCCCGTCCTGGTCACGCCAAAGGAACGTGAGCCCCTACTGCTATACATAGCAGCCACGCATCAGGTGGTAAGCACCATGCTCGTGGTCGAACGACCCAAAGATGGCAAGACTCACGGGGTCCAACGCCCTATATATTACCTCAGCGAGGTATTGACGTCGACAAAACAGAGGTACCCTCACTACCAGAAACTCGCCTACGGCGTGTTCATGACGGCTCGTCGGCTGAGCCACTACTTCCAGGAGTATCAGGTGATGGTCGTCAACGAGGCACCTCTGAATAGCATCCTGAACAACCCGGGAGCCATAGGACGTGTGGCCCTGTGGGGCATCGAGCTGTCCCCTCTAGACATAGTCTATGAGAAGCGCCATACGATCAAGTCTCGGGTCCTACCGGACTTCCTCGTCCACTGGATGGAGCTGCAGCTACCGGACACCCCGGATATGACACATTCATGGACAATGCACTTCGACGGCTCTAAGCGCGAGGCTGGAGCAGGAGCCGGAGTCATATTGACATCCCCGTAGGGCGACAAGATGAAGTACGTCCTGCGGATGAAATTTCAAGATTCCAACAACAAAGCCGAATACGAGGCCCTCATCCATGGCATGAGGATGACCATAATTTGCGGCGCAACGTGCCTGGTCATCTACGGTTACTCGAACCTCGTCGTCCAGCAGACGATGAATGAGTGCGACGCACACGCCGCCAACATGATCCCGTACCGTGCGCTCTACAACTCACTTGAAGGAGACTTTGACGGCTGCGAGCTTCAGCATGTTGGGAGGGAAAGCAACAAAGAAGAGGCCGATAAACTCACCAATATCGGCTCTACCTGCGCACGGGTGCCACCAGGTGTGTTCCTCGAACAAATCTGCGTGCCATCCATCAAAAGGAAATTCCCCAAGGGATCACCCGAAGAGGCAGAGCACTCGGGGGCTATGCTACCTGAAGGACATGAAGGACCTGAAAAGCTCGACACGGAGGTCGCAGTAGTCAACCTGATGCAGGTCATGGCAATCGAGGAAACATGGACGCAGCCGTACCTGCGATACCTGATAAACAGAGAACTGCCTGATGACCCGACAGATGCCCGTCGCATATCTCGCGGGTCCAAGGCCTTCACCATCATCAATGGCAAGCTGTACAAGCGCAGCATTTCGGGTGTACTCCAAAGGTGTGTCACCATCGGTGACGGCAAAACCATCCTCCAAGATATCCACGAGGGCATCTGCGGCCATCACGCGGGCATCCGCGCCCTCGTCACCAAAGCTCTACGAGCTGGATTCTACTGGCCAACGGCCATGAACGACGCCAAGGACATCGTCCAAAGGTGCAATGGGTGCCAGAGGTTCGCAGACAAACCACACGCACCTGGATCGGAGCTCAGGCCCATACCCCTGGCCTGGCCCTTCTCCTAATGGGGCCTCGACATGATCAGCAAACTGCGCAAGTCCTCAAAAGGAGGCCACGTCTACCTCCTGGTCGCAGTCGACAAGTTCACCAAGTGGATCAAAGCCATGCCCGTTACCAACCAAAAGGGTAAAACAGCCATGAAGTTCTTCGAATCCATAGTCTATAGGTTCGGCGTGCCGCACAGCATCATCATAGAAAACGGGTCGAACTTCATCTCCAAGGAATTCCAGGACTTCTACGAAGGCCTCGGAATCAACATAACATACGCCTCTGTGGCACACCCGCAAACCAATGGGCAGGTGGAAAAGGCCAACGGCCTCGTAGGCGGCAGCATCAAGAAACGCTTACTGAGCCCACTCGAACGACTTGCGTGAGCATGGGCAGAAGAATTACCCTCCGTCCTCTGGAGCTTGCGCACAACGCCAAACAGCTCAACAGGCTACACACCTTTATTCATGGTGCACGGAGCGAAAGCTGTATTGCCCGCAGAAGTACGCCATAAGGCCCCACGGGTCGTCGCCTAAAGCAAAGCCGAATCAACGGCCGCACTCGAATACACCGTCAACACACTCGACGAGGCACGCGACATCTCCGCGGCTCGATCGGTGGTCTACTAGCAGAGCCTCCGCAACTATCACAGCCGTCGGCTGCGCCCATGGTCCTTCTTCGAAGGAGACCTCGTCTTGCGACTCAAGAAAGAGGGCCCGAAGAAGCTCGAGTCACCTTGGGAAGGACCCTACGTCATCACCGAAGTCATCCCAGGTGTCGCCTACCGCCTCAAACACGTGGAGTCTGGAGTCGCATACTCCAACCCATGGAATGTCACACAACTGCGACGGTTCTACCCCTAGCTATCCCCCCTTTACTTTCAATAAGGCTACTCAGCCGAACAATGTACCTCCTCATTACGCTATGAATAAAGCTAAATGTCTCGCCCGGAAATTTTCTTTCTCGCATTTTCTTTTTGCTACAACACACTCGGGGGCTCCCCATTACCTCATGAATTCTTCGACTGAGGATAAACGCATGCACACCTGAGTAGATGATCACGTCAGGCTAACGAAAAGGGCATGCATACAACCAAGCACCACATGCTAATACAATTAACCTATACAACAAAGGGCATAACACGCCCAGTCGAATACATACAAGTTTTTACATCTATCTTTTTACAGGTCCTACCTATCCTGAAGGATCACCTACGCACGATGCTCAAAGAGATCTACAACTTGTTCGGCATACTGCCTCACAAACGCATAGTGCGAGCGCATGTCCCATAGGTCACCATCTGACTGAGGTGGCGGCCCAGCCGCAACAGCAGCAAGATTCACATCAGGGCGATGGAGCCGCGCGAGGGAAAGATTGGCCTTCACCCCCGCAACCAACTGGTGCCGCACCAGCTCCCTGATATGACGCACGTCTTGAAACTTCGCCAGCAAGCCCCAGAGAGTCGATGGCACTTCATCCAGGGGAAACATGACATGCAGAATCGACGCCAAGGAAGTCTTCACCTATCGTAGCACTCGCGATACCTGGTGAGCACGATCCTACACAGTCGCAAGGACCGTGGCACGGTTGCGATCCATCCAGAAAAAGCCACCGGCTTCCATATCTTGCTGGGTCAAGCAATTGATCCGAACTACAACACGCTCCTTCTCCTCCCTTGGAACAAGGTTAGCACCTGCAACACCTACAAAGTAAGATGTCCAGCCAACAGGCGCATCCGAAAACGAGCAGCAGCTCAAACAAACTTACACTGTAGCTGCTCGGCCAACTTCCGCAGCTACCCCATCAGATATTCCTCTCTGGCAGCACCTCGCTCCACCTTCGACTTCCAAATGTCTGTGTGGCCTCGAATGCCAAGCAACTCCTTCTCAAGACTACGGACGCGGTCAAGAAGAAAAGCAAGTTGCGACGCATCATCCAAGGATGGTCGCGGCTGCGGAGCAGACGAAGTATCGACGGGGTCATCACCCGAAGGTCCCTAGAGGAAAACAAACAAGGATATGAACAACACACAATTGATGAACATCTCGGAGGCTCATTATATACAAAAAAAGCCACAACGTGGCACAGGAAATTGTTCATGAAGATATTACAACAAAAGTAGATGACAACTATCCTACAACTACAAGGACTAAGCAGTTGCATCCTGAGTGGCCTCGGAGCCAGATTGCCTGCTCTTGACCTCCTCCTGCTGCCTCGCCACGTACTACTCTAGCAGGTCAATCAGCTTCGGCCCATAGCGCTTACAGCGAGCAACATAGAGAGTGAAGGCTACCTCGGAACCGTCGGGAGCCGTTGGCATCTGGGAGGTGACCTGATGAAGATCCAGCTCCGCTCCGGACGCCATGGCCATGTCTAGGCCCATGGAGGCACCGATGCCCTTCTACTTGCGCTTGTAGGCTGCAGGCGCATCCACGGATAGCGCATCCGCCAACAAGTCAACATCCTCAAGGGCAACGCCCTTGGGAACGAGCTCCTTGTAGAAGCGCCCGAGGACCTCCTTGGCCTTGGCAAGAGAGCCAACCACAGTACTACAGCGGTCTTCGACCACCGCAGTAGCATCATCCAAAGCACTACCGTGCTCCAAAGCACTGTGATTGAACTCAATGCCTACGGCATCTAGAGAAACGGAAAAACATAGAAAAGAATCAAATAAAGGCAAAGAGATGCAACAGCCGAAAGAAAAAACCGAAGACAGGCGAAATCACTCACCCGAAATAGCGTTGGCAACAGCCATCAGGTTCTCGGTCACCTCCTTCTCGCGTGAAGCCGCGGCGGTAGCGAGCTGCTCCTCGCGGTCCGTAGCTTCCTGCTGCAGGTGCTCCTTGGCTGCAGCTGCGTCAGCTAGCTCCCGCTCGAGGCGCTCCTTCGCACCAACGACATCTTCGGCTTTCTTCTAAGCTTGCCCAAGGCTCTTTTTGAGAGCATCAAGCTCGCGGAGGGCAGCATTATTTTCATCTGCAAAAAACAACAAGAGCATGCATGAGCTTCACAAGCCAGCAAGCAGACGAAGAAGTAGAAGATCTAGTTAAGAATGTACCTTGAAGCCACTGCATGGTGGCCTCCAACGCCAGGTGCTGCTTCACCAGCTGGTTGGCACCTTGCACAAAAGGTTGCAAGAAGAATCAACTTGTCAAGAAAAGGGCTCGAGGGTTGCGCCCAAGAAACAAGCAAAAAGACATCAAACGCATGAAAAACGCTCGGGGGCTCCCCCCGAGACATGCACAAAACAGAAGTAAAGATCAGCAGATCATACGAAAAGGAGGCTCCGGGGCTCCTCCCACGGCAAGAAGGGAAACACTCACATGATCAGACGGAGACTCTGAAGGTCTGGCTGTAGTCTTCTGGGAGACGATCACCCGAGCCTCCTACGGAGAAGGATTTGGAGCAGCGCCCCCAGAGGTGGCCACCGTTTGAGAGGGAGGAGGTGTCATCTTCAACTCCCCTACTAACTCCTGAGTGGCATCGCTAAAAGAGCCCTCGGAGGAGTGGCTGCAAAGTATAGCACCAGTCAAAGACAAGAAGACAAGAATACAAGAAAAAGTAACAATAGGCATTCGAAGGTACTTACGAGTCCATGTCTCTTAAGTTAAAAATAGGCAGGTCCCTCTTTCCTTTCTTCTCTTCCTTCTTCCTCTTCGCCGGCGGCTACGGAGCTACGGCCGGCACAGGAACGGCCGGGATGGGAGAGGAAGAGCCACCATCACCTCCACTATGACGTACAAGGCACGACGGGTCCCTAGGCGTCGGCGGAGTCGAGGCATCTAATGATTCGCTCGAGCTCCGTGCCCTCTTTTGGGTCTTCCCCTCGCTCGCCTCGAGGGATTCCTCAACTGGTGACTGCGCCGAGGGAAGCTCAGACACGGAGTCCACTACCTCATTGTCGGGCACATCCGGAAACCGTTCGGGTAGTGAAGGCACCATGCCAGGTACCTTGAATTCCTGCACAAAGAAAACAAACTTTCAGAACAAGGAAGTACAAGAAAACGCATTTGGAAAAAACGCCACGCGCACGTCCCAGATCTACACCTGCGGAACCGGTCGAGAGGCACTGAACGGAGGGGTCCGCGACTTCCCCAGAAGGTCCTCGTCAGCTTTGAACTTCAGCAGAGGGCGAAGGACTCTTTCGACGTCCCCCTTGTAGAGCTCCTCAGCCACAACTCTCGTTGGATCGTGGCGGCCATAATAAAGGAACATCGGGTGCACCTAGCTTGGAGCGGCTGCACCCGACGTTTGAGGAAGGTGCGGATGATATCCACAGCATTCACCTCCTTCTCCGGAATCACCTGGAGGTCCTCCACCCAAAAATAGAGCTCCTCTATCTCCTCCACCTCACCCTCCAAGATATGGTTCTTCCAGGATCTCTTCGGTAGGATTTTGTAGGTGGAGTCCAAAGGGGCAAGGCCGAAGTCCTGCCCATCCACTATGGAATCGTGGATATAAAACCACCTCTTCCGCCAGTATTGGATGGACTCAGACATAGAAAAAGAGAATAAAAGAAAGTTCGATCGAAGGGAAATGATACAACCACCAATCGGATAAACTCCGTCGGAGCTGGATTGCCTCTTCACGGAATAAAGCTTCCGGAAGAGGCCAAAGTGCGGCTCGATACCGAGCCAGCACTCGCAGAAAGTGATGAAGCAGGCGATGTGGAGAAGAGAATTTGGCGAGAGATGTTGGAGTTGGATGCCATAGAAAAAAAGCAGACCACGGAGAAAATCGTGGACTGGGAGAGAGAGGCCCCGAAGGACAAAGGCAACAAACATGACCCGAAACCCTGGGGGTCGACGGGGAGTTACCTCGTCGCCGGGGATCTTGACGGTCTCCTTGTCCTGCGGGATTAAACCCCGCTCACGAAGCTTGCGCAGGTCGCCCTCGCGCGTCTCCGTACGCCGCCACCCACCATCGGTGAAGCGCGTGGTGGCGGTGCCTTTCTTGCCACCGGCAGCAGCACTGGTGCCCGCCACGGTGGAGGCCTTCTTCGACTTCCCCATTGCAGTACGACAACAACGGCGGTACGAGCACATAAAAGAGGAAGGAAATGATCGGAGAAAGTCCAGCGCACGACGGGAGAACTCGAGAAAGTTGAAGCAGTGGAAAGCAAATAACTGCGGTCAAAACAAACCACAGATTTTCCCCACAGTTATAAGGACGAAGACGATGAACAGGGACCGTTCATCTGGAAGCCCTAGTGCTAGCATCAAATCCAACCATCCACGTGTCAGCATAGCAGCAAACTGTCGCTCGCACGTCGTCCACTACACACGGAAATCAAGGAGACTCCATAATTCTCGCCACATTGCGCATGACTAGTCAACTCCAAGTCGGAAAGTGGGACTCACGTTCGTCCAGTCACGTCACCTCTGGCACCACAGACGAGTGAGGTCACCGATCGTCAGCACTGATGTCATCAAAGCCATACTGGCAACGGTTACAAATTTTCGGCTGAACAAGTACTCACTCGAATCTACGATTCCAGCAACTACTCGGGGGCTACTCCTATCAGGAGCGCTGGCCACGCACCCGAAGCATGAATAAGGTACTACGCCAATGATCTACTCTTCGAGTCCTACGTCGAGTCTACGACTCCACTACGGACTCGGGGGCTACTCCCATAGGGAGGATTGATTCAAGCATCCGAAAAAATTGTGTCTTACGGACCTAAAACTAACAATGGCTGAATTAAAGTCTCTGCTCGAGTCTACGACTCGAACAGAAACTCGGGGGCTACTCCCATAGGGAGCGCTGGTCGTGCACCCTATGAATTCTTCAACTACGATCCTTCGGATAGAATGCAAAAACTTTTTTGCAACTTCTTGGCCACTAACGCTAAGTGAGTAACATCCTCCTTGGCCACCCGAAACACCTCCGCGGTGATAAAATTTCGGATGATGTGTCTCCGATGCAAAGATAAGACCTACAGATACCATATGATGGCCTGGCAATGCACACGACTCCGCTCTGCTAGTGAAAATCCGTGCTAACATGCGCGATGAAAATCCCGACGGAGGCGTTGGGTACATCATTTGAAAACTACTGGGATTCTACTCCTGTAAGCCCTCAACAGCCTGAGTCGAATTACGCCAACATCTGTTCCGGGTTCGATTCGAGGGACTTGAATCTTAAGAAGATCGTGTTGTTTTGTCCTAAGACAGTTAACTGACCCTGATCCTTCAGGAGAGTCAGGCACATGCATCAACAATCCCTACACACTAACATCATTCTCTAATGAACAGAAATAGCTGCACCCGAAAGATTGAAGAGTCCTCAGCCGAATCTACGATTCGACTGAACACTCGGGGGCTACTGACATGGTTATACCCTACGGGTACATGACATCAGCATACCTGGTCTAGCCCAAGGAAGGCCCACGAGAATATACACGACCCATGAAGATTTTCGGGTGGCCCAAGCCCATGACATCTTCGGATCCTTGGAGAGCAAGACTAGAATAGATAGAATATACAAAGGGGCGAACCCTAAACCTGTAACCGACTCGATCTGTGCCCGGGACCTGCCTACCTCTATATAAAGGCTAGGAGGGTACAACGAGAAGGATCTCTCTCATACCACCGCATACACACCTCCACGCCAGATTGCATCTGCGCACCTGTGTAACTTTCGGTTTCGCCGTAATCAAGAGCAGACAAGCAGGAGTAGGGTTTTCCCTCCGGTTTCGCCGTAATCAAGAGAAAGAAAGAATGGTTGCTATCCTTGCCTAAAAATAGTATTGATTCTTGGACTAAATGCAAAGATGCTTTTATTGGAAAATACTATTCTCCTGCTAAGATTATATCTATGAGAAGTGACTTCATGAAATTTAAACAACTTGATAATGAACATGTTGCTCAGATGGAAAGAGTGAAGTCTTTGGTTAAGAATTGTCCCACTCATGGACTCACTGCTTGGATGATTATCCAAAATTTTTATGCAGGTTTGAAATTCTCCTCAAGAAACCTGTTGGATTCATCTACTGGAGGTATCTTTATGTGCATCACTTTCTGTTGAGGAAACTTCCTCTTTGAGTGATAAGATTGATGTTATTATGGCTATGCTTGTTAATGTGAAAGCTCCCTTAGATCCTAATAGTGTTCCCTTAGCCTCTTTGGTCGCTCAAGAAGAGCAAGTTGATGTGAACTTCATTAGAAACAACAATTTCAACAACAATGCCTATAGGAATAATTTTGGTGGTAACAACAATTATAGGCCTTATCCTCCTAATATTGGCAATTCCTACGGAAACTCCTACAACAATGCTAGAAGTGCCCCCTCTGAACTTGTAGTCATGCTCAAAGACTTTATTAGTAAACAAACCACTTTCAATAAGGCTATAGAGGAAAAGCTTTTAAATGTTGAGAAAAATATATCCTCTCTGTCTGAAGCTCAGTCCTCCTTGATTAATAAAATGTTTGCTAAACTTGAAACTATGGAAAATACCTTTGCTACTGCTCATGCCATATAAGTTACTATTGATGAAAATGTTAGGCTATTAGCTCAACTTCTTGCTAGGTGGGAAAAGGAAGCTGAAATTGATAGAAACAATAGTGTGTGCACCATCACCACTAAACCACAAGTAGTCCTTGTTCCTCCTCCTACTATGTCTAAGCCCATTGAGCCTACTACTAGTGATGCTAAGTTTGATTTTGATATTGATGGTTGCAATATTTCTGAAGTGATTATGTTCCTACAAAAGCTTGCTAGAAGTCCTGATGCTAGTGATATGCATGTTGCTTTCACCAAACACATTACAGATGCTCTTGTTAAGATTAAGGAAGAGAAGATAAAAACACAAAGCTTCTATTCCTAGGAAAGTAGAAGATAGTTGGGAACCCATTATCAATGTGCAAGTGAATGACTTTGATCTCAAAGCTTCATGTGATCTTGGTTCTAGTGTCTCTATTATGCCTAGGAAGATTTATGAAATGCTTGATTTGCCACCTTTAGAAGATTGTTATTTGGATATCACACTCAATGATAATGCTAAGAAGAAATTCATGGGGAGTATTAATGATGTTCTCATTATGGTTAACAATGCTTATGTCCCTGTGGATTTCTATGTTTTGGATGTTGAAGACAATGCTTCTTGTCCTATTACTTTGGGAAGACCCTTTCTTAGAATAGTTGGTGCCATCATTGATATGAAAGAAGGCTCCATTAAATATCATTTTCCATTCAAGAAAGGTATTGAACACTTCCCTATGAGGAGAGAGAAGTTACTTTTTGCTCCTCCTTTGATAGCAAGTTTGATGTGAATGCTTCTTCATTTGAAAATAATTCATTCTTCTTCATTCTTGTGCCTAACTTAAAGGCGTTAAAGAAAAGTACTTGTTGGGAGATAAACCAAGGGTTTCCTTGAGTCTTGGAAGTTATTACTTCAGTAATGACCTCTCCTTATTATTTTTATTTGCTTTTTGTGCCAAGAATGACCTTTAATGAGAGGGAGGTAAGATTTGGGGAGTTGCTGTCCCGAAACAGATTTATGTCCTCCACCATAAAAATTCGCGAGGAGTATCTCTAACTTGGATTGAGCTAACAAATTACGAATAAATCCCCCAGTATGTTAGCTAACTTTTGTTAGTTCAACACTTTCTTATTTGAGCAACATAAGATGTTAGAAAAAATCGGTTTCTACCTATTAGTCTGTTTTGACAGATTTCTGCCATTATTTGCATTTGCTTCTTATTGATTCCTTTTTGAGTTCTCTTTAGGATAATTAAGCTTTTTGAAGGAGTTCCTACATTAGCTTGTGTTTTTAGTGAAAAGTCTTGTTGTTCCAAAGCTTTGCCAGACGTCTAATATCTTTTGAATAAACTAATGTTGCTAATGAAGATTGTGTGCAGTTTTGTATGATGGAAAATTTTCAGGTGTAGAGAGAGAATGATGCAATGATATGAATAATGGACAAAATCTCAAGCTTGAGGATGACACCAAGGTGTCACCCCAAGAAATATCCAAGAGGTACAAGCGTGAAAGCTTGGGGATGCCCAAGGCATCCCCTTCTTCATCAATAAAAAGCTCAGGTTTGTCTAGACACTTCGTTTTTATTGTTTCATGAACTGTTGTGTTGTTCTTGGAGCGTCTTAGTTTTTGTTTGCTTCGCTTAGTTTGTTAAGTTTGCTTGAATAAAGTAGTTTGAACCCCGTTATCGCTGTGTTGTTTGCAAATAAGTTGCTTGGTATTGGAAAGGAGTAGTAAGTTCTTGCTTGTAAGTGCAAGAGGAGCTTGCATTGATTGTGACTTAGACTTTAGCATGACATGCTAGGTGTTTTTTGACCTTATGCTTAGTGATTATTGCTGTATCATGTCTTGTTCAAAACAATTGGGATTGCTTAGTGTGCCTTGAAGAAATTATGCGTTGTTTTAGCATGCAAAATCATAGTATTGTGGTATTCTCCTTTGATGCTTTGTTTGGGTTGACTTGGCACATGCTCACACCATGTTATGACTATGACAAGTCACCATAGCATCTATGATCATTTAGTCCTTGACTTGTAGTACCACTCTATGCTTTGATTAGTAATGCTTTGTTGCACTACATGATTATGTTCGTTATTGCTCTCTTAGTTGGTTGCTCCCAGTCTTTTGCTAGCCTCCACTTGTATGAGTAAGGTCTACTCATGCTTCCAACTCCCAAGAAACCAAGTTATTCCAAAGTGTCCACTATAAATTACTATGCATGGTGTGTTACACCATTCCAAGTATATTCTTGTTTTCAGCTATCTTCCAATTAAAAACTATTTTGTTATGTGAAAACTTAGTGATTAAACTGATACGTCCAATTCGCATCACCATTCTATATCATAATTTGCCTCTATTCATTGATATATGTTTTATTATGAGGTATTACTTATGTCTTTTCCACTGTTTTTGCATGTTGGATGATTCTTGGAGGATGGACTCTCGGAGTCTGGATTCTGATGGAAAAAGAGGTGTTTTGATGCAATTTCGCAAAGATCAGAAAAATATTGGAAAATTATATTTTCCAGGAAGACTGAGGAAGCCAGAAGGGGAGACGAAGAAGGGCCACAGGGGGCCCACACCCCCTAGGCACGGGCCCACCTTGCCTCGCGCCTAGGGCAGGTGTGGCCCACCTGCCTGGCCTCCGACTTCGCCCTCTTGCCTATATATTCCTCACGGAACCCTAATACCAGGGGGCGACCACAGATAGATTTCCGCAGCCTCTGCGGGGTGGAAAACACCGAGAGAGAAAGATCTCTCTGGCAGACAGATTTCTGCCAGGGGAATTCCTTCCCGGAGAGGGAAGATCGTCGCCATCAACACCATCATCAATCTAGGGTTCATCGGTATCATCATCATCATCATCCACACCATCATCTCCACCAGCACCATCATCACCACTCCGTCCCGATGTAACAATTGTGTTGGGTATTGCTTTAGTTCTTAGGGGAAAATTTCCCGATGTTAATTACTATTGTAGTTGATGCTTGTGAGTGGAACCATTGGATTATTGTTTTGTCACATCCCAAAAAATTTCAAATTTGAAATGTGAAAAATAAAATAAACCAAATAAATAATTATTGAAATTTAGGGTGAAAAGAAACTTTTTGTTTCTAAATGGAAACATCAAAACCCATCTTGAACAAACTTTGAATGAAAAGGGAATCCAACAAATTTCAAAACAAGTGAAATGCATTCTTCAATTATGTGTCTTGAAATTTGAACACTTAGAAAAGTTAAAACCAAAACCCTAAAACCCTAATGGAAGAATAATTCATCTCCAAGATCTCTCTAATACTATAGATATGATCTATATAAAAATTTGTCAACAAATATTTATAAATGATCAAGAATGACAAATAAAAATATTATAAGACCATAGAAATTGGTTACACTTAATTTGGAACCATAGATAAAAACTTATGAATTTAATAAGATGAAAGGAAATAATTTCCAAAGGTAATATAGCTCCTATCTAAAATTTATACCAAATTATGAGCAAAATAATCCTAAAGAGATTTAAAAGGATAAACAAATATTAAATAAAAATATACAAATTGGAATCACCAATTTTGGCTCTTTAAATAAAAAGATATGTCTTTTATAAGATAAAGAAATAATAAATAAAGAATATTTAAAGGCCAAATTAAATCTTGGAGCAAATGGAATAAAGATAATCCAAATTCAAATAAAATAAATGGATAAAGAATATTCAAATAAAATTTTAAGGCATTAACCAAATTCCATTCTATTAAATAAAGACAAAATCTCTAATAGAAATGATTAATTAAATCATGAGAAAGTAATAAATGGAAATTTATCAAAGAGGATTAAAAAGTTATCAAATTAACTTAAAAGAATTATTTGATTAAAATTTATATGGTATTAAAACCATAATCAAATTTTATTTAATTGAAGACAAATGCTCATTTTAAATGATTAATAAATCATATTAAAATATTTCAAATAATTCAAAATGAATTATTTAACACCCTATTAAATGAATAAAACCTACTGAAAAAGGTTTGATGAAAATTTGAATTCAAATAAGAGTTGAAATTATATTTAATTTTTTTTTTGAATAAAGGCAAGTGCCTATTTTAAATAAAATATAAACCATAATTGAATAAAAGAATTATTCCTAAAATGGTATTTAAAATACATTTTTAAACAACATTAAAACTTACTGAAAGTTTGGCAAAGATTTGATTTCAAATGGTTGATTGAATTGTTTGAACAAATTCAAAACTGAATAAAAGAAAGAGAAAAAGAAAAATAAACAGAGAAGAAAAAAGGGAAAGAAGCCAGCCCAACCCAGCTAGACCACTAAGCCCAGTGAGCCCACTCTCTTCTCCCCGAATAATTTTCTGTCACTCGCAAAGTCGCTAACATATTGACCCCACCGATCTTCCCTCTCTCTTGTTGCCGCCAGGCCCCACCGCAAGCTCACCTTCGTCCTCACCCGCGCGAAGGCCATGCTGGTCGTTTCCTGCCGTTGATTGCCGACATGAATTCGGGTCAATGACGCAACCTTTACTCCCTGCGACCACGCTCGTTAAATCCCCTCCCTCTTATCTCTCTTTCCCCTCAAACCCCGCTGCTAGAGAGCCAACAGGCTGCCTCGAATTGACCTTGCACCGTCGCGGCCTCCGACGCACTCCGGCGACGATTCCGGCCGCTCCTCGCCTCCCCTTGACCCCTCGACCACTCGAGCCTGCTCCCTATCTCCAATCGCACCTCTCGACACCAACCACTCGCCCGCGCATGCCCCCTATAGTCGACAACATCTTCACCTGAGCGTCGCCACCGTCTGCCTCCATTCCGGCGAGTTCTCCCCATAAGCCCCGACCGCCCCCTTCTCTCTAAATGGTACTCCTGCAGTCACCGTCCTCGTGCGCATATAACGCCCCCATTTTCTTTTTTGGCATGGTCCGTAGCCTCACCAACGTCGACTACCATGTGAACCGTCGTCAGCAACCACTTCGGCGAGAGATTGCCAACCCGTCCGTGCGCCCCTGTCCCCACGACGACAACCTTGAGCTTCAGCACAACGAGGCGAACTCGGTGAGTTATTCCTCCCTCTCCTGTGCTTCCTGTATCGTCGGAACCATCCTCGTCTGACCGCTCCGCCGCCAGCCACCAACGCCAGCGCCGCCCGTTTCTGGTTATTTGACTTGGGCCGTTAGATCTTGATCAGACGCGTGAGATTAGAACTAACCCGAAGGGGTACGAATCCATCTGAGCCGCTCAGATCTAATTAGATCCAACGCTCCATGTAGCGTGATCCTCACGAATCGGTATCCGTGAATCAGAACATGACGCGTGGCCAACCTTCGATTTAAAAACCAGATTTTGTTCTATGGAATGTTCAAACTTGCAAAAATCATAACTTTTGATCCACACGTCCAAATTTTGCAAATTTTATATCAATGGAATCATAAAAACAAATAGTTTCCAACCATGCACTTTTTTAATGAATTGCTTCTGTAAAATTGGTTGTTTTTGCAGAAACATGTGTAGGCATATTTTGTGTATAAAATTCATTCTAAAAATGTTTTTAGGGTAAAATATTTTGGAAATGGATTTATTTGAACCTACTGACCATAGAAACCAACTTATGGATTTAAAAGTGTATTTTGTGAAGCTAAAGAATAAATCTTTGAATAAAAGCATTTCTAGTTAAATAAAAATATTGTTTATGTTTAAAAATGCTTTTTGAGTAAAACCTTTGGAAAATGATTTGATTATACTCTCTGACCCTAAACACCAAGTTTTGAGATTTAAAAATATATTTGGTAAACCTAGTAAAAATTATTACTTTGTTCCAAGGCATTTTTAACAAATAAAATATTGCTTGGGTATAAAAATGGTTTATAGGTGAAACCTTTTGCAAATGGTTTTAATATTAAACACTTGAACTTAAAAAACTAACATTTGTGTTTAAAAAATATATTTGCCAAACACTAGAAATTATTACTTTGATTTAAATCATTTCTAGCAAAACAAGAATGATTCAAATGGCCATTTTCACTAACTTGATATCAAATGGTTTTGCCACATTTATAAATTACCAATAGGTGTTTTAAAATGTTTATAACCTATTAGAAACCACTTTTCCAAATAAAAAAATCTTTGGCATTCTTGCATGCATTGCTTTGTTTTTATTATTCTATGTGATGATTGCTTGAATGGTAGATTTAATATTTGCTTGCTTGATTGACTTGTAGTGGAATTTGAAGAGTGTGAATATTGCAAGATCAAGGAGTGAACTTATATTCTATACCAAAAAGGCAAGTGGTGCTTCATAGTTTTGTCCCATTATTTTCACTATGCATTAGTGATATTTCAAACTAGGACTTGCATGGAATTTTACTAAGTGTGCTATGCCATGGGAAATCCTAGTAGTTTATGCCTTAGTAGAATTTTCCTAAGTTAAGATTCCTACTACTATCATGCTTAGCTTAGCTAGTAGAAAACAAGGGTGGATTATATTCATGCTATGAGATATTTCTAAGTCTATGACTTGTGTTTTGTTTAATAAAACAACTATGTGAATGAATCACCTGGGTGGAATGGAAAGGATGGATTTATGTTGAGTGGTTACACAAGTCCAGGGGACTGGTGAACCTTGTGTATCATACTTGTGGAATGCCACCCAGGAACAAAGAGATTTGAGATGTCAAATGTTGAGAAGCTTCCAGTGCAGTCACTTGGCATTATGGGATCTGCCTGGATCATATAGGTTGCAATAACTTAGCCAAATGGACAGTTGGTGGTAGGGGATGATAGGTTGGAACGCGTCCATTTTGTTCTCATTGAAGGATTCTGAAAGATGTTGTATTGATGCATGTCGAGTCTTGTGGGGAAAGTGCACCACCTATCGAGAGAGTAAAATCTAAGTACTTAGCCGTGTCCACGGAAATGGAAAATTTGAGCATCAAGACATGGAAGCTATCAAGAATCTCCCCATACCAATTTCTAATATAAAAACTTGTGGTTGAACAAGGGTTAAAGGATCTTCAATCAAGGATTGGTAGATGCCTTGGGTGATTTTTGCTAAACAAAAAATTAGTGTTTTCAAATGATAAGGAAAATCTATTTTGAGCAAAGCAAGCCTAAGATCGACTTAGCCAAATGCATATAGATGATAGACTCCACTATACTACCATAGTATCACTTGCCAATACAATTCAAATGTATTGACCTTTGTGGCTGTAACTTATTATGTTGCAGGTTTGTTTGCTGTTAGTTAAGTGTGTTGATTAGGATTACAAGTCTACAACCAACATGATTGCCTGTGACACTTTGAAGATGAAGGACTCCATGCTATATAGTTCTTTTCTGTTGCATTGTAATGAGATAGTCAAATGAGCTATGTAAGATGTAATGAATTATTTTATTCCTGGTTATAAAGTTGTAATATGACCTTTGTTTCTTGATATTACATCTTAACTGTGGATGCTAGCTATTGATCCAGGGACTAGCATTGTAAACACAGGGATCTCTACCTTATTAAAGGTTGGGACCTCTACAGATGGTATCAGATCACTGTGTTGCCTGTAGGATTGTAACCCTAGGATTGGACAAAACCCCTTCGAAAAATAGGAGTTGTATTTGTTCCAAAACTTATTTACAAACAATCTTGTAAACTCTTTCCTCAACCATTTTGGTTTTTCTTCACCTATCCCTTTTCAAACTTGATGGACAAAGCTTCAACATGAGCAAATAACATGAGCAAGGACTTCACCATCTCAAATGACTTCAACTTCAACATCACCAAGGAATTCAACTTGGACATCACTAAGGACTACAAGTGAGACAAGAATAACACTCAAGACTTGGATACTAAAGAAACACAACTTAGAAGGAATCATCATCAACTTTAAAGTTTTGTGACCAAGATGCAAGAATTTTTCCAAGGAAATCATGATCTTGTACATGAAGAAACAACCAAGAAGAATGTAATGATCTCAAGTAAACCATATAGTTGGACCACCATACTAATGATTAGTTTAAACACACCAACTTATGTGGTGTAGCAAAAATATTTTGTTGCCTAAAAATGTGCTTGAAACTTGTTGTTTGAGTGGAATGTTTGTTTGTGATTTCTTGCACATTGCTTGTGTGAATTGTGATGTGTGTGATTAGAATTTTTCCTATAGAAATCTGTTGCCTATTCTAATCCCAATCCAACCCAAACAGATGACTTCTCCAAGAGACTCCAACGACAAGAGTGGTGACAACAACCAAGAGATGGACATGAGAGAACAACTATTAGCAAACCAAACCCAGTTGAATCTGATGATAACTCGGTTTTTAGCCAGCAACAATGAGTTGGACCCAACCATACAAAAGTTTTTGGAAACCCAATCCCAATTGTTGCAAGGGATGACCACTCAAATGATCAACATGAAAGACAACCCTTCCCAAGGAGTTTGTGACAACAATGATGTCAAGGATGATATTATAGAAGGAACTCAAGCTTGCAATATTTGTGGAGACATGGATCACACTTCCAAAGAGCAAGAAGATCAATGCCCTAATTTTGAAGAGAAATATCCAACTAAGCAATGCCCCACATCTCAAGTGACTTGTTTCCTATGTGAAGGAAATAATCATGTGCGTATCCAATGCCCCATCTATCCTATAGTTCAACAAATGAAACAAGGTGGAATGCATCAAAAGTATGGAAAATCCCATGAGGAAACAACTTCTATCAAGAAGGATGAAAGCAAAGGCAAATCTCATATTGCACCTCCATACATTAGGAATCACCTTGATGGACAAAAGAGGAAACATAGGTATTATCCAAGGAATCAATTAAGGAACCGAGGAGATTTTCCCATCTTTGAGGTGAGATATGAAGAGGATGAACTAGAAGAACTCCTAGCTTTGGAGAAACCCAAGAAGAAGAAAAAGAAGAAGAAGGAAATTAGCCAAGTGTGGTGCAACAACTGCAAAGAGCTAGGCCAGTATATATCAACTTGTCCACAAAAGATACGTGAAGAACTCAACCTTGTCACATGTTACAATTGTGGTGACCAGGGACATTATGCAAGAAATTGCCCAGAAAATATGAGATACAAGAGAAGAAAGCCTATTAGAGATCTCAGTCTTGTCACATGTTTCAAGTGTGGAAACAAAGGACACTATGCAGATGTCTGTCCAGAAAAGTTTCATCAAGATCCTAAGCAAGCCAAGATGTAATCTAGTGGAAAATTTTTAAGGGTGGTATTACCCTAGTTGCCTTGAGCCAACTTGTAACCTATAGCCTCCCGAAATCTCGGGACGAGATTTCTTTTAAGGGTGGTAGCCTGTCACATCCCAAAATTTTACAAATTTTGAAATGTGAAAAATAAATAAACCAAATAAATAATTATTGAAATTTAGGGTGAAAAGAAACTTTTTGTTTCTAAATGGAAACATAAAAACCCATCTTGAACAAACTTTGAATGAAAAGGGAATCCAACAAATTTCAAAACAAGTGAAATGCATTCTTCAATAATGTGTCTTGAAATTTGAACACTTAGAAAAGTTAAAACCAAAACCCTAAAACCCTAATGGAAGAATAATTCATCTCCAAGATCTCTCTAATACTATAGATTTGATCTATATAAAAATTTGTCAACAAATATTTATAAATGATCAAGAATGAAAAATAAAAATATTATAAGACCATAGAAATTGGTTACACTTAATTTGGAACCATAGATAAAAACTTATGAATTTAATAAGATGAAAGGAAATAATTTCCAAAGATAATATAGCTCCTATCTAAAATCTATACCAAATTAAAGAGATATAAAAGGATAAACAAATATTAAATAAAAATATACAAATTGGAATCACCAATTTTGGCTCCTTAAATAAAAAGATATGGATTTTATAAGATACAGAAATAATAAATAAAGAATATTTAAAAGCCCAATTAAATCTTGGCCAAATCCATAAGCAAATGGAACAAAGATAATCCAAATTCAAATAAAATAAATGGATAGAGAATATTCAAATAAACTTTTAAGGCATTAACCAAATTCCATTCTATTAAATAAAGACAAAATCTCTAATAGAAATGATTAATTAAATCATGAGAAAGTAATAAATGGAAATTTATCAAAGAGGATTAAAAAGTTATCAAATTAACTTAAAAGAATTATTTGAATAAAATTTATATGGTATTAAAACCATAATCAAATTTTATTTAATTGAAGACAAATGCTCACTTTAAATGATTAATAAATCATATTAAAATATTTCAAATAATTCAAAATGAATTATTTAACACCCTATTAAATGAATAAAACCTACTGAAAAAGGTTTGATGAAAATTTGAATTCAAATAAGAGTTGAAATTATATTTAAAATTTTATTTGAATAAAGGCAAGTGCCTATTTTAAATAAAATATAAACCATAATTGAATAAAAGAATTATTCCTAAAATGGTATTTAAAATACATGTTTAAACAGCATTAAAACTTACTGAAAGTTTGGCATAGATTTGAGTTCAAATGGTTGATTGAATTGTTTGAACAAATTCAAAACTGAATAAAAGAAATAGAAAAATAAAAATAAACAGAGAAGAAAAAAAGGGAAAGAAGCCAGCACAACCCAGCTAGCCCACTAAGCCCAGTGAGCCCACTCTCTTCTCCCCGAATCATTTTCTGTCACTCGCAAACGAACCTGCAAAGTCGCTGACATATTGACCCCACCGATCTTCCCTCTCTCTCGCTGCCTCCAGGCCCCACCGCCAGCTCACCTTCGTCCTCACCCACGCGAAGACCACGCCGGCCGTTTCCTGCCGTTCATTGCCGGCATGAATTCGTGTCAATGACGCAGCCTTTAATCCCTGCAACCACGCTTGTTAAATCCCCTCCCTCTTCTCTCTCTTTCCCCTCAAACCCCGCTGCCAGAGAGCCACCAGGCTGCCTCGAATTAACCTTGCACCGTCGCGGCCTACGACACACTCCGACGATGATTCCGGCCGCTCCTCGCCTCCCCTTGCCCTCTCGACTACTCGAGCCTGCTCCCTATCTCCAGGCGCACCTCCCGGCACCAACCACTCGCCCACGCATGCCCCTATCATCGACAACATATTCACCTGAGCGTCGCCACCGTCTGCCTGCACTCCGGCGAGTTCTCCCCATAAGCCCTGACCGCCCCTTCTCTCTAAATGGTACTCCTGCAGTCACCGTCCCCGTGCACATCTAATGCCCCCATTTTCTTGTTTTGGCATGGTCCGTAGACTCGCCAACGTCGACTACCGTGCGAACCGTCGTCAGCAACCACTCCGGCGAGAGATTGTCGACCCGTCCGTGCGCCCCTGTCCCCGCGACGACAACCTTGAGCTTCTGCATGACTAGGCGAACTTGGTGAGCTATTCCTCCCTCTCCCATGCTTCATGTACCATCGGAACCATCCTCGTCTGACCGCTCCGCCGCCAGCCAGCGCCGCCCATTTCTGGTTATTTGACTTGGGCCGTTAGATCTTTATCAGACGCGTGAGATTGGAACTAACCCGAAGGGGTACGAATCCATCTAATCCGCTTAGATCAAATTAGATCCAACGCTCCACGTAGCGCGATCCTCACGAATCGGTATCAGCGAATGAGAACATGACGCGTGGCCAGCCTTCGATTTAAAAACCAGATTTTGTTCTATGTAATGTTCAAACTTGCAAAAATCATAACTTTTGATCCACACGTCCAAATTTGCAAATTTTATATCAATGGAATCACCAAAACAAATACTTTCCAACCATGAACTTTGTTTAATGAATTGCTTCTGTAAAATTGGTTGTTTTTGTAGAAACATGTGTAGGCATATTTTGTGTATAAAATTCATTCTAAAAATGTTTTTAGGGTAAATATTTTGTAAATGGATTGATTTGAACCTACTTACCATAGAAACCAACTTATGGATTTAAAAGTGTATTTTGTGAAGCTAAAGAATAAATCTTTGAATAAAAGCATTTCTAGTTAAATAAAAATATTGTTTATGTTTAAAAATGCTTTTTGAGTAAAACCTTTGGAAACTGATTTGATTTAAACTCTCTGACCCTAAACACCAAGTTTTGAGATTTAAAAATATATTTGGTAAACCTAGTAAAAATTATTACTTTGTTCCAAGGCATTTTTAACAAATAAAATATTTCTTGGGTATAAAAATGGTTTATAGGAGAAACCTTTAGCAAATGGTTTCAATATTAAACACTTGACCTTAAAACACTAACATTTGTGTTTAAAAAATATATTTGCCATACACTAGAAATTATTACTTTGATTTAAATCATTTCTAGCAAAACAAGAATGATTCAAATGGCCATTTTCACTAACTTGATATCAAATGGTTTTGCCACATTTATAAATGACCAATAGGTGTTTTAAAATGTTTATAACCTATTAGAAACCACTTTTCCAAATAAAACAATCTTTGGCATGCTTGCATGCATTGCTTTATTTTTATTATTCTATGTGATGATTGCTTGAATGGTAGATTGAATATTTGCTTGCTTGATTGAGTTGTAGTGGAATTTGAAGAGTGTGACTATTGCAAGATCAAGGAGTGAACTTATATTATCTACCAAAAAGGCAATTGGTGCTTCATACTTTTGTCCCATTATTTTCACTATGCATTAGTGATATTTCAAAGTAGGACTTGCATGGAATTTTACTAAGTGTGTTATGCCATGGGAAATCCGAGTAGTTGATGCCTTAGTAGAATTTTCCTAAGTTAAGATTCCTACTACTATCATGCTTAGCTTATCTAGTAGAAAACAAGGGTGGATTATATTCATTCTATGAGATATTTTTAAGTCTATGACTTGTGTTTTGTTTAATAAAACCACTATGTGAATGAATCACCTGGGTGGAATGGAAAGAATGGATTTATGTTGAGTGGTTACACAAGGCCAGGGAACTGGTGAACCTTGTGTATCACACTTGTGGGATGCCACCCAGGAACAAAGAGATTTGAGATGTCAAATGTTGAGAAGCTTCAAGTGCAGCCACTTGGCATTATGGGCTCTTCCTGGATCATATAGGTTGCAATAACTTAGCCAAATGGACAGTTGGTGATAGGGGATGATAGGTTGGAATGCGTCCATTTTGGTCTAAGGGAAGGCTTCTGAAAGATCTTGTCTCGATGCATTTCGAGTCTTGTGGGGAAAGTGCACCACCCCTCGAGAGAGTAAAATCGAAGTACTTATCCCTATCCCCAGAAATGGACAATTTGAGCATCAAGACATGGAAGCTATCAAGAATCTCCTCATACCAATTTCTAATATAAAAACTTGTGGTTGAACAAGGGTTAAAGGATCTTCAATCAAGGATTGGTAGATGCCTTGGGTGATTTTTGCTAAACAAAAACTTAGTGTTTTCAAATGATAAGGAAAATATATTTTGAGCAAAGCAAGCCTAAACTCCACTTAGCCAAATGCATATAGATGATAGACTCCACTATACTACCATAGTATCACTTGCTAATACAATTCAAATGTATTGACCTTTGTGGATGTAACTTATTATGTTGCAGGTTTGTTTGATGTTAGTGAAGTGTGTTGATTAGGATTACAAGTCTACAACCAACATCATTGCCTGTGGCACTTTGAAGATGAAGGACTCCATGCTATATAGTTATTTTTGCTGCATTGTAATGAGATAGCCAAATGAGCTATGTAAGATGTAATGAAATATTTTATTCCTGGTTATAAAGTTGTAATATGACCTTTGTTTCTTGATATTACATCTTAACTGTGGATGCTAGCTATTGATCAAGTGACTAGCATTGTAAACATAGGGATATCTACCTTATTAAAGGTTGGGACCTCTACATGTTTATGTTCAGATTGTTATCCATTATCATATCATCTTTGATCTTGATCCATATGATGTCTTGTGAGTTGTTCGTCTAGTTCTTGAGGACATGGGAGAATTCATGTTGTTATTAGTGGATTTGTGTTGAGTTATTATTCAATGGTTTAGTATTTAATGTTGGAATTATGACCTAGAGGCAATAATAAAGATGTTATTATTATAATTCTTGTTCATGATAATGTTTATATTCGATGTTAGAATTGTATTAAGCGGAAACTTTAATACTTGTGTGGTTTGTGAACAACACAGTGTCCCTAGTACGCCTCTAAGGACTAGCTCATTGATTAATGATGCTTAAGGTTTCCTAACCATGGACATGAGTTGTCGATTAATAATGAGATCATATCATTGGGAGAATAATATGGTGGACAGACCCAAACTAAGCGAAGCAATTAGATCGTGTCATCGTGTTCGTCTTTGCGAAGCTTTTCTTATGTCAAATATTTTATTCCTTAGACCATGAGATAATACAACTCCCTAGTATCGGAAGAAAGGTTTGAGGTCATCAAACGTCATCCTATGAGAGGGTGATCATAAAGGTGTCTCTCAGGTGATCGGAAAGTATCTGTTGGGTTGTATGTATCGAGATGGGATTTGTCCCTCCCAAGTCGGAGAGATATACTTCGGGCCCACTCGGTAATCGATATCAACACCGCTTGCAAGCATGTGGTTAAAGAGTTAATCACAAAGTGATATCGGATTATGGAACGAGTAAAGTACTTGCTGTGAACGAGATTGAACTAGGTATGACGGTACCGACGATCGAATCTCGGGCAAGTAAAATATCGCGAGACAAAGGGAATATATATATGGGATTGATTGAATCCTGGCATCGTGGTTCATCCGATATGATCATCTATGAATGTGTGGGAGTCAATATGGGTGTCCAGACCCCGCTGTTGATTATTGATAGAAGATCATGACTGCATATTCTCGAACCCGCAGGGTCACACACTTAACGTGTCTCGACGCTAGGATAGATTGGATAATTGGTTTATGAGTTTTTGTTCGGAGTATCCGATGGGATCCGGGACATCACGAGAGGTTCCGGAGTGGTTCGGAGAATAAGATTCATATAAGGCAGTGCAGTTTTTGGAGTTTGGAATTGTTCCGGGTTAATCGGTATTGTACCGGAAGCTTCTAGAACCTTCCGGAAGGGTACCAACGTGGCCCCACCTTCCGGGAGGGGGCATGGGCCTATGAGGGAGTGCCCTGGCTGCATTGGGTCAGGGGCACAAGGCCCCATAGGGCCCAGCCGGCCAAAGAGGGTTTAAACCCTAGATAGAGCTTCTAGACTTGGGGGAGGGGCAAGGGCAGCCGCCCACCCCTCTATATAAAGAGGGATGGGGGTGAACCACCCCTCACACCTTCCCCTCCAACCCTAGCCACCCTGCTGCCCTCCTCTCACCCTCCCGACTGTTTGTAGGCAAAGCCCTGCTGCAGAAATTCTCCACCATATACACCACGCCGTCGTGTTGTAGATCCAATCCGTCTCTCCACCATACTTGCTGGACCGAGGAAGGAGGAGATGTCGAGGTGCTGCACGTGTGCATCTCACGGAGGCACCGCCACTTGTGGTGCTAGATCGGATCGGATCGCGAGGAGGAGAAGCGAGTACGACTACATCACCCACGTTCCGACGAACGTTCACTGCAGCGAATCTTCAAGGGTATGAAGATCTAATCCAATCTCTCTCGTTGTTTGCATCTCCTAGATTAGATCTTGGCTTTCCCTCTGTTCGCATCCGTAGAAAATTTTGATTTACTATGCCGCGAAACCCTTCAGTGGTATCAGTGCTTGATCTATGCGTAGATGTGTTTCACGAGTAGAACGCAACATGGATGTTGCGGGAATTGATGTTTTCTGTTGCAAGCCTCTTGTTTGTGTTCTTCTTATGACGTGGGATAGTGAGATTGAAGCGGTCTAGGACAACCTTACGCGGCATCGTTCGCGAGACCAGCTCCGCACTTGACGTGTGGCTTGTTCCACACATGCGGCTGGTGGATGTCAGTTTCTCTCACTATAGTTGTCATGGGATCTACACCGGATTTTGGCAACCATAATATCACCGTTGTGGCTTTCCGTAGGTAAGAATCATTCTTAGCATCTACTCCCATAAGCCACGTAAAACATGCAACAACAAAGTAGAGGCGTCTAACTTGTTTTTGCAGGGAGTGTTTTCTGTGATATGGTATGGCCCAAGATGTGATGTGTATAATGTATGCGATGATCATGTTTTGTAATGTTCACGACTTGCATGTCGATGAGTACACAACCGGCAGGAGACATATGGTTGTCTTTATAATTGTGTATGACCTGTGTGTCAACTTCTTATGCGCCATGTGGCATCCCGCAAAAACCACTACTAGAAAATCGCGTTGTTTTTGTGCATTGCATCATCGTGACTGCATGCTCATGTCATCATGCCACATTGCATTTGAGCATCGTCATCATCTTGCATTCGCTTGCATAAAACTATTTGCGGAAAAACCTGTTTTTGTTTTCTAAACGCCCCGTCTTTGTTCCAAACGCAAAACCCGGGTCTCCGGATTATTTTGTTTTGTCTGCTATCGGTTTGCAAAAGCCCTGTTTGAAATAAATAAAATATTCAATTATTTTTAGTGGGGCAGCCGAACGGGCCGATTCGACCCAGTCGACCACCCCCAGTATTAAAACGGTCCACCTAAACCAGCCTACCCTAATTCCTATTCCTACCTAGTCCTAATCTACCCACCACTCACAGCTCGCCACCTCACCCTCTCCCCCAATTCCTACCCACCCTGCCACCTCACCAATCCTCCTCTTTTCCCCCCTCTCTCTCTTTCTCACACTCCCCACTCCTACCCCCTCTCCCTTACAATCTGGACCCACCTCTCCTGGCCCACCTCCTCTCTCTCTCTCCCCCTCTCTCTCACCTATCCCCCACCTACCCGCCTGCCCCCCTCTCACTTACACTCCGGTCCCACCCTGCTACCCTCTCCCCCAACCGATCCCCCACCGACAGCCCCTGGCCCCACCCCGGTCCCACCACCCACCAGCCCCGTCCCCTCCCTCTCTCTTCCACCTCCCGCCGGCTCCTCCTCCTGTCTGCCTCCCCGCCCCGAGATCGCCTCCGGCCATGGCATGAGCCACGCCTCGCCTGCCCCGCTCGCGCCTCCGCCCGATCACCTCGCCCCCCTCTCTCCTCTCCACCGCCTCGCCCCGAGCCCGCCGGCCTGCGCCCACCCGCCGCCTGCCTCTTTCCTCCTCCCTCGTAGCTCCGCCGCCACCTCCTCCTCCGTCAGACGCTGCCCTGCGCCGCCTCCTCCTCCGCCCGTCCGCGCCTCCCGTGCTCCAGCCGACCTCATGAGCCCAGCCTCCGGCCACCGCCACCCGAGCCGGCCTCCTCTCCCGCCTCAGCCGGCAGGCACACCTCCCGCTCGGCCTCTTCTCCAATCGCGGCGTCTCTCGCCCGCCCTCGCCGCCTGCCGGCCTCGCCCACCTCCGCCATTCCCTCGCCGAGCTCTGCCACCGGCTCCCCTCCGCAGGCCGCCACCGCCATGGCCTCGCCGACGCCCTTCTCACCTGCCCCACCAACCGCCGACCGCCGTCCTCCACCGCGACTCGCGCCCCACGCCTCCTCGTCTTCCTCCGCCGCCGCTCGACCCTGCGGCCTCGCCTCGTCAGGCCGTCCGCGTGGCCTCCTTCGCGCCTAAGTCCGCCCGGCCTCACCTCGCCGCACGGTGGCTCCCGCCGGACCTCGCTGACCGCCCGGACCGCCGTTTCGCCCTCGCCGGGCCTCTCCTTGTTGGCTCCTCGTCGAACGCAAACAGGGCACAGACGAGAACGGGGCAACAACAAGAGGCTCTAGGTAAGATCGCCTCGAAGCCGCCCGGTCGACAAGATCTTCCCCTTCGAGAGCCTGCGGTACCCGAAGATCGGCACGACCCAAGATCGATCCCGACGAGACCCGACGACGAACCAAGTCCGTCAACGACGAACAAGTTAGAACCCCAAGATCTCCCCCGGCACCGAGGACGCCTACACGGAACGACAAGATCGCCACACGGACGCGAACCCCAAGACCCTAAGGCCCCGAACCGAAGACCGATCCGAAGCGCCAAGGCCTTCGACAGGGAATCGACAAGATCATCGCGGAACTCCAAGGTCTACTTCGAAGTTTGCCGAACGCCGAGATCTTCAACCGGATCCGAGGACACCGAGACCCCGATGCGACAAGTACTTCATCCCGAACGCCATGACCGTCGGCAATGGCCCGACCACCGCGGATGCGCCAAGATCTACCTCAGTTATCCGAGAACGATCCCGTCGAACCCCGAACCCTGAGACCGACCCCGAACCCCCGGACCAAGATCGCTGAACCCTAATGTGTGACCCTGAATCGAGCCCCTATTTTTATAAATGCCATCTATATAAATTGTTGCATATTTAATTGTTCATCTCGCATGCATCTTGTGTGGTATGGGGGCCTTATGCCGATTCATCTCATAATTAAATATGGGGCCCATATGCGGGCAAATCTGGTCTTATATTGGCCTCATTTAAACTTGTGTAGCGAACCGGTGCTATCTCTTGCCATGTTAATACAACATTTAAATTGCGGGGTAGATAAACAACATGAACCACCTAATTAATCGTCGGGACCCCGGTTCCGCTTAATATGACCTAATTGCATCGCATCTTTGCCATGCATACATCATACATGCATCATGCCGATCTTTAGCCGTAGTATTAAATAGTGCATCCGGTGTTTATTCTAGTGTTTTGCTTCTTCGCGGATAAGATCGATGAGTTGATGTGAGCTTCGTCCCGATCTTCGGTTGAACCTTCGGCAATGCTTTTCAGGCGAGCATCTCCCCCCTTTCTACCTATCTTACTTTTATAGTATTTATTCCCTCCTGTTGATCTATTGCTATCTGTGTTGCGATGCTCTAGTTTTCGTGCCCGTGGTATCCCTTGCAGCCTTATATTGCCTTGGACACATCCTAGTACCTGTTGTTTGGTAGATAGTTGGACTTGCGCGTCGTAGTCGCTTGCTCTCTTGCTGTTGCGTGTCGTCAAGTACCACAGTTGTTGGAGTAATGCCGCCTGTTTATTGTTGGAGATGATCTTGGCTTTACTTATCGCTCACTTTAATTCCTGTTTAACAACTAAAATTGAAGTAAGTAAGCAGAGGCACAGGTGGGCAATAGATGTTATTTGGTTGTTAACCGTCCACTTGTGTCCCGTAGGACCCCGAGTGCTTGATACCTGTTCCTTGATTTATCGCGCTATCCACATCCGGGAGGATTATGGGACCCCCGAGCGAGCTTGATTCAGTCTTATTTCTTGGGGCCACAAACTAGTTTGAGGTTTTATTTACTATCCTGCTTATGCCATGCTACTGCTTTATTTACGATTGCGAGGAGCACACTGCATCGCTTTAGGAATTGTGACCCGCTTACGCGATCGACAAGCCCAGCTTTTGGGTTCCTACGCCACATCCGCCCCACAAACCTCGGGTCCGTCTCAAGTCAGCTAACCGCTATGGTGTACTCCAAGGTGGCCCCTAAATATTTCTGAATCTGTGATTGCTTTGTCGTGAAGGCCTCGTTGGGTTTTGATTTGGTTTTTCCGAGGTTGATCGAGCGTGTGTTGCTATTGGTACCCCGCCGGTAAAACTTTCTGAAAGCCGTGTCCGCGGTTATGGACGACTTGGAGCACAGTATCTCGATCATAGACAACTATAACTAAAGTAGTGCTATAAATTTGACTTTATAATGACTAGTAATCAGCTTCACTATAATGGAATGGCTAAATAATACTGCCAACAATAGCTTGTTTGAGTTGTCGCTTGCGACCATTGTACCTGACTAGTAAGTATTGCAACTACAACGGAATGGCTAAATAAAAGTACCAACAACTGCTGGGTTTTGGGATATCTCATGCTAATTGTATTTGACTAGTAAGTGCCGCAACTACAATGGAATGGTTAAATAAAAGTGCCCACTGCTTATTTTATCAGGATGACTATCTATACCTGACTAGTAATTACTGCAACGATAACTGAATAAATAAAACTGCCAACTGTGTGAGTTCCTCGGTTGACTTCCTCGTTTGGTCTCGAGGGGGAAACACCAGGATGGGTTTGTTTGATGGTAGTATCAGGTTGGTTCCGGATAGGTATTTCTTATCCCTCTCTGATAGCCGCCAGTTGTATCGAGTCTCTATAGGTTGTTTAGTGCATGCTGCCGCTGCCGCTTCAGTCCACCATACCTATGTAGGCGAGGACCGCCGAATTCTAGCCTCGCCGTGTACCGCCTCGATCGACCGCTCTCTCTTTTTCCTTTGCCCTTTGTCGGCACCCCTTTTGTTTAAGCAGGTTTTGAGATCGACGTCGTTAGAAGGGTTACCCTTCCGGCTTGGCCTGGACAGGGTTATGGACGCCATTGGTTATTCTTCAGGGCTCTTAGCCCCATTTGCATCTTGTCCATAGCTGGACGCTCTATCGTTTCAAGGTGATTTGGATCTTTGTACCGTATATCTGTATTCTTGACTCATGGAGTCGTGTTGTATATATATCTGTTCTGTGGGTCCCATCGAGGACTGTTGTGTAATGTTATTACTTCGTTTTCCACCCGCATGAAAGTGCCTGGTGGGCACCTTTGAATCGTTTCTATGCGGGTTTGGCGGGTTTCGCTAAAGCTTGCATAGGATCGATTCTGAGGGTGTTACAGAGTGGTATCAGAGCTCAGCAGTTGCGATACCCCACAAGTCCATCCTGTAGGATAACCTAGCTAACGGCCGAAGTAGAGTGTCAAAACTTTTTTGCAAAATCGGTTGGATAGTTCTGGTTAGGTCCGATTTTACTTCTTACCCTCTGCTATTCTCCTCTTATCTCGACGTGTTTTGAATCTGCTCTCTTATCTTTCTTCGAGTCCAGGAATTCTCGTGGTTGGGTTCCATCGTACCTTTAGGGTTTCGCTTCCTCCTTTGGTAACGATGCTTCTACATCTGGTCTTCATGCTATCTGAGGAATCCGTCTTCTGTGGTACCATTCTTTGTTCCTTGTTTGTGCTATCCGGTGTTTTCTGACACGACGACATCATCCACGCCAGATCCGATGCAGAGTCTGCATCCCTCCTTTGTTCCGAACCTCGCTTGTCGAGACCTTCAGTCTGATTCCGAGAATGGTTGCACGCTTTTCACTGATTGTGCAGAGTAATAGTTTGGGTGCGTGATGGATTAGCCCCCATGCCGACTACCCCTCCTATTCGCTTTTGTACATCGAAGTGGATGAGAATGCATCGGTTCTCTCTTTCTATCGAAGTTAGAGGTGGCTTTATTTGTTGATACCTCTACCTCCGCCCTTTGTTCCTGGAGTGTTCTCTTGACGATCACGGTTAACGACCTCTCGTTAGTGGTGTCGCGAGGATCTACACGAAGCGAGAAGATGTAGAACACCGACCTCCCTTCCGGTACCATGAGGCGGATCTCGAGGGCAAGATCCATTGTTAGTGGTGTCGAATTGTGGCATCCCGCAAAAACCACTACTAGAAAATCCCGTTTTTTGTGCATTGCATCATCGTGACTGCATGCTCATGTCATCATGCCACATTGCATTTGATCATCGTCATCATCTTGCATTCGCTTGCATAAAACTATTTGCGGAAAAAACTGTTTTTGTTTTCTAAACGCCCCGTCTTTATTCCAAACGCAAAACCCGGGTCTCCGGATTATTTTGTTTTGTCTGCTATCGGTTTGCAAAAGCCCTGTTTGAAATAAATAAAATATTCAATTATTTTTAGTGGGGCAGCCGAACGGGCCGATTCGACCCAGTCGACCACCCCCACTATTAAAACGGTCCACCTAAACCAGTCTACCCTAATTCCTATTCCTACCTAGTCCTAATCTACCCACCACTCACAGCTCGCCACCTCACCCTCTCCCCCAATTCCTACCCACCCTGCCACCTCACCAATCCTCGTCTTTTTCCCCCTCTCTCTTTCTGACACTCCCCACTCCTACCCCCTCTCCCTTACAATCTGGACCCACCTCTCCTGGCCCACCTCCTCTCTCTCTCCCCCCTCTCCCCCCTACCACTTTGCCCCTCTCACTTACACTCCGGTCCCACCCTGCTACCCTCTCTCTCCCCTCTCCCCCAACCGATCCCCCACCGACAGCCCCTGGCCCCACCCCGGTCCCACCACCCACCAGCCCTCCCTCCTCTCTTCCTCCCATGGCTCCTCCTCCCCGTCTCTCTCCCGCCCACCCCGAGATCGCCTCCGGCCGCTGCCACAGCCCGCCAGCGCCTCTCCTGCCTCGCCTCGCCGCTCGCCGTTCCCCTCCGCGCCTCCTCGCCGGTCACCTCGCCCCGCCCCCTCTCTCCGCTCCACCGCCTCGCCCGAGAGCCAGCCGCTCGCCCTCCACCCGCCGCCCGTCTCTTTCCTCCTCCCTCCCTCGAGCTCCTTGCCACCTCCTTCCTCCGCCCTTGCAGCGCCGCCTCCTCTCCCTCCGGCGTCGCGCCTCCCGTCTCGGCCGGCCCCCTCATGAGCCCGCCTCCGGCCACCGCCACCCGAGCCGCGGCCTCCTCTCCCGCCTTTGGCCGGCCAGGCGCACCCTCCCGCTCGGCCTCTTCTCCAATCGCGGCGGCCCCCTCTGCCGGCGTCCTCCTCGCCGCCTCGCCTGGGCCCGTCGGCCTCGCCCACCTCCGGCCATTCCCCCTCGTCGAGCTCGTCGCCACCGGCTCCCCCTCTGCAGGCCGCCACCGCCATGGCCTTCGCCTCGCCCCTTCCTCACCCACCTGCCCGCCATTGCCGTCCGCCACCCGCGACTCGCGGCCCCCACGCCTCTCCCTGTCTTCCTCCGGCCGGCCGCTGCCGTCCTCGACCCCCACGGCCTCGCCTCGCCAGGCCGACCCGTCCGCGTGGCCTCCTTCGCGCCTCCGAGTCCGCCTCCGGCCTCACCTCGCCGGCACCGGTGGCTCCCGTCGCCGGACCCTGCGCGTCTTCGCCCTCGCCGTCGGGCCTCTCCTTGTTGGCTCCTCGTCGAACGCAAACAGGGCACAGACGAGAACGGTGCAACAACAAGAGGCTCTAGGTAAGATCGCCCCGAAGCCGCCCGGTCGACAAGATCTTCCCCTTCGAGAGCCTGCGGTACCCGAAGATCGGCACCGGACCCCGACCGATCCAGCGAGATCCGACGACGAACCAAGTCCGTCAACGACGAACAAGTTAGAACCCCAAGATCTCCCCCGGCACCGAGGACGCCTACACGGAACGACAAGATCGCCACACGGACGCGAACCCCAAGACCCTAAGGCCCCGAACCGAAGACCGATCCGAAGCGCCAAGGCCTTCGACAGGGAATCGACAAGATCATCGCGGAACTCCAAGGTCTACTTCGAAGTTTGCCGAACGCCGAGATCTCCAACCGGATCCGAGGACACCGAGACCCCGATGCGACAAGTACTTCATCCTGAACGCCATGACCGTCGGCAATGGCCCGACCACCGCGGATGCGCCAAGATCTACCTCATTTATCCGAGAATGATCCCATCGAACCCCGAACCCTGAGACCGACCCCGAACCCCCGGACCAAGATCGCCGAACCCTAATGTGTGACCCTGAACCGAGCCCCTATTTTTATAAATGCCATCTATATAAATTTTTGCATATTTAATTGTTCATCTCGCATGCATCTTGTGTGGTATGGGGGCCTTATGCCGATTCACCTCATAATTAAATATGGGGCCCATATGCGGGCAAATCTGGTCTTATATTGGCCTCATTTAAACTTGTGTAGCGAACCGGTGCTATCTCTTGCCATGTTAATACAACATTTAAATTGCGGGGTAGCTAAACAACATGAACCACCTAATTAATCGTCGGGACCCCGGTTCCGCTTAATATGACCTAATTGCATCGCATCTTTGCCATGGCATACATCATACATGCATCATGCCGATCTTTAGCCGTAGTATTAAATAGTGCATCCGGTGTTTATTCTAGTGTTTTGCTTCTTCGCGGATAAGATCGATGAGTTGATGTGAGCTTCGTCCCGATCTTCGGTTGAACCTTCGGCAATGCTTTTCAGGCGAGCATCTCCCCCCTTTCTACCTATCTTACTTTTATAGTATTTATTCCCTCCTGTTGATCTATTGCTATCTGTGTTGCGATGCTCTAGTTTTCGTGCCCGTGGTATCCCTTGCAGCCTTATATTGCCTTGGACACATCCTAGTACCTGTTGTTTGGTAGATAGTTGGACTTATGCGTCGCTTGCTCTCTTGCGTGTCGTCAAGTACCACAGTTGTTGGAGTAATGCCGCCTGTTTATTGTTGGAGATGATATTGGCTTTACTTATCGCTCACTTTAATTCCTGTTTAACAACTAAAATTGAAGTAAGTAAGCAGAGGCACAGGTGGGCAATAGATGTTATTTGGTTGTTAACCGTCCACTTGTGTCCCGTGGGACCCGAGTGCTTGATACATGTTCCTTGATTTATCGCTATCCACATCCGGAGGATTATGGGACCCCCGAGCTAGAGCTTGATTCAGTCTTATTTCTTGGGGCCACAAACTAGTTTGAGGTTTTATTTACTATCCTGTACTTATGCCATGCTCTGCTTTATTTACGATTGTGCGAGGAGCACCTTGTCTTGTTAGGAATTGTGACCCGTTTACGGTATCGACAAGCCCAGTTTGGGTTCCCATCGCTACCGGCCCACAAACCTCGGGTCCGTCTCGAAGTCAGCTAACCGTTGCTATGGTGTACTCAAGGTGGCCCCTGAAATATTTCTGAATCCTGTGATTGCTTTGTCATGAAGGCCTCGTTGGGTTTTGATTTGGTTTTCGAGGTTGATCGAGTGTGTTGCTATTGGTGCACCGGCGGGTAAAACTTTACGAAGCCGTGTCCGTTATATGGACGACTTGGAGCACGATATCTCGATCATAGACAACTATAACTAAAGTAGTGCTATAAATTTGACTTTATAATGACTAGTAATCAGCTTCACTATAATGGAATGGCTAAATAATACTACCAACAATTTCTTGTTTGAGTTGTCGCTTGCGACCATTATACCTGACTAGTAAGTATTGCAACTACAACGGAATGGCTAAATAAAAGTACCAACAACTGCTGGGTTTTGGGATATCTCATGCTAATTGTATTTGACTAGTAAGTGCCGCAACTACAATGGAATGGTTAAATAAAAGTGACCACTGCTTATTTTATCAGGATGACTATCTATACCTGACTACTAATTACTGCAACGATAACTGAATAAATAAAACTGCCAACTGTGTGAGTTCCTCGGTTGACTTCCTCGTTTGGTCTCGAGGGGGAAACACCAGGATGGGTTTGTTTGATGGTAGTATCAGGTTGGTTCCGGATAGGTCTTTCTTATCCCTCTCTGATAGCCGCCAGTTGTATCGAGTCTCTATAGGTTGTTTAGTGCATGCTGCCGCTTGATCCACCATACCTATGTAGGCGAGGACCGCTAATTCTAGCCTCGCCGTGTCTTGGCCTCGATCTTGACCGCTCTCTCTTTTTCCTTTGCCCTTTGTCGGCACCCCTTTTGTTTAAGCAGGTTTTGAGATCGACGTCGTTAGCAGGGTTACCCTTCCGGCTTGGCCTGGGCAGGGTTATGGACGCCATTGGTTATTCTTCAGGGCTCTTAGCCCCATTTGCATCTTGTCCGTAGCTGGACGCTCTATCGTTTCAAGGTGATTTGGATCTTTGTACCGTATATCTGTATTCTTGACTCATGGAGTCGTGTTGTATATATATATCTGTTCTGTGGGTCCCATCGAGGACTGTTGTGTAATGTTATTACTTCGTTTTCCACCCGCACGAAAGTGCCTGGTGGGCACCTTTGAATCATTTCTATGCGGGTTTGGCAGGTTTCGCTAAAGCTTGCATAGGATCGATTCTGAGGGTGTTACACGCCATGTAATAGTTTCACTTTATCGCTAAGTAGTTAGCAATAGTTGTAGTTGCTATTCGTGGTGGAGGCAATCATGGTGGAGTGATGGAGATCATGCCGGAACGCACAAGACGGAGATCATTGAGCGAAGATTGGCTATACCATGTCACATAAAGTTATATGCATGTGATGTTTATCCTTTTATGTATCTTATTATGCTTAGATCGCGACGGTAGCATTATAAGATGATTCCTCACTTAAAGATCAAGATAAAAACTGTGTTCTCCCCAAGTATGCACCATTGCGAAAGTTCGTCGTGTCCAAGCATCACGTGATGATCGGGTGCTATAGACTCTACGCTCACATACAACGGGTGCAAGCCAGTTTTGCACACGCGGAAATACTTGGGTCTAACTTGACGAGAATAGCATGTACAGACATGGCCTCGGAACACATGAACCCAAAGGTTAAGCATGAGTCATATGAATGATATGATCGACACTTCGTTGTCCACCATTGAAACCACATCTCTTCTCGTGAAGATCGGATTAGGTGTGGTGAATTTGGATCGTGTTCACTAAACAACTTGAGGGATGTTGAATTTAGTGGGAGTTCATCTAGTAATTTGATTAAAAGTTGAACTAGTTATCATGAACATAGTCTAATTTGTACTTGCAAATATTGTAGATCAAATGGCTAAGTCCAACTTAAACTTCAACGTTTTTGCTGAGAAGGAAAAGCTTAAAAACAATGGATCTAACTTCACCAATTGGTTCCGCAATCTAAGAATCATTCTCTGGCGTCAAAGGACTATGTCCTTGGGAAAGCGTTAGGTGACCCCTGTTTGCAAGCTGCCGGTGATGAGAAAGGCATCTGTCGATCGCAAAGATGATTATGGTGTGATTAAGAGCACCATGTTGTTTGCTATGGAACCGGAACTTCAAAACCGTTTTGTAGACTATCTCGGTCCCTTTGAGATTCTCGAAGAGTTGAAAACCATGTTTCAGACTCAGGCCCGTTCTGAGAGATATGAGATCTCCGAGAAGTTCTTTAGCGCAAGATGGAGGAAGGAGTTAGTTAGTGAGCACGCCATTAAGATGACGGGCTACACTCAACGCCTTGAGCAAGCTGGAATGCACGATTCCAGAGGAGCTCAAGATTGACAGGTTCTGCAATCACTCCTCCAGCTACAAAAGTTTTGTAGTGACTCATAATCAGATTGGTTCCATCGATCACGAGCTCTTCGCAAAGCTAAAGGCCGCGGAAGTGGACATCAAAAAGGATAATCATGTGTTGATGGTCAACAAGCCCACCTTTAAGAAAGTTAAGGGTGCAAAGAAGCCCTTCAAGAAAGGCGGCGAAGCAAGCATTGCCCTGCGAGAAGAAGCGAGGTCGGTCCTAAGCGGGACCTCGAGTGCTTCTATTGCAAGGACAAGGGTCCTGGAAGCAAGAATCGTCCAAGTACTTAACGGACAAGAAGGCTGGCACCATCAAAGGTATATTTGATATACATGTTATTGATGTTTTCCTTACTAGCCCTCGTAGTAGTTCCTGGGTATTTGATATCGGTTCAGTTGCTAATATTTGTAACTCAAAGCAGAGCTACGGAATAGACGGCGCTTTGCGAGGGATGAGGTGACGATTTGGCGTTGCAGCGGATCAAGAGTTGATGTGATGGCCGTCGGCACGCTCTCCTTAGTTTTACCTTCGGGGTTAGTTTTAAACCTTAATAAGTGTTATTATGTGCCTGCGTTGAGCATGAACATTATTTCTGGATCTTGTTTATTGCAAGACGGTTATTCATTTAAATCGGAGAATAATGGTTGTTCTATTTATATGAGTAACATCTTTTATGGTCATGCACCTATTGTGAATGGTTTATTTCTTCTAAATCTCAAAAGGGATGAAACACACATCCATAACATTGAGGCTAAGAGATGCAAAGTAGATAGTGATAATACTACTTATTTGTGGCAATCGTCTCAGGTCATATTGGTGTAAAGCGCATGAAGAAACTCCATTCTGATGGACTTTTGGAGTCTCTTGATTTTGAATCATTCGACACATGCGAACCATGCCTCATGGGCAAGATGATCAAAACCCCGTTCTCCGGCATGATGGAGCGAGCAACGGACTTGTTGGAAATCATACATACCGATGTATGCGGACCGATGAGTGTTTCGACGCGCGGTGGATATCTCTATTTTCTCACTTTTACCGATGACTTAAGTAGATATGGGTATATCTATTTAATGAAACATAAATCTGAAACATTTGAAAAGTTCAAGGAATTTCAGGATGAAGTGGAGAACCATCGTAACAGAAAGATTAAGTTTACGATCCGATCGTGGGGGCGAATATTTGAGTTATGATTTTCTCACGCATCTTAAAGCAAGCAGAATTGTTTCGCAACTCACGCCACCCGGAACACCACAGCGCAATGGTGTGTCTGAACGCCGGAATCGAACCCTATTAGATATGGTCCGATCAATGATGTCTCTTACTGATTTTCCGTTATCATTTTGGGGTTATGCATTAGAAACCGCTGCATTCACTTTAAATAGGGCTCCATCTAAATCCGTTGAGACGACACCGTATGAACTGTGGTTTGGTGCTAAACCTAAGTTGTCGTTTCTCAAAGTTTGGGGATGCGAAGCTTACGTCAAGAAGTTGATGCCGGACAAGCTCGAACCCAAAGCGGAGAAATGCGTCTTCATAGGATACCCTAAGGAAACTATTGGGTATACTTTCTATCACAGAACCAAAGGCAAAGTGTTTGTCGCAAAGAACGGTTCCTTTCTTGAGAAGGAGTTTCTCTCGAAAGAAGTGAGTGGGAGGAAAGTAGAGCTAGACGAGGTTATTGAACCTTCTCTTGAATTGGAGAGTAGCGCATCACCTGAAATTGTTCCTGTGCCGCTTGCACCAACAATAGAGGAAGCAAATGACAAGGATCATGAAGCTTCAGACGATGCTGCTACTGAACGTCGCAGGTCGACAAGGTCGCGTGCCCCTTCTGAGTGGTACGGCAACCCTGTCTTGACTGTCTTGCTAGTAGAAGACAGTGAACCTACGAACTATGAGGAAGCGATGATGAGCCCAGACTTTGAGAAATGGCTAGAAGCCATGAAATCCGAATTGGGATCCATGAGCGAAAACCAAGTATGGACTTTGGTGGACCCTCCTAGCGACCGAAAGGCCGTTGAGTGCAAGTGGATCTTCAAGAAGAAAACGGACGCGGATGATAATGTTACCATCTATAAAGCACGGCTTGTCGCGAAAGGTTTTCGACAAGTTCAAGGTGTTGACTACGATGAGACTTTCTCTCCCGTAGCGATGTTTAAGTCCATTCGGATTTTATTAGCAATTGCTGCGTTTCATGATTATGAAATATGGCAGATGGATGTCAAGACTGCGTTCCTCAATGGCAACATTGATGAAGAGTTGTATATGATGCAACCCGAAGGTTTTGTCGATCCTAAGGATGCTGATAAAGTATGCAAACTTCAGCATTCCATTTATGGACTGAAGCAAGCATCTCGGAGTTGGAACCTTCGTTTTGATCAAGTGATCAAGAGCTTTGGATTTGTTCCAAATTGCTACGAAGCTTGTATCTACAAGAAAGTGAGTGGGAGCTCGGTGACGTTTCTGGTACTATATGTGGATGACATATTGATTATTGGAAATGACATCAACATGCTTAACGATGTGAAGAGTTATTTGAACAAGTGTTTTTCAATGAAAGACCTAGGTGAAGCTGCTTATATATTGGGCATCAAAATCTATAGAGATAGACAAAGACGCCTGATAGCTTTAAGCGGTACATACCTAGACAAAGTTCTGAAAAGGTTCAGAATGGATAAGGCAAAGAAAGGTTCAGTGCCTATGTTGTCAGGTAAGATATTGAGCAAGGCTCAGTGTCCAGCTACGGTAAATGATAGGGAAGCTATGAGCAAAGTGCCTTATGCCTCGGCCATAGGTTCTATCATGTATGCCATGTTGTGTACTAGACCGGATGTGTCCAATGCTCTTAGTTTGACGAGCAGATATCAAAGTGATCCAGGAGTGGAACACTGGACAAACGTAAAGAACATCCTAAAGTACCTAAATAGGACCAAAGAAATGTTCTTAGTCTATGGGGGTGATGAACAGCTCGTCGTAAAAGGTTATGTCGATGCTAGTTTTGACACCGACAAGGATGATTCTAAATCTCAGACAGGATACGTGTATATTTTGAATGGAGGAGCTGTGAGCTGGAGAAGCTGCAAGCAAAGCGTGATCGCGGGATCTACAGTAGAAGCAGAATACATGGCTGCTGCAGAAGCGTCAAGTGAAGGATTTTGGATTAGGAACTTCATCACTGAGCTTGGCGTGGTTCCAAGTGCATTGGACCCACTGGAGATATTGTGTGACAACACTGGCGCCATAGCACTCGCTAAGGAACCAAGATATCATCCAAAGACCAAGCATATCAACCGCAAGTTTCATATAATCCGAGATTATATATCAGATGGAGATCTGAAGATCAGCAAAGTACATACTGTGGCGCCCCGCAAAACCACTACTAGAAAATCGCGTTGTTTTTGTGCATTGCATCATCGTGACCGCATGCTCATGTCATCATGCCACATTGCATTTGAGCATCATCATGTCATCTTGCATTTGTTTGCATAAAACTATCTTCGAAAAATCTATTTTTGTCTTCCGAACGCCCCGTCTTTATTCAAACACAAAACCCGGCTCTTCGGACTATTTTGTTTCGTCTACCAATGGATTTCAAACGCCCCGTTTTAAATAATAAAATATTTATTTTATTTTTAGGGGGCAGCCATACCGGGTCGATCCGACCTAGTCGGCCACCCCAGTACAAAACCGAACTATCTAAACCTTTTCCTACCCAATCCTAGTCTACCCAGCCTTTTCCCTTCCTCCACCTCACCCCGGCCACATCACCCCACCCAATAGCCATGCGACACCTCACCCAACATACACCAACCCACACCTGATCCCCCGCCGGGCCCACTCAAGACACGCCTTGACCACCACCGCACGCCACCATCAGCCCCACCGTAGCCTGGTCCCACCCGATCGACGCGCACCCCACGCGGTCAGCACACACCCCCCACCTACTTCCACCGCATGGCACGCCTGCAGCGGGGCCCCACCCCTGCTTAGCCCCACACCCGACCGCGTCGCCCCTGGGCCCAACCCCGCCTCTCCTCGATCCTTCCCCACCTCCCATGTCCTCGCCTCGATCTCCGCCACCAAGCTCCGGCGCCCCCAGGCCCCACCGCCCCAGCGGCTCTCCTCTGCCACCCACCTCTCGGCCTCGCCCGCGTGCCGCAGAGCCGCAGGTCCGTCCCCGTCGCCGCTGCCTGTCCTCGGCCGCAGACGCCACCGGCACCGCCCCTGTCCGCCGCCAATCTCGGTGCTCCGGCCGTTGCCGCCGCCATCGACCGCCCTACCTCGCTCGGCCTCCCCACGCGTCGCCCCGAGCTCGTCTGGCACCTCCGCTCACCTCCCCGCGTCGACCATGCGTCCTTATCCTCGACCGCCGCCGCCTCCGGCCATGGGCCGCGTCGCCCCACCTCCCTGCCTCGTCCCCAACCTCCATCCCGAGCCGCCACCAGCGCCGGTGCAGCGCCCGCCTCGCTCGGCCGTCGGCCGCTCCATCTTCCGCGCGCCCGCCCTCTTCCTCGTCGGGTCCCAGGCGCCGCCGCTAACCGCCACCGGTCCACCTCGCCCGCGCGTGTGCCTGGCGGTTCTACCAGCTCGTTTCTGTTTTGGATCCCAATGGCGTGCGGCTAGGGAGGCGAATTGGTGTTTATGTTATGTTTGTGCGACCCCGAGAATGAGATGGTGATGAAACTGAGGCGTCCACGATAAGATCACTCGGCCTACTTCGACTTCGGCCATGTATGGTGAAACCCGAGAATCATCGATGCCGGAACCAAGAGCGTCATGAACCACGGAAGTCGGAACCCCAAGGTCGCCATCGACAACCGAAGCCTTGATGCCTTTCGATCTGCTTCACGGATCCGACGGCCTGAGCCCCAAAGACCGATCCCGGCGAGACCGAACCCTGTCGACCCCGAACCAAGATCGGCGAGCCCCCTATGTGTGACCCCTCCGAGCCCCAAGTTCGCCGAACCCCAAAGTGTGACCCTCTTTTCCATGACCAATATTTTATAAATAATATTACTTGTTGCATATAAAATTGCCATGCTTGCATACATATTGTCATGTGGTTTGGGGGCCTTATGCCGATTCACCATATAATTAAATATGGAGACCATATGCGGGCTATTCTAGTCTTAGTTTGTCTCCATTTAAATCTGTGTAGCGAACAGATGCTATGTTTTGCCATGTTAATACCACATTTAAAATGCGGGGTATCTAAACAACTAGAACCATATATTTAATTGTCGGGACCCCCGGTTCCGCTTAATATTGCCTAATTGCATCGCACCTTGCCATGTCATACACCATACATGCATCATGCCCGATCTTTGCCGTAGTATTAAATAGTCCATCCGGTGTTTCTTCTAGTGCTTTGCTTCTTCACGGATTAGGCCGATGAGTTGATGCGAGTGTCGACCAGATCTTCGGATGAACCCTCGGCAATGTTTTCAGGCGAGCACCTCCCCCTTTCTACCTATCTTACTTTTATAGTATTTATTCCCTCCTGTTGATCTATTGCTATATGTGTTGCGTTGCTCTAGTTTTCGTACCCGTGATATCCCTTGCAGCCTTATATTGCCTTGGACACATCCTATTACCTGTTGTTTGGTAGATAGTTGGACTTGCGCGTCGTAGTCGCTTGCTCAAGTGATGTTGCGTGTCATCCAGTACCACATTTGTTGAAGTATTGCCGCATGTTTAATGTTGGAGATGATCATGGCTTTAAATACTGTTTAATAACTAAAATTGAAGTAGGTAAATGCAGAGGCACCGGTGGGTAATAGACAATATTTGGATTTTAACAGCCACCTTTGGTGTCCGTAGGACCCGAGTTCTTGACACTGTTCCGAGATCGAGCGCTAACCACAATTGGGGTGTGTGGGCACCCCATCGATTTAGTACCGATTCCAAGCATCTTGTCTGGGGCCACAAGTAGTTTGGGGCTTTATTACTATCCTCTACTTATGCCATGCTTTCGCTTTATTTAAGATTGTGGAGCACTGTACTGTTTAGGACCGTGACACGTTTTCGCTGTATCGACAAGCCCAGTCACACTTTCGGGTTCCCAGTCGTTTACAGCCGTCTACACAAACCCTGAGTCCGTCTCGGAGACCGGCCGACTTCGATACGGGTAGCTTAGTGGGGTGGCCTCCCGTGCTTGCTTTGGGTCTGGGAAACGTTGTGTCCGAAACCCCGTCGACATACCGTTGGGTGTATGTTTTGTGATCTTGTACCTACCTGATCTGACAACAAGGGTGTAGGTGCGTGTGAAAACTTTGGTGCACCCCTGCAGGGTTAAATCTTTTCGAGAAGCCGTGTCCGTGGTTATGGACGACTTGGAGCACAATTCTCGATCATAGACAACTATAACTAAAGTTTACTGTTATAATTTGACTTGTATCCGATGTGACTAGTAATCAGCTTCACTACAACGGAATGGCTAAATAAAAGTACCAACAACTGCTGGGTTTGGGATATCTCATGCTTATTGTATCTGACTAGTAAGTTGTAACTACAACAAAATAGTTAACTAAAACTGCCCACTGCTTATTATATCAGGATGACTATCTATACCTGACTAGTAATTGCTGCAACGATAACTGAATAAATAAAACTGCCAACGGTGTGAGTTCCTCGGTTGACTTCCTCGTCTGGTCTCGAGGGGGAAATACCAGGATGGGTATGTTTGGTGGTAGTATCGTGTTGGTTCGGATAGGTCTTTCTTATCCCTCTCTGATAGCCGACAGTTATATCGAGTCTCTATAGGTTGATTAGTGCATGCCGCGCTGCCGCTTCAGTCCACCATACCTATGTAGGCGAGGACCGCCGAATTCTAGTCTCGCCGTGTACTGGCCTCAGTACTGACTGCTCTCTTTTTCCTTTGCCCTTTGTCGGCACCCCTTTTGTTTAAGCAGGTTTGAGATCGACGTCGTTAGCAGGGTTACCCTTCCGGCTTGGCCTGGGCAGGGTTATGGACGCCATTGGTTATTCTTCAGGGCTCTTATTTCAATTTGCATCTTGTCCGTACTCGGAAGCTATATCATTTTCCAGGTGATTTGGATCTTTGTATTGTATATATGTATTCTTGACTCATTGAGTCGCTGTTGTATATATATGTTTTGTGGGTCCCTCGAGGACTATTGTGTAATGATATTACTTCGTTTTCCACCCGCATGAAAGTGCCTGGTGGGCACCTTTGAATCGTTTCTATGCGGGTTTGGCGGGGATCGCTGAAACTTGCATAGGGCCGATTCCGAGGGTGTTACACATACAGATCTGAATGTCGCAGATCCATTGACTAAACCTCTTCCACATGTAAAACATGATCAGCACCTCAGTGCCATGGGTGTGAGATTGTTGCCAGATGTAAACTAGATTATTGACTCTAGTGCAAGTGGGATACTGTTGGAATTATGACCTAGAGCAATAATGAAGATGTTATTATTATAATTCTTGTTCATGATAATGTTTATATTCCATGCTATAATTGCATTAAGCAGAAACTTTAATACTTGTGTGGTTTGTGAATAACACCGTGTCCCTAGTACGCCTCTAAGGACTAGCTCATTGATTAATGATGGTTAAGGTTTCCTACCCATGGACATGAGTTGTCGATTAATAATGAGATCATATCATTGGGAGAATGATATGGTGGACATACCCAAACTAAGCGAAGCAATTAGATCGTGTCATCGTGTTCGTCTTTGCGAAGCTTTTCTTATGTCAAAATTGTATTCCTTAGACCATGAGATAATACAACTCCCTGGTATCGGAAGAAAGCTTTGAGGTCATCAAATGTCATCCTATGAGAGGGTGATCATAAAGGTGTCTCTCAGGTGATCGGAAAGTATCTGTTGGCTTGTATGTATCGAGATGGGATTTGTCCCTCCCAAGTCGGAGAGATATACTTCGGGCCCACTCGGTAATCGATATCAACACCGCTTGCAAGCATGTGGTTAAAGAGTTAATCACAAAGTGATATCGGATTACGGAACGAGTAAAGTACTTGCTATGAATGAGAATGAACTAGGTATGACGGTACCGACGATCGAATCTCGGGCAAGTAAAATATCGTGAGACGAAGGGAATATATATATGGGATTGATTGAATCCTGGCATCGTGGTTCATCCGATATGATCATCGATGAATGTGTGGGAGTCAATATGGGTGTCCAGACCCCGCTGTTGATTATTGATAGAAGATCATGACTGCATATTCTCGAACCCGCAGGGTCACACACTTAACGTGTCTCGACGCTAGGATAGATTGGATAATTGGTTTATGAGTTTTTGTTCGAGTCTAGGATGGGATCCGGGACATCACGAGAGGTTCGGAGTGGTCCAAGAATAAGATTCATATAAGGCAAGTGCAGTTTTGGAGTTGAATGTTCGGGTTAATCGGTATTGTACCGGAAGCTTCTAGAACCTTCCGGAAGGGGACCAACGTGGCCCCACCTTACGGTAGGGGGCATGGGCCTATGAGGGAGTGCCCTGGCCGCATTGGGCCAGGGGCACAAGGCCCCATAGGGCCCATCCGGCCAAAGAGGGTTTAAACCCTAGATAGATCTTCTAGAAGGGGGGGGGTTTCCTTGCCCCCCACTCCTCCTCCTTTGGGGCCGCCGGTTTGGACTTGGGGGAGGGGCAAGGGCAGCCGCCCACCCCTCTATATAAAGAGGGCTGGGGGCGCACCACCCCTCACACCTTCCCCTCCAACCCTAGCCGCCCTGCTGCCCTCCTCTCACCCTCCCGACTGTTTGTAGGCGAAGCCCTGCTGCAGAAATTCTCCACCATATACACCACGCCGTCGTGTTGTAGATCCAATCCGTCTCTCCACCATACTTGCTGGACCGAGGAAGGAGGATACGTCGAGGTGCTGCACGTGTGCATCTCACGGAGGCACCGCCGCTTGTGGTGCTAGATCGGATCGGATCGCGAGGAGGAGAAGCGAGTACGACTACATCACCCACGTTCCGACGAACGTTCCTCTATGCGAATCTTCAAGGGTATGAAGATCTAATCCAATCTCTCTCGTTGTTTGCATCTCCTAGATTAGATCTTGGCTTTCCCTCTGTTCGCATCCGTAAAAAATTTTGATTTACTATGCCGCGAAACCCTTCATTTAAGATGTGGTGCTATTCTTCTAGTGGTGACATGTGAACGTCGACTACATGATACTTCACCATTTATGGGCCTAGGGGAATGCATTGTGCATTTGGCTACTAATTGTGGGGTTGCCGGAGTGACAGAAACCTGAACCCCCGTTAGGACACCTTTGCACAAGGTAGTGTAGGATCTCAGAGTTTAGGGTTGTGGTTAGATTTATATCTTAATTACTTTCCTGTAGTTACGGATGTTTGCAGGGGGTTTAATCACAAGTATGTGTTAGTCCAAGTAAGGTCGGTACATTAGCACAGGTTCACCCACACAACACTTACAACACGAAAGAAGAGTACTCAGCTATTTGAAGCGAAAGCACTTGACAGAATTCCCATGTGTCCTCGAGAACGTTTGGTCCTTATAAGTATTTACACTGGCTTGTCGTTTGCTAAGAAAGGATTGGGCCACTTGCTGCGTTTGTTCTTTATTACTTGCACTTTGTTTTGTTGCCTTATCAGAAAACCCCTAAAAATCCGTTTGCTAAGTATTTTGTAACATCCCTAAAATCATGCTTTCAAAGATTGCATATCATTCATGCATGCATATAATTTAGGGATCATTTTCCAACTCATTTCAAGAAAAAAGAGCACTCAGTGCTATTATTTTATGTGAGAAACCATTAATAAAATGCCACTCTCAATTGAGAGTATAAATGTTTTAAACCAAGCTTTGTTTGTTCCTTGTTGTTCTAGTTGAATGTTAGAGTTTGGACAAAAATTTCCAAAAAAAAATGGTTTTAAAACCATTTTAAAATCTATATCAAACCATGTGCTAAGGCACTGTTATTTTAAAAATCTTCAAAGGACCATGCTAGTCCAACAAGACAGTATGATTCTATACTCAAAATTATACAAGTTTCACTTTAAAAAAATCCAGAAAAGATTTGAATTCAATTGATTTTGAATTTGATTGAAAATGATTCATGAAATTCATTATAGAAAAAGAAAAAGAGATAAGAATTAGAAAAGGGCCGGCGCCAAACTTTTAGCCCATCAGCAAACGCAGCCCAGCAAGCCCACCCGGGGATTTTTCCCTCCTTCTATCACACGGCACAGACCCACCCCGCAGTCACTGGTCGGTGGACCCTCTCCACGTCAGCACCTTCTTCCCCAAACTCCGCGCGCAGACGTCGTCGCCGCCCGTTTCCTCCCCCTTCACTGCCACGACTTTAATCTGCTTTATTGGCGATGAATGCGTGCGTAATCTCCGCCCCTGCTCCGGCTATAAGATCCCCTCCCCTCTCCGCTCATTTCCCCTCGCTCAGCACAGACACCACGCCACCAGGCTGCCCATAATCTTGCCCACACCGCCGCTGTACCGACGACCTCTGGCGACCAATTCCGGTGAGCATCGTCCACCCCCTGTCTCTGCTTCATGCGAGCGTGTTCTACATGTTCTTGCGCATCTTCTCATGCTTTCCTTTTCCTCTGTATCATCCTAGAACATCGTCACCATCCACCTCTGGAAGCAACCGAAGCACAGCACAACTCCGGCGACGCCTCCTGGTAAATTCCGACCGCGCCCGTCCCTCTTATTGACGCTCACGTTTTCGCCAGACTCGTGCGCACCTAACCCAGTTCTTGTTTCACTCTGGCACGATCTACAACTCCGGCAACGACGACGAACAGCCACACCCGACGTCTGCCTCTACTCCGACAAGGAATCCCCACCGTGTTTGCGCACCCCTTGACAAGCCACTGCCGCGTTGAGCTCCAGCACACCCCTGCGAGTCTGGTAAGCCTCTCCGCCGCTCACCGTCGCCGCGCGCCGCCAGACCTTGGTAGTTTGATCGGCCACCGTTGGATCTAGATCCAACGTGTAGGATAGATCACTTAACGAAGGTGTATGGATCAGATCCGGCCGTGCGATTTAAGTTAGATCTGGCGGTCCACATAAGCCGATCCGTGCGAATCGGTATCAACCAATCAGAACACGCCGCGTGTCTGAGAGTTTGTTTTAAAATCAGAATTTAGATCTATTAGATGTTTGAACTTATAAAATTCATAACTTTTGATTCCCACGTCCAAATTTGACAAATTTTATATCATTGGAATCAGGAGAGAAAAACCTTTCCATTTATGCAATGTGTTTAATGTTTTGCCTCTGTGAAAATGGTTGTTTTTGCAGAAACATTTGTAGGCATAAATTGTGTTTATTAATTATTTGAAAAATGTTTTGCTATTCAAATAAAGTTCATTTGGCAAGTTTTGGACTTGTTTATGATTCAGTACTGTGAACATGTCTTGTTTGGTGTAGAAAATCATCACATGGCATTGTGCATACATTCATGTATTTTTGCTTGTATATATTGTGTATGTGATTTTGTGCCATTATTTTATGTGTAGATTTTGGTGCAAATAGTGATTGTGATTGTGAGGATTGTTGCTACTCCCCAAACTACCAAGGCAAGTGGTGCTTCATGATTTTATCCCTATGTTTTTCAACTATGCACTAGAAATATTTTGCTAGACTTGCATGAATATTTTTGATCTATATGCTATGCTTGGGGAAATCCTAGTAGTTTTAGAATTGCTAGAAATTTATAAGTTAAGATTCTTATCAATGCCATGCTTAGACTAGATAGTAGCAAGGGTGGTTATATATTCATGCTATGAGAAAATATTTCTAAGTCTTTGGACTTGTGTTTTGTTTAATAAAACAACTAAATGAATGAAACACCTGGGTGGAATGGAAAGAATGGTTTGTGTTGAGTGGTTACACAAGGCCCATTTCTATGGTTTACCTTGTGTATCTCACTTGTGGAAATCCACCCAGGAACAAAGGGATTTGAGATGCCATATGTTATGAAGCTTCTAGTGCAGCCACATGGCAATATGGGCTCTGCCTGGATCACATAGGTTGCAATAATTTAGCCATTTGGAAAGTTGGTGGTAGTGGGATGATAGGTTGGAGCGCGTCCATTTGGTCTAAGGGAAGGCTTCTGAAAGATCCGGTCTTGGTGAAAATCAAGTTTGTGGGGAAAGTGCACAACCTCTACAGATGGAAGAATCTAAGTACTTAGCCATGTCCCTGGTATTGGACAACTTGAGCATCAAGACATGGAAGCTATCAAGAATCTCCTCATCCCAATTTCTAAGTAAAAAACTTGTGGTTGAACAAGGGTGAAGGTTCACCAATTTCTATTGGTGGTTCCTTGGGAAAGAATTTATCAAAGAAAAACTTAGTGTTTTCAACTAATAGGAAAAACCTATTTTGAGCAAAGCAAGCCTAAGCTACACTTAGCCAAATGCATATAGTATCTAGTTGCCATTATTATACTAAGGTATCACTTGCCAATACTATTCCAATGTATTGACCCACTGTGGCTGTAACTTGTGATGTTGCAGGTTATTCTGATGGTGATTAGGGGTTATGAGTCTACACTCAACATGCTTGCCTGTGGCACATGAAGATGAAGACTTATTTATCTTATTACATATTTAAACTCTTGTATTAGGCCCGTGGCCATGGAGTTTGTAAAAGACTATGTTTGTCTCTGGAATGACTTGTAATAATGACCTTTGTTTCTGTGTACTTCATCTTAAACTGTGGATGCTAGCATTGATCCAGGGACTAGCATTGCAATCACAAGGATCTTTTCCTTTATAAAGGAGGGATCTTACATATTTGCAGAGATTTCCTACTCCATACCACTAGTCAACACCTTCTGCTCCTCGTTGGGATCGACACTCCTATTTATCGAAAGTACTATGATACACCCCCTATACTTGTGGGTCATCAAGACTATTTTATGGCGCCGTTGCCTGGGAGTGAAGCGCTATTGAAGAGTGGAACTGGTAAAGGAAACTTCTACTGTGAGTATTACTTTTTGTTACTGCTTGTTACTTTGTTTCCAATATGGATAACCCACTTGGTTTTCTGTTTGGGAAAACTACTACCACTGCTAGGGTAGTAGATGAACCACCGCCTGTTGAGATAGATCCTTTTAAGATACCTACAAGTATTGTTGATCGTGTTATGGGTAATTATTATTTTGGAGATGGAACTGTCCATCCTGGTGATCATTTGCTTTTTATCCATGAATTATGCGGGTTGTTTAAGTGTCCAGGTATCACAACTAAACAGGTGAAGAAGAAGTTACTCCCTGTATCCTTGAAAGGGAGAGCTGAAGAATGGTATAAGCTGCTGAAGAATGGACAATCCATGGAACAGGAGGAAATGGCTTCTCTCTTTCATTCTAAATTTTATCCTCCCAGTGAGATCCATAAGGATAGAAATCTGATATATAACTTTTGGCCTCATGATGGAGAGAGTACAGCTCAAGCTTGGGGGAGACTGAAGTTACTAATGCTTAAATGTCCTATTCATGAACTCCCTAACAATATTATTATCAATAACTTTTATGCTAGGCTTTCTCTTCATGATAAAGATTTACTAGATGCTTCTTGTGCTGGATCATTCACACGTATGAAGGAGGAAGCTAAATGGGATCTACTAGACTGTATTCAAGAGAACACTGAAGCTTGGGGGAATCACAAAGGAAGGAAGTCAGGTATAAACTATGATTATGAATGCATTAAATCTTTTATGGGAACTGATGACTTCCGTGATATTAGTAATGCCTTTGGTCTTGATTCCCAAAGTATTGCCAACTGTTTTAAGGCCTTTGCCTCTTACATAGAAATTTCCAAAAAGAAGTGGAATAAGTACCATGCTCCTTATAAAGATGTTGTTAGTCATGTTCCTGTTAGAAGTACTAAAGTTTCTACTACTAATCATATTGTGCCTGAACCTTATGTTGAGAAAATACCTTTTCCAGCTAAGGTAAAGGAGTATTCTATGATTATTAGTGCAAATAACAAAGGTACTAAGAAAACTGTGCAGCCTGATGAGCAATTGAATATTGAACCTGTGGTAGCTATTGTGAAAGATCTTGACACTAGAAATATAGAGGATGAGCACATTGTCTTCTGTGAAGACGCTACTAATATTGTTTCTCATCCTAAAAAGGCTAGAAAAGCTAGTGTCCCTGTGCTTTCTGTTAGAATTGGTAATCATTGCTATTATGTTTTATGTGATATTGGTGCTAGTTCTAGTGCTATTCCTTATGAGATTTACATGGAAATTATGCATGAAATTGGTCCTTGTGAGCTTGAGGACTAATACATCGGAAATGTATCTATAATTTTTGATACTTCATGCTTGATTAGTATCTACTTTTCTTTGCTTTGTCTACACTTTGAGGTGCTTTTTACATGTTTTCTGGTACTAACCATTAACAAGTTGCAACAGTGCCAATTGCCTGTTTTCTGCTGTTTTTGGTTCCAGAAAAGCTAGTAAGGAAATATTCTCGGAATTGGACGGGACAAACGTCAAAGTCAATAACTTTCCGTGGGGAACAAGAAGTCCAGAGGGGAGACGGAGAGGCGTGCCAGGGCAGCCACACACCCGCTAGGCGCGGGTGGGCCCTGCCCTGCGCCTAGGCAGGGTGTGGGGACCCTGGACACCGCCTCGGCCTCCCCCCTTCGCCTATAAGAAGCCCCCGATGCAGAAACCCTCAGGACCCGATCAATATTCCACGAAACCTTCTATAGCCGCCGCCACCATCATCCCTAGAACGGGGGAGATCTGAAGTTCTTCCCGACACCCTGCCGAAGGGGAGATCATCCCGGAGGCCTTCTCTCCGGTATGATGCGTGAGTAGTTCCACCTTGGACTATGGATCCATGTAGTAGCTAGATGGTTGTATCTAATCCTTTGTGCTTTCATGTATAGATCTTGTGAGCTCCGTTCATGATCAAGATCTAATCTATTTGTAATCATGCATGTTGTGTTTGCGGGGATCCGATGGATATTGAGATTATTATGTTGGTTTGATTAATGGTTTTGTCTTTATGATTCTATCATGTCTGCGTTGTTTGTGATCTTGCATGCTCTCCGTTGTTAGTAGATATCTTGGCCAAGTAGTTGCTAGTGACTCCAAGAGGGGTATTTATGCTCGATAGTGGGTTCATGCCTCTAGTTTCCAAGGGAAGTGACAGAAATCTCTTCGGTTGTAGATGTGTTGTTGCTACTAGGGAGAAAACAACGGTCTCTTGTTCATGGAACATGTGGACTTTTACCTTACACTTTGCTTAAAGCGGTTGTCTGCTTGCAACTTATCTTGGAGGGGTTCGGATGATAACCTGAAGGTGGACTTCTAGTCATAGATGCAGTTGGATGGCGGTCTATGTATCTTGGTGTATTTCCCAATCAAATCTCATAGGATCTTTCTAACTAGTAATTGCATTGTTATGCCTTGCTCAGTTCCTGTCAATTGCCCCGCTGTAATTTGTTTACCCTTCATGCCATGTTGTTTATCTAAGGAGAGCACCTCTAGTGAACTATGGACCTCGGTTCAATCTTTACCATTGATACATCTTCCACTATTACTTGTTTACTTGCTGCAAACCACCATTACTTTCCACAACATACGTTTAATCCTTTGTTACAGCAAACTGGTGAGCTCGACAACCTCACTGATTCGTTGGGACAAAGTCTTGAGTTTGTGTTGTGCAGGTCTCCACGTTGTTTGCAACACCTGTGTGATGTTTCCTTCCTCCTTCTGGTTCGATAACATTGGTCTCAACTGAGGGGAAAACTTGTTGTTGTGCTCTTCACACCCTGCGCTTGGGGTTACCAACAAAGTGCCACGTCGAGCACCGCCAAGTCTTTCTGGCATTGTTGCCAGGGAGGCTAAGGACGTCTTCACAAGGGGAGTCCTCCACTTCCTTTCTCTTTACTTTGTTTTTAGTTTGCTTTGTTTATTTTGCTTGGTTTTGTTTGCCTCTTTTCAAAAAACCCAAAAAAAAATTAGTCTAGCTTGGTTTGCTTGCTTTATTCAAAAACACAAAAAAATTAGTTCCTTCTCTAGTTGTTGCTGTTGTTTTTGGCTTGCCCACCTTTGCCAAAATGAACTCTGCTGAGAACACCAAGTTGTGTGACTTCACTAGCACCAACAACAATGATTTCCTTAGCACACCTATTGCTCCACCTGCTCCTGATGCTACCTTTTATGAAATTAAGCCTGCTTTGTTGAATCTTGTGATGAGAGAGCAATTTTCTGGTGCTAGTTCTGATGATTCTGTTGCCCATCTCAATAGCTTTGTTCAACTTTATGAGATGCAAAAGTATAAGGATGTAGATGGAGATATTATGAAGCTCAAGATTTTTCCTTTCTCCTTGAAAGGAAAAGCTAAAGAATGGTTGCTATCCTTGCCTAAAAATAGTATTGATTCTTGGACTAAGTGCAAAGATGCTTTTATTGGAAAATACTATCCTCCTGCTAATATTATATCTATGAGAAGTGACATTATGAAATTTAAACAACTTTATAGTGAACATGTTGCTCCAGCTTGGAAAAGAATGAAATCTTTGGTTAAGAATTGTCCCACTCACGGACTCACTGCTTGGATGATTATCCAGACTTTTTATGCAGGTTTAAACTTCTCAAGAAACCTGTTGGATTCAGCTGATGGAGGTACCTGTCATGGTCCTCACTTTGGGTGCTGCAATAAGGCTCCTGGATAATATGATGGTTAACTACTCTGAATGGCACGTTGAGAGAGCTCCACATGGTAAGAAGGTAAATTCTGTTGAGGAAACTTCCTCTTTGAGTGAAAAGATTGATGCTATTATGGCTATGCTTGTTAACGGGAAAGCTCCTCTAGATCCTAATAGTGTTCCCTTAGCCTCCTTTTTTGCTCAAGAAGAGCAAGTTGATGTGAACTTCATTAGAAACAACAATTTCAACAACAATGCTTATAGGAGTAATTTTGGTGGAACCAATTATAGGCCTTATCCTCCTAATAATGGCAATTCCTATGGAAACTCTTACAATAATGCTAGAAGTGCCCCCTCTGAGCTTGACGTCATGCTCAAATATTTTATTAGTAAATAAACCACTCTCAATAAGGCTATAGAGGAAAAGCTTTTAAATGTTGAGAAAATATATCATCTTTGTCTGAAGCTCAAACTTCATTGATTAATAAAATGGCTGCTAAACCTGCAACTATGGAAAATACCTTTGCTACCGCTCATGCCGTACAAGTTACTATTAATGAAAATGTTAGGCTGTTAGCTCAACTTCATGCTAAGTGGGAAAGGGAAGCTGAACTTGATAGAAACAATGGTGTGTGCACTATCACCACTAAACCACAAGTAGTCCCTGTTCCTCCTCCTACTATGCCTAATCCTATTGATCCTACTACTGTTGATTCTAAGTTTGACTTTGATATTGATGGTTGCAATATTTCTGAAGTGATTATGTTCATGCAAAATCTTGCTAGAAGTCCTGATGCTAGTGATATGCATGTTGCTTTCACTAAACACATTACAGATGCTCTTGTTAAGATTAAGGAAGAGAAGCTAAAACACAAAGCTTCTATTCCTAGAAAAGTAGAAGATAGTTGGGAACCCATTATTAATATACAAGTGAATGACTTTGATCTCAAAGCTTCATGTGATCTTGGTTCTAGTGTCTCTATTATTCCTAGGAAGATTTATGAAATGCTTGATTTGCCACCTTTTGGAAGATTGCTATTTGGATCTCCCACTCAATTATAATGCTAAGAAGAAACTCATGGGGAGTATTAATGATGTTCAAATTATGGTTAACAATGCTTATGTACCTGTGGATTTCTATATTTTGGATGTTGAATACAATGCTTCTTGTCCTATTACTTTGGGAAGACCTTTTCTTAGAACAGTTGGTGCCATCATTGATATGAAAGAAGGCACCATTAAATATAATTTTCCATTCAATAAAGGTATTGAACACTTCCCTATGAGGAGAGATAAGTTGCTTTTTGCTCCTCCTTTGAAAGCAAGGTTTTATGTTAATGCTTCCTCATTTGAAAATACTTGATTCTTCTTGCTTCTTGTGCCTAACTTAAAGGCGTTAAAGAAAAGTACTTGTTGGGAAATAACCCAAGAGTTTCCTTAAGTCTTGGAAGTTATTACTTCAGTAATGACCTCTCCTTATCCATTTTGTTTGCTTTTTGTGCCAAGAATGACCTCTAATGAGAGGGAAGTAAGATTTGGGGAGTTGCTGTCCCGAAACAGATTTCTGTCCTCCACCATAAAAATTCGTGAGGACTCCCTGTAACTCGGATTGAGCTAAACATTGACAAATAAATCCCCCAATATGTTAGCTAACTTTCGTTAGTTCAACACTTTTTAATTTGAGCAACAGAAGATGTTCAAAAAAATCGGTTTCTACCTACTGGTCTGTTTTGACAGATTTCTGCCATTATTTGCATTTGCTTCTTATTGATTCCTTTTTGAGTTCTCTTTTGGGGAATTGATCTTTTTGAAGTAGTTGCTACAGTATCTTGTGTTTTTAGTGAAAATCCTAGCTGTTCCAAAGCTGTGCCAGAGGTCTAATATCTTTTGAATAAACTAATGTTGCTAATGAAGATTGTGTGAAGTTTTGTATGAAGGAAAAATTTCAGGTGTAGAGAGAGAATGATGCAATGAGATGAAGAATTGACAAAAGCTCAAGCTTGTGGATGCCACCAAGGTGTCACCCCAAGAAATATCCAAGAGGTACAAGCGTCAAAGCTTGGGGATGCCCAAGGCATCCCCTTCTTCATCAATAAAAACCTCAGGTCTGTCTAGACACTTCGTTTTTATTGTTTCATGCATTGTTGTATTGTTCTTGGAGTGTCTTAGTTTTCGTTTGCTCTTCTTAGGTTGTTTAGTTTGCTTGAATAAAGTAGTTTGGGCCCCTGTTCTCGCAGTGTTGTTTTGCAAAAAGTTGCTTGGTGTTGGAAAGGAGTAGTAAGTTCTTGCTTGAAAGTGCAAGAGGAGCTTGCATTGACTGTGACTTAGACTTTAGCATGACATGTTGTTTTGACCGTATGCTTAGTGATTATTGATGTAGCATGTCTTGTTCCAAAAAAATGGGATTTCTTAGTGTGCCTTGAAGAAATTATGCGTTGTTTTAGCATGCAAAAGCATAGTATTGTGGTATTCTCCTTTGATGCTTTGTTTGGGTTGACTTGGCACATGCTCACACCATGTTATGACTATGACAAGTCACCATAGCCTCTATGATCATTTAGTCCTTGACTTGTAGTACCACTCTATGCTTTGATTAGTAATGCTTTGTTGCTCAACATGATTATGGCCATTATTGCTCTCTTATTTGGTTGCTCCCAGTCTTTTGCTAGCCTCCACTTGTATGAGTAAGATCTACTCATGCTTCCAACTCCCAAGAAACCAAGCTATTCAAAAGTGTCCACTATGAACTCCTATGCATGGTGTGTTACACCATTCCAAGTATATTCTTGTTTTCAGCTATCTTCCAATTAAAAACTATTTTGTTATGTGCAAACTTAGTGATTAAAGCCCGCACAAACTTGATGGCACACTTTATATTCTTTGCCCCTAATAAACTTGAACCATTTTGTTGTCTATGTTGTATATGTTTGCACTTATACGTTGGAATTAGCAGAACCGTGCTGTCACGGGGAACATTTTCAACATTGCACTTTTACTTTGTACTCAGTTGATATCATGCTCTTTTGTCTATGGATGTCACCGGTGTGAAATAAAGAGGGAACTTGTAAGTCCATGGAGTTTGTATCCTGTTTTAGAGAAACGTCTGGCCGCTAGCCTAAGCCATGCCTAATCATGGTGGAAACTTGCAGCATCACCATAGTGAGCTATCTATGAAGCATCCTCAATAAAAATCTATGCATATGGTAAATAAAAAGATTGCTGAGATGCTCATTGTCTACTTGCCTTGTCATTTTGGTTATGGGAAATCTCCTGTACCATGTGGAAGGGGTACCCCGTTGGCGGTTCTCAATGATATGCAAATACTTACAATGACAAGAACTTACAGGTGACTAAAGTTGAGTGGCATGAGGTGTGGCCCTCGTATTCAAGGGAGCTTGAGATGGCCAACTTATACTCTGTCAAGAATATACTCCATAGTTTGTTCACTTTAACCTTAATCACTTCAAGATGCTTATGATAGGGGCAATGAGGGCTGAAAGCTAACAAGTACCATAATTTTTGGAAGCTCTTTTTGAAACTTGAAATCCCTGCTTCCCTTTGTGAAGGGCCTTTCTTCCACCATTATTGAGTCTCAACCTTCTACATTTAGGCACCATTAAGAGAGCATAGTTGCCATTCTATGTGCAGTGTTCCAAAGCTTATTGATTGATGCATATTGTGATATTACTTGTTCTTGTGATATTTGTTTCTAGTCACCCTTGTGAACTTTGAAGGTGTCCTATGCATCTATTTGCTACTCTATGAGGGACAAGATGGTTACCACTATGCTATGTTTTCTGTATGTGAAACAAACAAACGTTTTTCAATGCATGTTATTCATGATCTTTGTTTGTAGCCTTTCATGTTGCATGCATAGTTACTATGTCCTATTGTTATAACTCCATCTTTCGTGCACATGTTTAGAGTTCTTTGATCCCAGCTTTCAATGCTTGCAAATGGTTAGATCTTTATTGTGAGGGTGCATGTCACATCAAAAATTATTCTTTTTATCACTTACCTACTCGAGGACAAGAAGGAGTTAAGCTTGCAGGTGCTTGATACGTCGGAAACGTATCTATAATTTTTGATGCTCCATGATTGTTTAGTATCTACTTTGCTTTGCTTTGTCTAGACTTTGAGGTTATTTTTACATGTTTTCTGGTACTAACCTATTAACAAGTTGCCACAGTGCCAGTTGCCTGTTTTCTGCTGTTTTTGGTTCCAGAAAAGCTAGTAAGGAAATATTCTCGGAATTGGACGGGACAAACATCAAAGTCAATAACTTTCCGTGGGGAACAAGAAGTCGAGAGGGGAGACGGAGAGGCGTGCGAAGGCAGCCACATCCCCTAGGTGCGGGTGGGCCCTCCCCAGCGCCTGGCTAGGGTTTGGTGGCCCTGGCTGCCTCCCGGTCTCGCCCCTTCGCCTATAAGAAGCCCCCGATGCAAAAACCCTGAGTACCCGATAAGAAATCCACGAAACCGTTTGTAGCCGCCGCCACCATCGTCCCTAGATTGGGGGGATCTGAAGTTCTTCCCGGCACCCTGCCGGAGGGGAGATCCTCCCGAAGGCCTTCGCTGCAGTATGATGCGTGAGTAGTTCCACCTTGGACTATGGGTCCATGTACTACCTAGATGGTTGTATCTCCTCCTTTGTGCTTTCATGTATAGATCTTGTGAGCTTCGTTCATGATCAAGATCTAATCTATTTGTAATCATGCATGTTGTGTTTGCGAGGATCCGATGGATATTGAGATTATTATGTTGGCTTGATTAATGGTTTTGTCTTTATGATTCTATCATGTCTGCGTTGTTTGCGATCTTGCATGCTCTCCGTTGTTAGTAACTATCTTGGCCAAGTAGTTGCTAGTGACTCCAAGAGGGGGTATTTATGCTCGATAGTGGGTTCATGCCTCTAGTTTCCAAGGGAAGTGACAGAAATCTCTTCGGTTGTAGATGTGATGTTTCTACTAGGGAGAAAACAACGGTCTCTTGTTCATGGAACATGTGCACTATTTACCTTACACACTTTGCTTAAAGCAGTTGTCTATTGCTTGCAACTTAATACTGGAGGGGATTCGGATGATAACCTGAAGGTGGAATTCTAGTCATAGATGCAGTTGGATGGCGGTCTATGTATGTTGTTGTATTGCCCAATCAAATCTCATAGGATATTTCTAACTAGTAATTGCATTGTTATGCCTTGCTCAGGTCCTGTCAATTGCCCCGCTGTAATTTGTTTACCCTTCATGCCATGTTGTTTATCTAAGGAGAGCACCTCTAGTGAACTATGGACCCCGGTCCAATCTTTACCATTGATACATCTCCACTGTTACTTGTTTACTTGCTGCAAACCACCATTACTTTCCACACCATATGTTTAATCCTTTGTTACAGCAAACCGGTGAGCTTGACAACCTCACTGATTCGTTGGGACAAAGTCTTGAGTTTGTGTTGTGCAGGTCTCCATGTTGTTTGCAACACCTGTGTGACGTTTCCTTCCTCCTTCTGGTTCGATAACCTCGTTCTCAACTGAGGGTGTGCTCTTCACACCCTGCGCTTGGGGTTACCAACAAAGTGCCACGTCGAGCACCGTCAAGGATATTGATATGGTTATTCACCTTGCTAATAAGGAAAACATTTGCCCTATTGGTATTGTAAGAGATGTGGGAGTTCTCTGTGGTAAGATTAAATATCCTGCTGATTTTCTAGTACTTAATTCAGCAGCTAGTAAAACTTGTCCTATCATTTTTGGTAGACCTTTTTTGAACACTTATGGAGCTATTATATATTGTAGGAAGGAGAAAGTTTTAACTAAGTTTGATGGAGATTCTTATGAGTTTAACTTCTCCAAATTTGCTAATGCTCCTTATGAAAACAGCTTTCCTAATTCATAAGGAGATATATATTTGTTTTGTCTTCCTATGCTAGTGGCTTGTTGTTTCAACAATTCATTTTCTCATGATACCACCATGCATAGGAAGTGGGTTAGACTCAAATGTGTTGGTTATTTGCTTCTTGATTCTCTCTTTCAGTCCAGATATATATCTGCTTTGTGAGCATCTTTGAAAGTTTCAAGCCTAACTTAAAGGCAATAAAGAAAAGTACTTGTTGGGAGATAACCTAAGAGTTTTTTCGAGTCTTGGAAGTTATTACTTCCGTAACAACTGCTCCTTATCCTTTTTGTCTTGGTTTTTGTGTCAAGTTCAACTACTTTTGTGAAGTAGAGGAGTTGTGAAAAGTGGCTGTCCTGGGACAGATTTTTGTGTTGTATTGTAAAAATTCGTGAGGGAGCTCAGTATATAGGAAGGGGCTGCATTTTTCTGAGATTGTTATCCAAGTTGTTACCCAACTTTAATTAGTTCTGCACTTTTTGATTTGAGCAACGGAAGGTTTTTGAAAAAATCAATCTTTACCTGCTGGTCTGTTTTGACAGATTTCTGTTATCATTTGCATTTGCCTCTTTCAGAAGCTTTTGTTTTGATAGATTTCAGTTGAAGTGTGAACCTAAAGGTTTGGTTTTTTGCTTACACTAATGTTGCCATTGAAGTTTTTGTATTGCCTTGTGAGGAAAGGAAATTCCAGGAGAAGGAGAAACGGAGTCTGCAGGATTCGTCTTTGAATAGGTAAAACTGGTGAAAACATAAGGCTCGTGAAACCCCAATCTTTTTATATTTTTGATGTTTTTAATACATAAGGGAAGTTACGAGACAGAACAGAGGAGGAACCGGAGGCCGGGGTGGCCAAACCCACCCCAGGCGCGGGCCCACCTTGCCCCGCGCCTAGAGGGGGTGTGCCTCCCCGAGCTTTGACTCCGCCTCGTTTCCGTATCAAAACCTTCCTTATTGTAACATCCCTAAAATCATGTTTTCAAAGTTTGCACATAATTCATGCATGCATATCATTTAGGGATCATTTTCTAACTCTTTTCAAGAAAACAGAAGCACTTAGTGCTATTATTTTATGTGAGTAAACATTAATCAAATGCCACTCTCAATTGAGAGTATAGATGTTTTAAACCAAGCTTTGTTTGTTTCCTTGTTGTTTAGGTTGAATGTTAGAGTTTGGACAAAATTTACAAAACAAATATGGTTTTAAAACCATCTTCAAAATATATTCAAAACTAGTGCTATGGCATTGTTTATTTTGATATTTCAAAAAGGACCAAGCTAGTACAGAGAGACCACATGGTTTTATGCCCAAAAGTTTGAAGTTTTCACTTTACAAAAATCCAGAATAGATTTGAATTCAATTGCTTTTGATTTTGTTTAAAATTGATTCCTAAAAATCAACTTAGAAAAAGAAAAAGAATTAGAAAACCTAACTAGGCCTGGCGCCAGCATTCCAGCCCAGCAAACAAAATGGCCCACCCGGTTTTCCCCTTTCTTCTCTGTTTCTCACCGCGCCCGCGTGCACCCACCCGCTGCCAACCAGACCCCACCATGCCCAGTCAGCATCGTCCTCAATCAACGCGCGGCCGAGGCGCTCCGCCGTTACCTCGCCACAGTCACTGCCCGTGTTATTGCCATTGATACAGCGCGTAATCGCCGCCCCCCTCCTGGCTATTTAACCCCCTCTGCACCACAAGCATTTCCCCTCACCTAGCGCCACCAGGCTGCGCGTATTCGAACTCACTCCGCTGCTGCACAGACGCACTCCGGCGGGCGATTCCGGTAAGCTCTGACCGCCCCTCTGCTTCTGGCTCAAACGAGCGTGACCGCCACATCCTTGTGCATATGCTAACGCCCCTAGTTTTCCTGCTCGTGACCCAGGTCGTCGTCTTCGTTCATGCCCACAACCACCAGAACCGCCACTCGACTCTAACGAGCAATAGCGGTAAGAATCGAGCGCCCCTTGACCCCGCGTGCATACTGTCAAGTTCGCCTTGTCCTTGCGCATCTTTTGACACCACTGACTCGTGCTAGGGTGACGCAGAGCCTCGGCAACATCGACGTCTGCAAGCACCCGACGCCACGCACAACTCTGACGAGATCCAGTGACATCCACGGTGCGCCCCTTCGCCAACAATGACCACGTTGAGATTCCTCGTGACCGTGCGAGTCTGGTAAGACACGCCACACAGCCCTCTCTCAGTATTCCTTTGGGCGTCAGCGACAGAGCCTTCACTGCCACGTCGCCATTGCCGAACTTTGGTCGCATGGTCCAGGACCGTAGGATCTAGATCCAACGTGTAGATTTAGATCTGTAGCGAAGAGGTATGGATCAGATCTGGCCATGTGATTTAAGTTAGATCTGACGATCCGCGTTAGCCGATCCGCGCGAATCGGTATCAACCAATCAGAACACGCCGCGTGTTTGAGAGTTTGTTTTAAAATCAGAATTTAGATCTATTAGATGTTTAAACTTATAAAATTCATAACTTTTGATTCCCACGTCCAAATTTGACAAATTTTATATCATTGGAATCAGGAGAGAAAAAACTTTCCATTTATGCAATGTGTTTAATGTTTTGCCTCTATGAAAATGGTTGTTTTGCAGAAACATTTGTAGGCATAATTTGTGTATATTAATTATTTGAAAAATGTTTTGCTATTCAAATAAAGCTTATTTGTCAAGTTTTGGACTTGTTTATGATTCAGTACTGTGCACTTGTCTTGTTTGGTGTAGAATATCATCACATGGCATTTTGCATACATTCATGTATTTTTGCTTGTATATATTGTGTATGTGATTTTGTGCCATTATTTTATGTGTAGATTTTGGTGCAAATAGTGATTGTGATTGTGAGCATTGTTGCTACTCCCCAAACTACCAAGGCAAGTGGTGCTTCATGATTTTATCCCTATGTTTTTCAACTATGCACTAGAAATATTTTGCTAGACTTGCATGAATATTTTTGATCTATATGCTATGCTTGGGAAATCCTAGTAGTTGTAGAATTGCTAGAAATTTCTAAGTTAAGATTCTTATCAATGTCATGCTTAGCCTAGCTAGTAGCAACCAAGGGTGGTTATATATTCATGCTATGAGAAAATATTTCTAAGTCTTTGGACTTGTGTTTTGTTTAATAAAACAACTAAATGAATGAAACACCTGGGCGGAATGGAAAGAATGGTTTGTGTTGAGTGGTTACACAAGGCCCATTTCTATGGTTTACCTTGTGTATCTCACTTGTGGAAAGCCACCTAGGAACAAAGGGATTTGAGATGCCATATGTTAAGAAGCTTCTAGTGCAGCCACATGGCAATATGGGCTCTGCCTGGATCACATAGGTTGCAATAACTTAGCCATTTGGACAGTTGGTGGTGGTGGGATGATAGGTTGGTACACGTCCATTTGGTCTAAGGGAAGGCTTCTGAAAGGTCCTGTCTTGGTGAAAATCAAGTCTTGTGGGGAAAGTGCACAACCTCTGCAGATGGAAGAATCTAAGTACTTAGCCATGTCCCTGGTATTGGACAACTTGAGCATCAAGATATGGAAGCTATCAAGAATCTCCTCATCCCAATTTCTAAGTAAAAACTTGTGGTTGAACAAGGGTGAAGGTTCCCCAATTTCTATTGGTGGTTCCTTGGGAAACAATTTACCAAAGAAAAACTTAGTGTTTTCAACTAATAGGCAAAACCTATTTTGAGCAAAGCAAGCCTAAGCTACACTTAGCCAAATGCATATAGTATCTAGTTGCCATTATTATACTAAGGTATCACTTGCCAATACTATTCCAATGTATTGACCCACTGTGGCTGTAACTTGTGATGTTGCAGGTTATTCTGATGGTGATTAGGGGTTATGAGTCTACACTCAACATGCTTGCCTGTGGCACATGAAGATGAAGACTTAATTATCTTATTATATATTGAACTCTTGTATTAGGCCTATGGCCATGGAGTTTGTAAAAGACTATGTTTGTCTCTGGAATGATATGTAATAATGACCTTTGTTTCTATGTACTTCATCTTAAACTGTGGATGCTAGCGTTGCAATCACAGGGATCCTTACCTTTATAAAGGGAGGGATCTTACACTTATGCTTTGAAACTTCGTAATATATAACCCCCCGGATCCCCCGAGGTTCGTGCATCATGTTCTCGTCGTGTTTTTGTTTCGATCTATTTCTATCAGGAAATCTTCTCAAGTTTAGAGCACCATGGTCTCTGCCAACGACAAAGGCAAGAAGCCTGTGGAGGAGATAAAGTTGGAAGAACAAACCTCCGCAGGGGCAAGGGCAAGGAAACCTACTTTGGTAGGAGAAATTAAAACTGGTGATGCTTTTTCTCGTAACATGCAGGGAATCATAGCCTTCGGTCCAGACTTCAGATACTGCCCTGAGGCAGCGGAAGCCCTTCGAACCACTGACGAGTTTTGTGATAAGTACTATGTTTTGAGGATAAAGGTGGATATACTTCAAGAAGAGAATGACAGGCTTCGTACTATGCCGGAGGATCTCCTTACCCTAAACAAGAGAACACCACCACCGAAGGAGTAATTCGTCATCAGGTTTGGCATCCCCTTGGCTTGTTCCAAGCTTGGGGGGAGTGTCGCGGTATCACCACCATTATCTTTTATCTTTTACCTTTTTAGTGGATTCGTATCTTTGGTAGAGGTGTTATCTTATAGTTTGGTTTGCATGTGGAAGTATCTCTCCTTTAGTTGATTATCTATGTATCCCTTGGTGTGAGTTCCTTTATTGGAATATTAATGAGAAGTTTCATCTTTTACTTTTTGCACTTCTTATGTTAGTTTGCAATCTCTATTATATGATGGATCTTGTTGATCAGTATTGGCATCACTTTGGGAGCATCAAGTGGATCTAAATTGGTTTTGGCAAACCGAGTTCTTATCAGTAGCAATACTTTTTGAGGTTTGAAAGAAAAAGAGAAAAGCTTACAGGTATTTTGTATCATTTATTTTCTTTCTTCTTGGCTCATAAGCTTAGTATTATTTATTTAAGATCTTTTGTGTCTTCAAGGAATATTGCATGTTTGGCTTTATTACTTGTATGTTTGCTTGCTTCTTTCAACTCTCTTGCTTTCTACCCAGCCTTGCTAGCCAAAAACCTGTTTTGAGAAGGCGTACTTCTCATGTTTCCAATCCCTTTGAACCAAAACCTTTGCCATTTGTGTCCACCATATCTACCTAATAGCTTTGCTATTCCAAGCAAATTCTCAAGCTTCATCTACCTTTCGAATTAAAAAGTATTTTGTTATGTTAAAACTAGTTAGTAAAGCTCTCACGAACTTGATGGCACACCTTATTTCTTTGCCCCTAATAAACTAGAACCATTGTGCCATCGAAGTTGTATATTCTTGCATCTATACGTTGGAATTAGCAGAACCGTGCTGTCACGGGGAACGCTTTCAACATTGCACTTGTACCTTGTACACAGTTGATATCGTGCTCTTTTGTTTGTGGATGTCAATGATGTGAAATAAAGAGGGAAATTGTAAGTCCACGGAGTTTGTATTTTGTGTTAGAGAAATTCCTGGGCCGCTAGCCTAAGCCATGCCTAATCATGGTGGAAACTTGCAGCATCACCATAGTGAGCTATATATGGAGCATCCTCAATAAAAAATCTATGCACATAGTAAATAAAAAGATCGCTGAGATACTCATTGTCTGCTTGCCTTGTCATTTTGGTTATGGGATAGCTCCTGTACCATGTGCAAGGGGTACACCATTAGCAGTTCTCTATGATACGCATGTACTTATAATGACAAGAACTTACCGGTGACTAAAGTTGAGTAGCATGAGGAGTGGCCCTCGTATTCAAGGGACATGAGATTGCCAACTTATATTTCGTCAAGTATATACTCCATCTTTGTGCACTTTAACCTTAATCATCTCAAGATGCCTATGATAGGGGCAATGAGGGCTCAAAGCTAGTAAGTACCATAATCTTTTGGAATCTCTTTATGACTTGTAATCCCTTCTACCCTCTATGGAGGGACCTTTCTCCTATTTTCCAAGTTGAGTCAGTAAACCTACTTCCTATCTATCTCTAGCAAGCATTTGAGTTGTTGTGTTTCAAGCATTCATATGGTGATTTATTTAATCATGTTATTTATCTTCCTTGTTTGCACAAGGCTCTTATCTATTGAGTATTACTTTGAAAGCCTTCATTGAAAAAAGCCTTTTTGAGCAAAGAGTGCTCCTGTTATAAAACTTCTACAGAAAGCTTTTTGTGAAATTGTTTGCGATTTCTTCTCTGACCAGGAACAAGAGTTTGCCAATTCCAATTATGATTTATCTTTATGCATCTCTATTGTGACCCATGTACTTGTTGCAAGCTAAGTTGTATAATGACGAGTTGCTTTATTCTATGAGTTGTGCAATGGTAAGTGTGATTCTTCTTGTCCGTATTATTTTATCAACACTTCACTCCATAAACCTGTGGACATGTTTACTGAGCTCAGTTTTCTCTTGGGGACAAGCGAAGGTCTAAGCTTGGGGGAGTTGATACGTCCAATTTGCATCACCATTCTATATCATAATTTTCCTCTATTCATTGATATATGTCTTATTATGAGGTATTAGTTATGTATTTTCCACTATTTTTGCATGTTGGATGATTCTTGGAGGATGGACTGCCACAGTCTGGATTCTGATGGAAAAAGAGGTGTTTTTATGCAATATTGTGAAGATCAAAAAAATACCAAACAAATATTGGAAAATTATATTTTCCTGGAAGACTGAGGAAGCCAGAAGGGAGACGAAGAAGGGCCATAGGGGGCCCACACCCCCTAGGCACGGGCCCACCTTGACCCGTGCCTAGGGCAGGTGTGGCCCACCTGTCTGGCCTCCGACTCCGCCCTCTCGCCTATATCTTCCTCACAGAACCCTAATACCAGGGGGGCGACCACAGATAGATTCCCGCCGCCTCTGCGGGGCAGAAAATACCGAGAGAGAAAGATCTCTCCGGTAGACAGATTTCTGTCGGGGGAATTCCTTCCTGGAGAGGGAAGATCATCTCCATCAACACCATCATCAAGCTAGGCTTCATCGGGATCATCATCATCCACACCATCATCTCCACCAGCACCATCATCACCACTCTGTCCCTCTGTAACAATAGTGTTGGATATTGCTTTAGTTCTTAGGGGAAACTTTCCCGGTGTTAATGTAGAGGGAGTGTCCCAACCTTTAAACAATTTAAGGTGGTGTCCCCTGTGTTTACAATGCTAGTCCCTGGATCAATAGCTAGCATCCACAGTTTAGATGTAATATCAAGAAACAAGGGTCATAATATAACTTTATAACCAGGAATAACATAATTTTATAACATCTTTACATAGCTCATTTGGCTATTACATTACATTGCAGCGGAATAACTATAAGCATGAGGTCCTTCATCTTCAAAGTGCCACAGGCAGATGTTGGTTGCAGACTTTGTAATCCTAATCAATCAATCTTCACTAAAATCAATCAAACCTGCAACATTACAAGTTACAGCCACAAGGGTCAATACATTTGAATTGTATTGGCAAGTTTCACTACTATGTGAAATATAAGTGGATACTATCACTACATGCATATTTGGCTAAGTAGAGTTTTGGGCTCATTTGCAGAAAGCAATACTTTATCCTATCTATTCAAATGGTTTTGTTTCCTTTGTGAAATCTCTTTATCAAAATCCCTTGAACTCCTTGGTAGAAACTCAAGTGTTCATATCTTTGTCAAAAATCCCTTAGCTACTTGGTAACCCCAAGTGCATCAAGTTTTATCAAAATCTCATGAGTTCCTTGGTAACCCCAAGTGTTCATGTTTTCATCAAAATTCTTGAGTTCCTTGGTACCCCCAAGTACATCAAGTTTTAAAAGTTTTCTTTTGGAAATTAGAATGTCGAGATCTCCCATAGCTTCAAACTTTAGTTTCTCAGTATTGTCCATAACCGGGGACACAGCTAAGTACTTAGATTTTATTATCTTCTGCAGAAGTAGTACACTTTACCCACATGTCACAATCCCATCCTTTTGCCACCAGTGCCACTGGGTTAGTGCTCACCAAGATGGAGTACCGGCAGATTGAGAATGTGACGAAGTCTTTCCAGAGGGTCCTCCCATACACCAATGCTAGCTTGTCTTCAAGTACCCATGTAGGATTCTAGGTCCTCATGTCCAGTAGCCTGAAGACAATGCATGGGTCTTCCCAATGTAGTTGACTAAGCCAGAGCCATAAATAGCATGTGGTTGCACACGAAAGCCACAATTGGAGAAACATGTTCAATCTCTAAGTTTCCTGGGTGGTTTCCTTTGGATCACAACACAAAGAGATTGCCATAGACATAGTTCCTTTTGTTGCCACCTTCTCCAAAACTCAAAGTATCCTTGGCCACCCAGGTGGTTCATTGAGTCCTTGTTTTATTATATAAAAACACAAGTCTTTCTCTCAACTTCATAAAATCTCAACATGTACCTCTTTTCAAAATATAGCATGGCTAAGCATGTAACAACTACATTGTTTTCACTAAGGAATATATAGGGAATCCTATTAGGGTTTAGCATAGCATAAGTATAGAAATTCTTTGCATGCATGTTTTCAAAATCCACTAAGTATAATGAAAATATTAGGACTTTAGATGATAGTGTAACTTGCCTTTCTTTTGGTAGGGAATGTTGGTTCACTCCTTGATCTTGCTAGTCTCACACTTTTCTAACTTCACTACAATCAATCAAGCAAACACAATATCAACTAGCATTCCAAACCAATAATCAATCAAACATTTTCACACACATAAGACAATGGGATCTAAGTCATGCATGTAAGCATGCAAGAGGTGATTCTATTTGCAAAGATGGTCTCCACTAGGTTTCTAAACTTTGTAAGGTCCAAGGTGGTCATTTTTCTAAGTGGCAAAGTCATTTGCAAAAGGGTTTTGTCCATAATTAATTTTTAAATCCTCTCATCATTTTATGTGGGGAAAACATTTTTATCAAAGCAACAAATTTAAGTGGTTTACCAAATAAGTTGTTGTTTTCTCAAAACTTGGTGTTTTAGGGTCAGTAGGTTTGGTCCAAAACATTTTCCCAAAGTTTTTACTCCAAAAACATTTTCATAACAAAACCTCTATTTTTATTTTGGCTAGAAATGGTCTAAACCAATTAATCCATATTAAACTTCACCAAATCCATTTTCAAAATCATGGGTTGGTTCCTAGGGTCAGTAGGTTCACAACAAACCAATTTGCCAAGGTTTCAAACTCAAAAACATTTTTGAATCATTTTTCTAATCTAAACAAGCATACAAATGTTTCTGCAAAAACAACCATTCTAACAGATACTATTTTCTAAACAAATTGCATGGTTGGCTAGGGCTTGTTCTACTGATTCCAACAATATAAAGTTTGCAATTTTTGGACGTGTGGATCAAAATTTATAGGGTTTTCAAAATGCAATTCAAATCTGTTTTTCAAATTCTGTTTAAACACAGTCTGGCCACGCGTCGCTATCTTATTGGACGGTACCGGTTCGTTCGGATCGGCTCTGCGGCGCGTTGGATCTAAACAGATCGCACTGTCTTGATCGCGTACCTCTTCGGTGCTTAAGTGATCTATTGCGAGCGTCGGATCAAGATCCTACGGTGCGCAGTGTGCCAGCCACAGATGGGCGGCGCTGCGGTGGCTACTGGCGGCGGAGCGGCCAGACGGTGGCGGTGCTGGCGAAGTAGGAAGCGAGAGAGGGAGGAAGTAGTCTCACCTTGTTCGCAGAGGCCTGGGGAAGCTCAACGCACGGTCGGCTCGGCAAGGGGCGCACGAGGACAGGAGGAATGCCTCGCCGGAGTTAGGTCTGGCGACGGTTGCACGCGGTCGAGGTCGAGGACGGTGCTACGGGTCACGGAAGGCAAACAGAGGGTGTGGTCATATGTAGGAGATCACGGAGATGACGCGAGCGTGAAAGAGAAGGCTTGGGGCGGTCTGTACTTACCAGGAGACTTCGCCGGAGAGAGGCAGACGCGGCGGCGAGGTCAGAGCTTGTCGAAGGTGACGCTCTGGGGCACCCGTGGTTGAACGGAGGGCACGGGGAGAAGCGCATGAGAGTGGGGAAGGTGCTCGTGTGCTCACGGAGGCAGGAGGTGGCTAGGCTCGGCCGGTATTGGTCGGAAACGATGGTCGGAGCTGTGGCGTTGCGAGCTAAAATTGAGGCAGCCTCGGGGCAGAGAGAGAGGGGCGTGTGAGGGGAAATGGAGAGGGGGCCTGGGCGGTTAATAGGGTGCAGTCACGGCGAGTAAGTGGCAGCAACGGCAGGGCGTATTCAACGCCGACGTAATTGGCAGCAACGGCAGGGCGTCATCAGCGCGAGGAGGAAGATGTGCTGGTTGCGTGGGTCCCTGCTGTCAGCGAGGAACGAGAGGGAGAAGAGGGCCACCAGTCATTGGCTCAGCGGGTGCTGTTCTGAGTAGAAAAACGTTTCGCCGAGAGAGAGGGGAACTGGGCTGTATGTTGGGCCTAGTTGGGCTGCTGGGTTGGGTCGACCAAATTCTATTTTTTTTCTTCCTGGAAGCTTTTTCTTTTCTTAATTCTGATTTCTGTTTTTGAAAATCAAACAAACAAACAATACTCAAATCAAATCAAACAATCACCACACTAAACAACTTTGATATTTGGTTCTGTTCAGTAACATAAACCAAAGTCCAAAACCAAAATAATAATTTTATTTTAGGGTCCATTATTAATTAAATAAACAGACCATTGTTATTAAATCAAATAGGATTTGTTTTTATTTAAAATCTCCATTTGAAAATTAATTATTTTCAAAACCAAATCAGTAGGTTTTATTTGGAAATATAAAATACTTGGAAAACTTATTTAAATAAATAAATAAGTTTTGGTGTTTTGGAAATAGTAAAAAATTTATTAATAAAACTTGGATATTAAATCATTATTACTTTATTTAAATAAACCTTTACTATTTTTATCAAAACAATTTGTTTTATTTCAAAAGCTTGGCCAAGGTTTAATTTGGCTCTATAAAATAATCCTTATTTATAAAACTTCTATTTCTTTTGAAAACCAAAATCTTTTTATTTAAAAGATCCAAAATGGTAATTCCAAAATATTTTATTTTCCTTTATTAAAGGATTATCTTTTCAAATCCCTTTAGGATTTCTTTGATCCAATATGGTTTGAAGGTTTCCATTTGGATTCAAAAAGTTTCTTTTCACTCTAAAAATCAAACAAAGTTTTATTTTATTCATTTGTTTTTCACATTACAAGATTTGGAAAATCTTGGGATGTGACAGTTAATTACTATTATAGTTGATGCTTGTGAGTGGAACCATTGGATTATTGTTTATGTTTAGATTGTTATCCATTATCATATCGTCTTTGATCTTGATCCATATGATGTCTTGTGAGTAGTTCGTCTAGTTCTTGAGGACATGGGAGAAGTCATGTTGTTATTAGTGGATTTGTGTTGAGTTATTATTCAATGGTTTAGTATTTAAGTTGTGGTGCTATTCTTCTAGTGGTATCATGTGAACGTCCACTACATGATACTTCACCATTTATGGGCCTAGGGGAATGCATTGTGTATTTGGCTACTAATTGTGGGGTTGCCGGAGTGATAGAAACCTGAACCCCCCTTAGGACACATTTGCACAAGTGAGTGTAGGATCTCAGAGTTTAAGGATGTGGTTAGATTTATATCTTAATTACTTTCCTATAGTTATGGATGTTTGCAGGGGGTTTAAACACAAGTATGTATTATTCCAAGTAAGGTCGGTACATTAGCACATGTTCACCCACACAACACTTACAACACCAAAGAAGAGTACTGAGCTATTTGAAGCGAAAGCACTTGACAGAATTCCCATGTGTCCTCGAGAACGTTTGGTCCTTATAAGTATTTCCACCGGCTTGTCCTTTGCTAAGAAAGGATTGAGCCACTTGTTGCATTTGTTCTTTATTACTTGCACTTTGTTTTGTTGCCTTATCAGAAAACCCCTAAAAATCTGTTTGCTAAGTATTTGCAGAGATTTCCTGCTCCATACCACTAGTCAACACCTTCTGCTCCTCTTTGGGATCGACACTCCTATTTATCGAAAGTACTACGATACACCCCTATACTTGTGGGTCATCATAAATCCCTCACAAACTTGATGGCACACTTCATATTCTTTGCCCCTAATAAACTTGAACCATTGTGTCATCTATGTTGTATATGCTTGCACTTATACGTTGGAATTAGCAGAACCGTGTTGTCACGGGGAACGTTTTCAACATTGCACTTGTACTTTGTACTCAGTTGATATCATGCTCTTTTGTCTATGGATGCACCGGTTTGAAATAAAGATGGAAATTGTAAGTCCATGGAGTTTGTATTTTGTGTTAGAGAAACGCCTGGGACACTAGCCTAAGCCATGCCTAATCATGGTGGAAACTTGCAGCATCACCATAGTGAGCTATCTATGAAGCATCCTCAATAAAAATCTATTAATATAGTAAATAAAAAAGATCGCCGAGATGCACATTGTCTGCTTGCCTTGTCATTTTGGTTATGGAATAGCTCATGTACCATGTGCAAGGGGTACCCCGTTGGCGGTTCTCTATGATATGCAAATACTTATAGTGACAAGAACTTATAGGTGACTGAAGTTGAGTAGCATGAGGTGTGGCCCTCGTATTCAAGTAACTTGAGATTGCCAACTTATACTTTGTCAAGCATATACTCCATCTTTGTTCACTTTAAACTTAATCACTTCAAGATGCTTATGATAGGGGTAATGAGGGCTGAAAGATAACAAGTACCATAATTTTTGGAAGCTCTTTTTGAAACTTGAAATCCCTGCTTCCCTTTGTGAAGGGTCTTTCTTCCACCATTATTGAGTCTCCACCTTCTACATTTAGGCACCATTAAGAGAGCATAGTTGTCATTCTGTGTGCAGTGTTCCAAAGCTTATTGATTGATGCATATTGTGATATTACTTGTTCTTGTGCTACTTTTTTCTAGTCACCCTTGTGAACTTTGAAGGTGTCCTATGCATCTATTTGCTACTCTATGAGGGACAAGCTGATTGCCACTATGCTATGTTTTCCGTATGTGAAACAAACAAATGTTTTTCAATGCATGTTATTCATGATCTTTGTTTGTAGCCTGTCATGTTGAATGCATAGTTACTTTGTCCTATTGTTAGAACTCCATCTTTCATGCACATGTTTAGAGTTCTTTGATCCCAGCTTTCAATGCTTGCAAATGGTTTGATCTTGGTATTGATGGTGCATGTCACCTCAAAAATTATTATTTTTATCACTTACCTACTCGAGGACGAGCAGGAGTTAAGCTTGGGAATGCTTGATACGTCGGAAACGTATATATAATTTTTGATGCTCCATGCTTGTTTAGTATCTACTTTGCTTTGCTTTGTCTACACTTTGAGGTGTTTTTATATCTTTTCTGGAACTAACCTATTAACAAGTTGCCACAGTGCCAGATGCCTGTTTTGTTCTATTTTTGGTTCTAGAAAGGCAGAAAATCAATATTCTCGGAATTGGACGGCACAAAAGCCAAAGTAAATATTTTACCATAGGGGACACGCATCCAGAAGACAAGACGGAGACGTGAACCAGGGCGGCCAGACCCCCCTAGGCGCGGGTTGGCCCTGCCCCGCACCTGGGTAGGGTGTGGGGCCCCTGGCCGCCTCCCAGCCTCCCCTCTTCGCCTATAAGAAGCCCCCGATGTAGAAACCCTAAGTACACGATCAATATTCCACGAAACCTTCTGTAGCCACCGCCACCGTCGTCCCTAGATCGGGAGGGGGATTTGAAGTTCTTCCCGGCACCCTGCCGGAGGGGAGATGCGTGAGTAGTTCCACCTTGGACTATGGGTCCATGTAGTAGCTAGATGGTTGTATCTCCTCCTTGTGCTTTCATGTATAGATCTTGTGAGCTCTGTTCATAATCAAGATCTAATCTATTTGTAATCTCGCATGTTGTGTTTGCGGGGATCCGATGGATATTGAGATTATTATGTCAGATTGATTAATGGTTTTGTCTTTATGATTCTATCATGTCCGCGTTGTTTGTGATCTTGCATGCTCTCTGTTGTTAGTAGCTATCTTGGCCAAGTAGTTGCTAGTGACTCCAAGAGGGGGTATTTATGCTCGATAGTGGGTTCATGCCTCTAGTTTCAAAGGGAAGTGACAGAAATATTTTTGGTTGTGTTGTTGCTACTAGGGAGAAAACAACGGTGTCTTGTTCATGGAACAAGTGGATTGTTTACCTTACACACTTTGCTTAAAGCAGTTGTCTGTTGCTTGCAACTTATCTTCGGAGGGTTGGATGATAACCTGAAGGTGGACTTCTAGTCATAGATGCAGTTGGATGGCGGTCTATGTATATTGTTGTATTTCCCAATCGAATCTCATAGGATCTTTTTGACTAGTATTGCATTGTTATGCCTTGCTCAGTTCATGTCAATTGTCCTGCTGTAATTTGTTTACCCTTCATGCCATGTTGTTTATCTAAGGAGAGCACCTCTAGTGAACTATGGACCCAAGTCCAATCTTTACCATTGATACATCTTCCACTATTACCTGTTTACTTGCTGCAAACCATTACCTTCCACACCATACGTTTAATCCTTTGTTACAGTAAACCGGTGAGCTTGACAACCTCACTTGATGGGGATGTGCCTACCGGGGTATACCCAGCAGGACGTTTCCGACTGGCCCAAGAACTGGCGAGTGGGCCTGCAAGACGGCGACTGGATTGAAGCCCAGCGAGGAACCAAGCGATCGAAGTCAAGGCCAGGCGAGTAGATAGGCCAGACGGATTAGGTTAAACTAGTACCAAGCTTTAATCTGAATCGGTTGAGATATGTAAACCCTAGGGAGGTGAGCCTATATAAACCTCCCCGTAGGGCGAGTAGAATCGCTCCATCATACACCCAAGCGACTCACGCCTAGCCGCCGAGCTCGCCCATTGTACCACCTTCATAATACAATCTAGCAGAGTAGGTCTTTACCCTGGGGCTGAACCTGGGTAAAACCCTGTGTCTTTGCCCTCATCTCGCACCGCAGATGGCTGGCCGCCCTTGCCCCTCGTTCTACTACTCGCTGCCGATTGCAGCATCTGCCGTGACCATTCCCACGACAGTGGCGCCCACCATGGGGCCTGGCCGGTCTGGCTGGTGTTCTGCGGTGAGATCCAATCTGCCCATCAACGAGACGGTCGCCACCGGCCGCATGATAGCGATCGGCGAGATGCTCCAAATCTTGCCGAGCAGCTACGTCCCGGCGGCGCGACCCGTCACGCACAGCGTGATCCTGCCGATCGGCACGATCAGCCTCTTCGTCGGCCTTACCGACAGCATCGTCTCGGAGGTTCGGCTCACATCCGCGAGTCGCCGCCACGCGATCGGATCTCCGAGAGCCAGATCCGCACGATCCATCGCCTCGCCTCCGAGTACAATTCGGCCCATAGCGACGTGGCCGAAAACTCATCGGCCGCAGAAGACGCGGCCCTCAACGACGACGCCGACTCGGCGACCCCGGCGTCACTCGCCGGGTCCATCACCGCGGCTTCACCCGCGGGCTCCATCACCCAGGTCTCCAATGTGGGAGACTTCGAGGACCCCTCCATCCTCGGGATCTTCGAATTCGACTCCGGGTCGGAAAACTCCGCCGACCTCCGCGACGAAACCGGTCGCTACGCCACGACCTACATGGCGACCGGCACCGATCCACCGGAGGATCCATTCTCCACCCCAATCCCTCCTAACGCCACGGCAATGGAGGTCTAGGAACTCCGCCTGAAACTGGCGGAGGCGGTGCGCAAAGAACAAGCCGAGCGCGAAAAATTTCACCTCGAGCAGGTGACGGCGCAGGAACTATCGCGCTACCACCAACAGTGGATCAGGTCGCGCCTGAACCCCACCTTTGAGGGGCGCGCCCTGAACTTCGACGACGAAAACGACCCGGCCCGTGGCGGCCGAAGCGCGACCGCGAGAACGCGCCACCAGGAGGAAGCGCCCGGCCCCCACCAGGATCAACGGCGATGGGCGCCCCACCTCCACCCAACCGCACACCTCCCAGGGACCAGCCGCGGATATTAGTCTCCTCACGGGAGAGAGACACAAACGTCCTCCCACTGTTCTCCACCCCGATGGACAACCTCGTGGCGGGCCGAAAAAGCCGACAACATCACGGCCACGGGCGACGCGCCTACAGATCCAAGACGTCAGGCCCCGCTCGCAAAGTCCGCCGAGCAGAAAACGCAGCGCCGACTCGCAGGTCGAGTATACTGCTCGCCGGGAAGCGAGCGGCCTCAGCGCCGCCAAGCGGCAAACACCCTCAATCGCCCGCCACCGAGCCAGCAGCCCAACACCGACCGCGAACGCTGCACTCTCCACCAACGACCCCAGTGCCAGCGACCAACTTCGCGCCGCCAACGGGCAACCCATCGACCGCACCCATCATCAACAACCAAAGCTGGCGCAAGACGCCACCGACGACCGCGACACACCCTTACCAATCCGCGACGGCGAGCCCATGGGGTCGCCAATCGACTCGCCCCAAGTGCCGGACCAATGATCCGAGGCGAGAAGTACCCGCCAAACTTCAAGGCGCCAAGGAGATAGAAAAGTACGACCGTGACGACCCCGCCGCTTGGCTCGACATACCTCATGGCGATGGGGATCGCGGCCACACCGACCTTCTAGCCGCCGTTACCCCTCGATGATGGAGGGACGTGCAGGCAATGGATCAACACCTCCTCGACAAGATCGACTCACGGGAGATGCGCGACGCCTTCGTCAGGCACTTCGAGTGCTCCTACACCCGCGCCACCACCATCGAGGACCTGGAGCGATGCGTCCAGGGACCCCGCGAGTCGACCCGCAACTGGGTCCAACGGTGGCAAGAACTCTGGTACAACGCGGTCGGCATCCACCCGGACACCGCGATCCATTGCTTCAAGACCTCGTGCCGCTACGAGCCCCTGGTTGCCAAGATCAAGCGACACTCTCGCACACTCGACAACATCCCCTACCTCCTCGAGATTGCCAAACGGTACGCGGAGGAAGATCCAAACCAGGAAACTGACGACGAGTCAGGAGGTCAACGCCAGACGAAGCGGCAACGATAGACGACGGTCCGACCTACGCTACAGCAACACTCGCCTCACCGGCAAGCGCCGTAGTGACGGGCGAGTCGACTTCGTCGCCAACACCGGGCACGCGCAATGCGAGCCCAAGATCTTCCGCCGCGACGGAGGACAACGCCGCGATGGCGGCAACTACAAGGCCAAGCCAAGGTTCGACCCCGCGGCTCTCCTTAACCAACCATGTGCGTTTCATAGCAGGGAAGGGAAGCCCGCAACGCACACCACCGCCGATCGCCACACCCTCGTGGAGATCGAGAAGGCACGGCGAGCACGGAGGACCTCGACAATGACCCGCCAAACGGCGAAAATTCGCAAAGTGGCGCTCGCTCCATACCTTCACGGGCTTCAACACGGCACGAGAAGAAGGTCATCGCCCGCCTGCCGCCGTCAACGGTGGCCTGTGGACGTGCCCGCCTCAACTGGTTGGAGCAGCCCATCACCTGGAGTCGACAATACCACTCGCCACGCATCGAGTACCCAGGCCGAGTCGCCCTGGTGGTCAAGCCTAAGGTCGGCGACTACTGTCTCCCCAAGACATTGATGGACGGCGGCAGCTCCATCAACATCCTGTACCTGGACACCTTCCGGCGGCTGCGGCTCCCGCAGTCGATGATTGAGACGACCCACACCACGTTCCACGGCATCGTCCCCGGTCAGAAGGCATACCCGATCGGTAAGGTCACGCTGCCACTTCGGCACACCAGCAAACTTCCGCACCGAGCGGATCGTCTTCTAGCTCGTGCCCTTCGACAGCCCCTACCATTGCGTCCTGGGGCGCCAGGCGTTCGCCAAATTCATGGCAGCGCCCCACTACGCGTACAACGCGATGAAGCTCCCCGGGCCGTGCGGCGTTATCACCATCAACGGCGACCCCGACATGGCCGCCGAGTGCGAGGCCAAAGGAGCCGAGCTCGCTGACACCATCAACGGCGACCCCGACATGAGCTCGCCAAGTACGCAAGCGGGGTCAACAATGAAGACCCCACCATACTCAAGAAGCCCAACTCGGAGGGCGCAAACACCTCAACCTTCGAGGCCACGACGCACACCCGCACCGTCGAGCTGGTCCCAGGCGACTCCAGCCAGACGGTGACGATCGGGACGGGCATGAGCCCAGCATAGGAAGGCGCGCTCATCAAGTTCCTCCGTGAGAACAGGTACATCTTCGCATGGAAGCCCTCTGACATGCCCGGTGTCCCTAGGGAGCTCGCTGAGCACAAGCTAAACGCCGACCCCGAAGTGCGACCCGTAAAACAGTCGCTGTGGCCCTTCAATGAAGAGCGCCGCAGAGCAATCGCCGAGGAGGTGCAGCGTCTACTCGCTGCAGGATTCATCCGGCCAATCAAGTACTCCAAGTGGCTGGCAAACCCAGTCCTGGTCGAGAAAAGAACGGGACCTGGAGGATGTGTATCGACTACACGAACTTGAACGTACCGCCCAAAGGAGCAGTTCCTCCCGCCGGATCGACCAGATAATCGATTCAACCGCTGGCTCGAGTCGCCTGTTCCTCGACGCCTACTCCGGGTACAACCAGATCAAAATGGCTGCCGAGGACGAGGAGAAGACGGCGTTCATCACGCCATTCGAGCCTTCGCTACACCGCCATGACCTTCGCCTCAAGAACGCCGGGCGACCTACCAGCGGTGCATGCAAGAATGCCTCGCGAGCCAAATTGGCCGCAACATCCACGCTACATCGACGACGTGGTCGAAGTCCGCCGCCAGGGCGACCTACTCGCCGACCTGGCGGAAACATTCGCCAACTTGCGAAAATACAAGATAAAGCTCAACCTGCAAATGCACCTTCGTGTACCGCAGGATAACCATCGGGTACGCTGTCTCCAAACGAGGGATCGAGGCGAACCCCACGAAGATCGACACATCGCGGCCGCAAACCCGAAAGTGCTGCGACGCCCGTAACCGGCGAGTAGCGGCTCGCCGCTTCATCCCCGCTCGGCAAAAGGCGATGCCCCTATACCACCTGACGAAGAACCCCACCTTCCAAAGGGGACAAGGAGGGACGACGCGCCCGCGATCTCAAAAGGTGCTACTCGCCGCACCGCTACTCGCCTACCGACAAAGAACCCATGCTGGTTTACGTCGCGGCTTCCGAGCGCGTCGTCAGCGCCGTGATGGTCAACGAGCGACTGGAGGAAGGAAAGGAGCGCCCAGTACAGCGACCGGTGTACTACATCAGCGAGGTCCTCACCGAGTCGCGTCAACGGTACCCCCAGTACCAAAAGCTGGTATACGCGGTGTTCAGAGCCCAGCGGCGCCTGCCGCACTACTTCCAGGAACACCCGATCACGGTCGTATCCTCAGCACCACTGCAAGACATCATCCGCAACCGCGAGGTGACCGGGCGGGTCGCCAAGTGGGCCGTCGAGATTGGCGTCCACAACATCAAATATGAGCCACGAAAAGCGATCAAGTCGCAGGCCCTAGCGGACTTCATAGCCGACTGGGAAGAGGCCCAGCAGCCAGAGAAGCTGTCATACCTCCATTAATGGAGCCTGCACTTCGACGGCTCCAAGAACGCGGACGACGCAGGCGCAGGGATCGTGCTAACTTCACCAAAGGGCGACAAGCTCCGCTACATCCTCTGCCTCGACTTCACACCCTGTACCAACAACATGGCCGAGTACGAGGCCCTACTCCACGGCATGCGAGCTTCCAAGGAGATGAATGTCAACCGCCTACGCTGCTACGGAGATTCCGACCTAGTCGCGGGGCAAGTCGCTGGAATCTGCGACGCCGTCTCCCCCACCATGGCGCGCATCGCCAAGCAGGACAAGTGGGCGGACACTTCACCGCTACTCCGTCGAGTGGATCAACAGAGGAAGAACGAGGAGGCCGACGACTCTCGCATCGGGTCGGCCCGACTCGCACCACCCGCCAGCCTTTCCTCGACACGATCACCAAGCCACCGCCTCCCCGAGGGAGATCGACATCGAGTCCCGCCCAACCAGAGGCAGCCTGGTCGCACTTCACAACGAGCCGCACGATCGACCAAGCCCTACATCGCCATTCGAAGCCGCACCTTGCCGGCAGACGAGACGGAAGCTCGGATGATCGCTCGTCGATGCAAGTCCTACGCCATCATCGACGGCGAGCTCCACAAGCGCAGTGTCACCGGCGTGTTCCAACGCTGTGTCCAACCCGCCGAAGGACGCAAGATCCTCCACGACATCCACTCCGGTGACTGCGGCCACCACGCCAGCGCCCGCTCTCTTGTCGCCAAGGCTATGCGACATGGCTTCTATTGGCCCACCGCACACGCCGATGTTGTCGACATTGTCCAGCGGTGCGCCGGGTGCCAGAAGTACGCCAACCAGACGCACGTGCCGAGCTCAGCGCTCAAAACAATCCCCATCACCTGGCCATTCGCGGTGTGGGGTATGGACATGGTAGGCCCCTTCAAGAAGGCTCCCTCCGGCTACACCCACCTCCTGGTTGCGGTCGACAAATTCACAAAGTGGGTGGAAGCCAAGCCAGTTCGGAAATGCGACAGGAAGACCGCCACCAAATTCCTACGCGAGCTCATATATCGCTACGGGTTCCCAAACAGCATTATCACGGACAACGGCACCAACTTCGCCAAAGGAGCCATGGCCGAATTCTGCGAAGAGCACCACATTCGGCTCGACCTCGCGTCAGTCTCCCACCCGGAATCTAACGGCCAGGCGGAACGGGCCAACCAAAGCATCCTCCACGGCATGAAGCCGCGACTCCAAGTACCACTCGAGAGCACCGCGGGGTGCTGGGTCAAGGAGTTTCCCTCTGTCATCTGGGGGATCCGCACCTCGGTTAATAGGTCGACAGGGTTCACCCCCTTCTTCATGGTCTACGGCGCCGAGGCAGTCATGCCCATCGACCTCGAGCACGACTCGCCGCGGGTCGTCCACTACACGGAGGATGCAAACGAGCTCGCCGGCCAAGACGGGGTCAATCAACTCGACGAGGAACGCGACCTCGCTCGGTCACGCACCGCTATCTACCAGCAGGGACTCCGCCGCTACCACAGCCGGCGGGTGAAAACTCGCACCTTCCAAGAGGGCGACCTGGTGTTACGCCTCATCCAGGATAAGAAGGGCATGAACAAGCTCTCCCCTCCGTGGGAAGGGCCATTCGCCATCGGGCGAGTACTCGGCAACGACGCCTACTACCTCATCGACGTCCGCAGGGACGGCGAACTCGACGTCAAGCGACCATGGAATGTAAACCTCCTACGGAAGTTCTACTCCTAGAACCCCACATATGTATTCTCCAGTCGCTATGAAATAAAAAGAAACGGTTACCGCAAATTGCGCCTACTCTCCATGTCTTGTGCCACTCGCACTCGTAATAACAACATTCCGCTAACCGCAGAAGTCAACCTTTGGTACAGCGATCGGCATGGCTAAGTAGTGCGGTGCAAGAGCACTGAGTCACCTCAGGTCTTGCATCGTCCATGAAAAACGCCTACCCGGAGCCCCATTGGAGTCGCCTAGCCCGACTGGTTCTACGAACCAAGACAACTGCCTTCGCTTCTTACAGCGACCATGGTCCTCCGCATCCTTGACATAGCGACTCGAACAGCTAAGTACCACGCTCGGGGACTGCAGACCAGTAACCGCGAGCGGTCCGGAAAAACGCCAAGTAGGAGAGCATGCCCAGGACTCGCCACGCGACTGACCCCACGGGCCAGGAAGGAGTGATGCGCTCAAACTAACGCGCCAAGTCCTCACTCACCCTCGAGTCGCGCCTGGAACAGCTAAGTACCACGCCGGGACTCGCCACCCGACCTCGCTCAAGGGAAAACGGTAAGGCATGAGCGTTCAAGGGAGTCGCCTAGCGACTGGCTCTTCGAGTCTGGGCGAGTCGAGCACAACAACAAAACACACAAAACAACAAACATATCACATACGAGGTAAACCCCACAAAAGGGCGGACGCGCTCGGGGACTCATTCAAACATCAATCACAAACACATGACAAATACCAAAATAGACACGATGTCTCATTCGATAGCATGTTGCATTGTCTCATATTACAAAATATGCTCAAGATGGCGACCCGCTAACGCCACAGGCAAACTATCCTATTCTCGCAGTTTAGACGATTTACCGCCAACACCCCGGCGATTGCGGATGAATGGTGTGTACGGGTTCGACGGATACGTTGTCAGTTCACCCGCCATCGCCGCGCGGAAGGGTTGCTCGACCTTGAAATCACGATGCGGCGGCTCGGGGTCGCTAGGCACGACGACCGTCTCTTGGTACGGAAGGAGGTCGCCCATCGCCCAGACACGCTCCGAGTACGTGGCGGCGTGGTCCTGCAACTTGAGGACCTCGGAAAGCTCCACCGCGCCAGTCGACGATGGGTAGCCACTCGTCACATCGTCGATGTCGAAGTCCTCGGGGAAGTGTGCAAGACCAAGACAAAGTGTCGTCGCCGCTCCGCGCCGAAACGCCGACCGCGTCATGAATTCAACGACCGCGGGCGCCTTCTCCAAATACTTCCACACCTCAACGAGGTTGCTGGGAATCACTTCTATGGGCGATATCTCTTGGAGATAGGCACGTATGCACGTCGCCGACAATGTTGCCGAGTCGACAAGCGTGCTTACACACTGCCGCGCGTCGAACGAGCTTGCCTCTTCCACGCTATCGATAATGCGACCTGCGAGTAGAATACAATAATGAATACGACGGACACCACACAAGGCACAACTACTGGAAGAGGCAGACACACTTAACAATCAACGGGCGGGCGAGATCCGTGATGAAGCATTGAAGCGAAGTATGGTCGTCCTGAAGCCCAGCAACAAGGGCGTCCGACACTTTGCGGTCCTCTTCGGCGGCTGCAATGGCGGCCTTGGCTCGCCCATCAGCGGAGCTCGCTTCTTCCTTCGCCTCCCGCAGCTCGCGCTCGAGGACGGCGATCCGCTGTTCAACCGAACTCAAAGCCGATTGCGCCGCCCTTAATTCACCTGGGGACAAGTCCTCGGCGAAGCTTCCCTTCGCCTTGGCAACCGCCTGAAAGCCTTTGTTCGCCCCGGACGATGGCCGCCTTTCTCCACGCGGTAAGCCACGCCAATCGGTCACCGATTCAAGCTGCAGACCGCACATCACCAAAAAGGTTAATCAAAGCAAATTCCTAAGTGCCCACCCGCTGAAATTCAGCAGTGCGCATCGGGACCGGCAATCAAGAATTTTAAGTGCCCACCCGCTGAAATTCAGCGAGTGCACACCGGGACCGGCAATCAAATCTCAAGTACCCACCCGCTGAAATTCAGCGAGTGCGCACTCGGGGACTGGATGCGAAAAATAAAGATAAGACATTAAAAGAATCAGGCCGCTGCAAAGCACCGACCTGATCCTCGGGGACTGGATATACCTGGATGGCTGCGCCAAGCATGCCGTGGAGTTGTATCGCATCCACGGACGCGAGGAGGGCCGGCGTATGCCCACGACGTTGGTCGACTTCAGCATCGGCGATCCCAGGAGCATGGCTCGAGGGTGAAGTTCCAATCGCTGCGGCCGCCTTGGCCATGAAGCGCGGGAAGGTGGCGATAGAGGCACCCGCCCCAAAGGAGGTCGGCTCGGCCGTTTCCGGCAAGGGAGCGCCCTCCTTCGTGGATGCGGCCGCCTCCGTTACGAGTCCAGCCGGCGCGACCGCCGTGTCATCAGAAATCGTGACGACGTCGTCACCCTTGGCCTTCTTGCCGCCATCTGCAGGGACGACGACTTCATCTGCCTTCCTCTTGCGGGAAGGATCCTCCTCGCTAACGACGGGTGGCACCTTAGCCACGGTCGGATGGCCCATCCTCTTCACTCCGGTCCTGTACACCAATCATGTAAGCAATATAATTCGAGCTGCTATGGAAGACAAAGGAAGGAGAGTGTACTCACTTGGCGACTGGAATGAAGCGCAGCCCCGTACGGAGGCCGGCTGGTTTCTCTAGTTCGGGCCCACCGGGCGGCCGAGTCCCATTTTAACGCCGCGCCCAAGACACGGACGGTTTCTTTGTTGTCGAGGCCACGACCGGAGCCTCTGGAACATCTTCAACAGGAGCTTCCCTGTGAGGCGAAGCCGCGATCGAGCGCCCCCAGCCGTAGATCGGGGCGAATGGCGAGTCATCAACGCCAGGGCACCTCGATGGTGGCCGTGTCCAGCTGGTTGCCGCCGCGACGCCGCCCTGGCCGGGCGCCGAATCGCTCGCTGAATGTGGTGGCGAGGCCGCCTCGCCGGTTTCATCTTCGTCTTCCTGAGGCGCCTTCACCTCTTCCTTTTTCTTCTTCTTCGATGGAGTAGCTCGCGCGTGAGGTGGTTTCGGAGCTCGTCATCGCCATGACGCCGAGGCTTTACTTGCCTCAAGCTCACGCTGACGCTGCCCACGGTCTTGCGGAGCAAGGCGACCTCCTCTTCGGACTCATCGCCGCCGCCTCGCCACTCCGCATCGCCTTTGGCGGGAGGCGACTTCGCCCGGACGGACGAGCTCGAGTTCTCGCCGTCCGGCGGAGCCATCCTTCCACCACTTGGAATAGCTGCAATGAACACAAGATGAAATCGAATTACCGCGATCGCAAAACTGCGATCGCGAAGTGCGGCGAAAGCGATTATCGTTGAGCTGGACGCTGGCGGTGAAGGCACCCACAGGCGCCTGTGTACACCGCCCGGGTGATTTTCTTCGGCCTGGGAGGTAGTCCGAGCTTCCATTCGCGAGGCAGGCCTTCGCCGAGTCGCCCCGCCGGTATCGGTACATGTAGTGCTCGCGCAGCCGGACGAAAGCCGCCCGAGCCAGCAATTGTACAGTTTATCGTCGAGGCTTCTTCTTCGCATCGCATGGTCTCAAGCATTTCGTCAATGACCATCCGCCGTCGCTGGGGAGCTTGCCGATTTGAAGGCGGCGCGGCTCGACCGTTGGCGGAATACCGCGATCGCTGCCTCGCCCGGGTCGCCGCTACGAGAACCACGATTTCTTCCGCCGCCGCTTTGGCGGGCAAGATCGTCGAAGAATGAGGCCTTCGACTTTAGCCGGAAGGTTAGGCCGCCTGCATATTGGGTCGCCGCTTCGCCGGTGATCCGCCCATGAAACAGATCTTGCCACAGGGAAGTAGGCCGAGCTCAAATAGCACTCGCAACACCACAAATATGGCGAGCTGCTCGATGTGTGGGGGACCTGCATCCGATGGTCGGATCCCGTAGTAGCGCAGGCCAAGAAGAATAGGGACGGGGAACCCTAGCCCCGCTCAAGATGGCTGGTGAAGCAGATGAATTCTCTCTCGCGGATTCGTGGTCGCCTCTCGGCCGCAGGATGCGCCAGCCGGCTCGCAAGATCCCGCCTCCTCGAAGGAAGCCATACTGCACTTAGATCTACCCCAAGGCTCGTGGAGAGGGCCATGGCGGAGAGATCTGGGGCCTGGGATTTCTGGTCGTGGTCGCGATGCGAAGGAAGGCGAAATGGGCGCAATGGAGGAAATGGTGAGAAGGTGGCTCCGATCGCCGCCATTCCCTTATATAGCGGATGTTACCCGCCAAATCAGGAACCGCTATCGCGATGATTACGCCAAAAGTTACCATTGATTACCCCAACGGCTAGTTTGACCATGTTTGACGGTCCAACTTCACCACTCGGCTCGCCGACCCAATCACTATGACAAGAGCCACGACCGACTCGCCAAAGCTGCGACTGGATGACTGGTTTTCCTTTATATAGGAGCCCGCCGATTCGATCGATGCCTACTCAAGTCAGATATTGATCGCCAAAGAGCCACCACGCCTAATCGACGACTCGGGGACTATCGATGGGGATGCTACCGGGTATACCCAGCAGACGCTTCCGATCGCCCAAGAACTGGCGAGTGGGCTCGCAAGACGGCGACCGGATTGAAGCCCAGAGGAACCAAGCGATCGGAAGCTAAAGGCCCAAAGTAGTAGATAGGCCCAGTCGGATTAGGTTAAACGAGTCAAGCTTTAATCAATCGGTTGAGATATGTAAACCCTAGGGAGGTGAGCATATAAACCTCCTGTAGGGCGAGTAGAGATCGCTCCATCATACACCAAGCGACTCGCCGCCTAGCCGAGCTCGCCCATTGTACCACCTTCATAATACAATCTAGCAGAGTAGGTCTTTACCCTGGGCGAACTGGGTAAAACCCTGTCTTTGCCTCATCTCGACCGCAGATGGCCGCCTTGCCCTCGTTTCTACTACTCACGCCGACAGCAAGATCTGCCGTGACCATTCCCACGATATCACCGATTCATTGGGTCAAAGTCTTGAGTTTGTGTTGTGTGTGGTCTCCGCTGCTTGCAACACTGTGTGACGCTTCCTTCCTCCCATCGGTTCGATAACCTCGGTTTCATCGAGGAAAACTTGATGATGTGCTACTTCACACCTTACTCTTGGGGTTTCCAACACTCCACGACATCAGGTTCTCTGGCGCCATCAAGGAGTCACCATCAATTCTTAACTTGGTATTCATGAGTGATTGTAATGAATACTATGATATGATCTCTTAAAGATTTGATATTAATCATTAAGCAATGTATTAGGGTTTAATTTTATTACATTTGATCTACCCTTAGATCAAATCTCCTTTACCCAAAATAAGGTTTTAGCAAAGGTCATATTGAAACTTATCGTGGTCAACTTGATGATCTACTTCAATTCCATCAAGTTAGGAGAAGCTTCAATCTCTTTGGCAAGTTTTATTCAAAAGAGCGAAAATTATTCGGATTTTCTATGCATGAATGCAATGCACACATCTGGGTTCAGCTTATTTCTAAGTTCTAATGCTGGGATGTTACAATGGCGTTGCATGCTCTCCGCCGGTGCGGGGAAGATGAAGTTTCGACCGGCATCACTGGGATGGTCGCGCAGGAGGGTCATGCTGATGTGGGACAAGCGTGAGCGGCCGTGGAGGCACATGAAGATGGCTGGCCGGCGTTGCAGCGGCGAGGTACAGGTGGCTAGCGGAAGAAGAACAGCGCCGGGATGGGCGTTGCATCCTTCCGTCCAAGAGGTTGAAGAAGAAGGTTGTGCGGCGCGTTAGGCTGGCCTAGATGATGCTTGAGCTGATCAGCACATCTCTCACCAGTGACAAGTGTTGGCCTCTCCTCGGTGGCTTGTCTAGCCTCCGGCTGGTTTGTTCTTGTGGCAGCGGGTTGATATTAGGGCTGTGAGAAATACCTATGCGGTAGCGGATGACGGCGACGCCAAGGCGCGCCGTCTTTGTTGAAGGCGTCGTAGGCCCTCTTCATCATGCCCCTTTCCGCAATGTGGGAAACCCGATCCATCTTGTTGGTTCGTGCATTGGCGGCTCTACGGTGTCGTTCCTTCTTGGAGGCATTGTTGGTTGCATATGGAGTCCAAGACATTTGTTGAGTCAAGGTTGGCGGTTGCTGGAGTGGGCCCCTAGGGCGCAATGTACACCGAGGCAACTTCTTCGACGACGCCGCCACTTTCTTATAGGCGTCAAGGGTAGATTGTACGCTGACATGTGATGTCTTCGCTTGAGGGTTGCGTCATGAGCCGCCTTGCTTTGGTTGTGAAGCGGTTTAGTGGCTCGTGTTCGACCTCGCCTTCTCGGCTAGGTTAGGCAAGGCTAAGTCCTTGTTGTGTGCTTTGGGTTATGCGGTGTAAGCCGATAGGTATTGTCTGTCCAGTTTTTAGGTCCGGTTTCCCTTATAAACTGGACCAACCTTCTATCTATTCAATGAATTTAGCAGCTCTTCTACTAACATTAAAAAAAGACTCCGTGGCGCGGAAACGGAGAAGGCGGGCAAAGCAGTTCCCCAGCCGAGCAGCCCGATCAAGGCCGAACTGATGTGCAAACCAACCTGTGGTTGGATGAAGAAGGGTGGTTGTACCCCAAGCCCACCACAGTTCAAAACCCAGGTTTGACACTGTGTGTTGTATAAAAGGGTGGTTGTACCCCAAGCCCACCACAGTTCAAAACCCAGGTTTGACACTGTGTGTTGCATAAAAGGTGAAATATTCTTTCAGTGGAAGACGACGTTTCCGTCGACAGCGAGGTGTCCGTGATGACTTCGTCAATCTCAAGACCCGATCCGCCAACTCGGTCTCTCAGATATGCTCATATGGATAGAGTATGCATGTGGGTGCTTGTACATCTACGATTTTACCGTGTTTCTAAAAAAAAGGCCGAACTAACGCGGGCGCGCTGCGGGCCGAAACGAACGTGCCGCGGATTGTGGCGCGCGCCTTGGGCAAACAATGATAGGGAGGAAGTCGCACGTCACGACGCAACACACGGCCGGCCGGGACGCTGGCGGTGAGATGTGTACTACTCCCTCCGTTTTGAAATATAAGATGTATTAGGTTCATGAGTGAGATGTATCTAGACATTTTTTAGTGTATAGATTCATTTGAACATATACACTAAAAAGTGTCTAGATACATCTTCTTAGAAACCTAAAACATCTTATATTTCTAAACAGATGGAGTAGTATTGTACGTGTGATCGCCATGTGTCTCTGACAGTCCGACACGACGGAGAGAATGTTCAGAGAATCGAGGCGGATACGCAGACTAGTGGGCGTCGGCGGTGCGCGGCTGGCCGACGCGTCCCCGCCCGGACCGGGTCAAGCAGAACTCCGTGCTGGGACTGGGATCGAGGGAAGCAAAGTCAATCTGCATGTCCGATCCAGGCAACGTGAACGCACATGCATATATATGGTTGCGATCGAGAAAGTCGTCCGGATATATAGTGCGTCGCAACAACTTGGCCCTGAAAAACTGATTCCTAGTCAGTCAACGAGTTCGAATCAATCAGTGGCTACGTCCGTCTACACCGGCTACCGACGTCTTTGTACGTGGCTCTCAACGCGTGATTCGCGCTGCTAGCTGCAGGTGTAGGGGGCGCATCAACGGATCGATCGTGTTGTCCATGCTTCCCTTGTTTCTTTTTTCCTCCGTGTGTCTTGTGTTCTTGCCCTTCGGTTCAGGGTATCTACTACGTATGCCATTGTTTAGTGATGTTAGATATGGGTTTATTTTGCTACGATGTTGACCGACCACACGACATTAGGTACAACGACCGAGAGAGGAGGAAGATAAGCTTCACTGGATCCCCATGCGTCTGCGTGTACCAACTTTCGATCAGGTTTTGATCTTCCAAAATAGTACTGTTATGGAGCAACCATCCTTCTACTGGTCCACACGGCACATTTTGATTTTGTATGCGGTACGAGCCCTCAAGCTGGACTAGTAAACTACCGAGTATACGCTTTGCAACAAACGACCAAACGAGCTAAGCATTCGTCATAAATCCCGGAAAGCACCACTTATCATGGCTCACGTCTATATATGTATCCTGACGACCGTTCACATGCGCACGTCCGACGATCCAGTTCCCCCACGTCTCTCATTTCGGAGCGGACAAGAGATATCAGTAGACTTCAATGCTGGCGACGTGTCACACCTGAAATTACAAAGTGGATACAGGTTTCAATAGGCTTCAGTGCAAGTTTCTAAAAATTGCCAACAAGTCAGAAGGTGCAGCAGTGGGTGGATGTGACCCTACACACGTGCAAACTTCCAAGATCAAACGCAACTGGATTTGGAGTATATGGAGAAGGCCAGATCTAGCATGAAAAAATGTTGTTATCACCTTTTTCTTTTTAGAATATGTCATGCGATAAAAAAATGGTTGCTCGTCAAATATTAAGAAGAAGAGAATATATTTACAAGGCCAGACTAATTTGCACAACAGAAAAAGATTGAATTTTACCTTAATTTTCTGAATAATATGGTAAAAACAATTTCAGATTTGCTAGTTTTAAAGTTTACATAAATTAAAGATTTGCTAGTTTTGAAGCGCCTGGTAACTTGCTAAATCACGGTCACCTCTCATGATTGAATTTGCTTCGCGATTTACGTATTTTTAAAGCTGCATAAAGGTTGCAACTAAGAAATTTTTGTTCACTCGCAGTACAACTTTTTTTTCATGCAGCGTAGTACAAATATTTTTTTTGTTCATAAGGTTAAAAATGTTCTTGTGTCACAAACACTAAGTTGACTCTAAACTTCACCGCAAATTTATTTGAATTTAGAAGTTAGGTGAAAATGAATATTTGCACTAGATAGTACTCATTCCCCCAACCATATGTCCCCCGCTACTTTGGCTGAGATTCGTAAATTTGTTGGACAGCAGATGAAATAAAAAAACGAAAAGAAAGCAGCTTACGCGGCTGCTCAAGAACTGCAACCCTTTTTTCCTGCGAAGCCACGCAACCAGTTTGCGCTAGTTCGGCGACACGAACGACAGTGCGGGCTGCACTCTCCCTTCATCTTCCACGATCCCCTGTTTGTTCGTTCCCCACATCTTCCGATCTCCGAGCACACGACCAACAACTCAAAAAGATCCTCCGGATTTCGCGGCCGAAGTTGCGCCGAGACTTGCTGGGAGATTGACGCCGGCCGCATGCCATGATCATGGCGTCTCGTCGCGCAGCGCCTCTCCTCGTGCTCTTCTTCCTCGCGTTCGCGTCCCTGCTCTCCGTCCATGGATCAGGTGCGTAGCTTCGTCCAGCATCCCAATCACCGAATCAATTTTGACGAATAAAAAAAATGAAGCGTGCTAACTTGCGTGAGATGATCATCTGCAGCGGCGGCGGCGGCCGGCGAGGAGTCGCCGTTCGCGCTCGCGGCGGCGCGGACGCAGCGGAAGGACCCTCTCGCCGGGCTGAGGTACTACACCGGCGGCTGGAACATAAGCGACGAGCACTACTGGGCCGTAAGCTTCTCATCCTGACCCGTCCTTCTTGCCAATCGCCGCCATTCTGCTCTCTACCTGAATTTCGTTCTTGCTTTTCCGTGACGAACGCGATCCGCAGTCGGTGGGCTTCAGCGCGGCGCCGGTCTTCGCGGCGGCCGGAATCTGGTTCGCCGTGTTCGGCGCCGCCCTCTTCCTCGCGGGCTGCTGCTACTGCTGCTGCCCGAGCCGGAGCACCTCCTACTCCCGCGCGGCCCTGGTCGTCTCGCTCCTGCTCCTCCTCGTCTGCACCGCCGCCGCCGCGTAATTAAAGTTCCCCTTCACCTATCACCTCGCCGCCGTTTACCGCCGGTCACACCTAACCAGTCTCCCGTTGCAGCGTGGGATGCGCCTTGCTTTACGACGGGCAGGGCCGGTTCCACGGCAGCACGTCGGGGACGGTGGACTACGTGGTGCGGCAGTCCGGCGACACGGTGGACAACCTGCGGACATTCACGGGGTTCCTTGAGGCGGCGAAGGCGGCCGGCGTCGGGCCGTTGACGCTGCCCGACGACCTCAAGGGGAGGATCGACGACGTCGTGCGCAAGGTGGGCTCCGCCTCCGACGAGCTCGCCGCCCGCACCGCCAGCAACTCCGCCAAGATCCGAGATGCACTGGACACAATGTACGTTACTAAGTTTTCAGTAATTTACTCATTCGATTGATCCTTTATTAAACCCATCGTCCCATCCAGAAATAATTCCCTGCTCATAAATCCTAATCAACTTGCTAATATATCGCAGAAGGAAGATTCTGATTGTTCTTGCAGCCGCGATGCTAACCCTTGCCTTTCTTGGTTTCGGTGAGCAATGTTTACCAAAAATTTACATCTGCAAACGACCACTTCACCTATGTGAAAATAATCTGATGATCTTGCATTTGCGCAGTGTTCTCGGCGTGTGGATTGGAGTCTCTGGTCTACGTGTAAGCACAAGAACCTGGATTAAACTGAATGATAGACATAGTTAATCTAATCTAAATGCTGCATATGCTCTTTGAAACTTATTGGGTAAGCTACGCTTGTACTGCAGGTTGGTGTTTCTTGCGTGGATCATGGTGACGGCGACGTTCGTGCTGTGCGGTACTTTCCTCCTGCTGCACAAGTAAGCGCTGCTACCTCTTGCTTGCAAGCGATCTGCTGCGGTACAGAGCAGAAAACAGAGCAGCCATGGCCTGGCCACCTACCTGAAATTCTGAAACTCTGAATCTTGTTCATGTGTGGCAGCGTGGCGGGGGACACGTGCGAGGCGATGGGGGAGTGGGTGCGGCACCCGCAGGAGCACACGGCGCTGGACGACATCCTCCCCTGCGTCGACACCGCCGCGGCCACGGAGGCGCTGGGCCGGGGCAAGGAGGTGAGCTACCGGCTCGTCGACGTGCTCAACGCCGTCATCTCCAACGTGTCCAACGCCGACTTCCCGCCCAGCACCCCGCCCTCGCCGCCGCTCTACTTCAACCAGTCCGGCCCGCGCGTGCCGCCGCTCTGCAACCCGTACACGCCGGACCTCCGCGACCGCGCCTGCTCCCCCGGGGAGCTCGTCGGCCCGGACGCCGCCCGGCAGGCCTGGGGGAGCCACGTCTGCAAGACCGACGCTTCGGGGGAGGTGTGCGCCACCGCGGGGCGCCTGACGCCGTCGATGCTCGCGCAGATGGTCGGCGCCGCCAACGTGAGCTACGGGCTGTCCCGGTACGGGCCCGTGCTTGCCGACCTGGCCGACTGCGCGTTCGTGCGCCGCGCGTTCCAGGCCGTCGGCCAGGACCACTGCCCCGGGCTCCGCAGGTACAGCGAGCAGGTGTACAGGGGCCTCCTCGCCGTCGCGGTCGCCGTGCTGCTGTCCGTCCTGCTCTGGGTCGTGCACTCGAGGGAAAGGCGGAAGAGGAGCGACGCCAGGGAGATGGAGCTCGTGGCGCCGGCGCCACACGCACCGCCGTACCGGCATGGATACCCCGTCGAGGAGAAGGCGCTCCTGTACAGCCCGAGAAGGCCGTCCATGTGAACGCGATCAGTTTAAGCAGATGTTACGTTGGTGTCCAGACCGATAGAAGCTTTCATGGTTATGCTTTTGTAGCCAGTTGCGAGATTGCATTAACATTGTTCAGATGATAGGAAGCCACTAATTCAGACTTGAACTGTTTGGATGGACTGATCATCAACAATCCTGCTGCTGCGACCCTACATACTGTCAAAACTGGTTAGAAGACATTCAGCCCGAAAATACCGGAAATAAACCACACTCTTCCTTCCTAAATAAATATAAAACGTTCTACGATCAATTTAAACTCTTAAATCTTAAGGATTATATTTTTCTTCCAAAAGTCAAACAATGTAACGTTTGATCAAGTTTTTAGAAAAATATATTAATATTTTCAACACGAAATCCATATCTTTTGATACATCATGAAACATATTTTTATGTGGTATCTATATAATAATATAGTTCTTGATAGTTTTTTTAAAAGTTTGGTCAAACTTTCCATAGGTTGACTTTTAAAAAAAAGACTTAATCTTTAGAACTGAGGTAAAAGACACTACATCGGAGCTTGGCTATATGATTTACAGATATGTGAAAGATAGATGCCTCTTTACCTTCTCCGAGGGGTAGTTTGCTTGCGATGTTGGGTCAGAAATGACGTGTTTGGTAGCTTGCAGGAGGTCAATCTAGCATGTAGAGCAAAAAATATGCTAATTGGGATGTCTGGACCATCTCCTGTTATGACCAGAGTGTTGTACAAAACACCCCCGGGCCATTTTCAGGGAGCCACCCTCCTCTCATGCTCCTCCAGATTCAAAAAAGTGGCACATGTTGCATGCAGGGATGCGACCATGGAGATGGCGCGAGCTCGTGTTTTCTAGCGAAAAAGTTGGCGGGGTTATTTCGGTCACCTCTCGCTGCTTCCCCCGTCCTATATGTATCCTCTCCCACACCACCCAAATACAAAACTCCCCATTTCCCTCCACTGAGCTCGAGTCACGGGTCAGCAGAAAGTAAGAGACGGTGGCAGAGTCCGAGACTAGGACGACTGTAGCGGGGCGATTAGGCTACTACTCCTTCTTCCTCGATCTATCCTCGCCGTGCTCCGCCTCCACCGATGGCCATTAGTAACCTCACCTTCTCATCTTGGTTGGTCTAGTTGGTTAGATCCGTGAGCTTGGAATGGTAGATCTGCCTAGGTTGCTTATGATACATGTGCTTGTTCATGGTAGCTATGTTTGCTCATGTTACATGTGTGTGCTTGTAGTATGGCAGTATGTCCAAATCGATGGGATGCTTGTAGTATGGTAATATGATAGCTTGTGATATGTTCTACTCCATCTTTCAATTCGTACTTGTTGTTGCTCTTCAAATCCTTTCTTTGTAGCTAGAACTTTGAAACTATGCTTGTATTTAAAAATTGTTGTCATGTATGAACACTGTAAGACTCCGATTACGATTTTAGCCAGTCCATGGTGCCCGTGGGTGAGTCGCATATCACTTCTTTTGTGGAGGATTCTCTGTTGGAATTATGCCCTAGAGGCAATAATAAAGATGTTATTATTATAATTCTTGTTCATGATAAAGTTTATATTCCATGCTAGAATTGTATTAAGCAGAAACTTTAATACTTGTGTGGTTTGTAAACAACACCGTGTCCCTAGTACGCCTCTATGGACTAGCTCATTGATCAATGATGGTTAAGGTTTCCTAACCATAGACATGAGTTGTCAATTGATAATGAGATCATATCATTGGGAGAATGATATGAAGGATGACCAAACTAAGCGAAGCAATTAGATCGCTTCATCGTGTTCATCTTTGCGAAGCTTTTACTATGTCAAATATTGTATTCCTTAGACCATGAGATAATGCAACGCCCTGGTACCGGAAGAAAGCTTTGAGGTCATCAAACGTCATCCTATGAGAGGGTGATCATAAAGGTGTCTCTCAGGTGATCGGAAAGTATCTCTGGGTTGTATGTATCGAGATGGAATTTGTCCTCCCAAGTCGGAGAGATATACTTGGGCCCACTCGTAATCGATATCAACACCACTTGCAAGCATGTGGTTAAGGAGTTAATCACAAAGTGATATCGGATTACGAGTAAAGTACTTGCTGTGAGCGAGATTGAACTAGGTATGACGCACCGACGATCGAATCTCGCAAGTAAAATATCGCGAGACGAAGGGAATATATATATGGGATTGATTGAATCGGCATCGTGGTTCATCCTATATGATCATCGATGAATGTGGAGTCAATATGGGTGCCTGCACTCACTGTTGATTATTGATAGAAGATCATGTACGCATATTCTCGAACCGCAGGTCGCACACTTAACGATCTCGACGCTAGGATAGATTGGATAATTGGTTTATGAATTTTTGTTCGAGTCTCGGATGGGATCCGGATATCACGAGAGGTTCGGAATGGTCCGAGAATAAGATTCATATAAGGCAGTTTTTGGAGTTCGGAATTGTTAGGGTTAATCGGTATTGTACGGAAGCTTCTAGAACCTTCCGGAAGGGGACCAACGTGGCCCCACCTTCCGGGAGGGGCATGGGCCTATGAGGGAGTGTCCTGCCGCATTGGGCAGGGGCACAAGGCCCCATAGGGCCCAGCCGATCTAGATAAGTTTAAACTCGCTTAAACTAGAGATAGGATTTCTAGATAAGAGAGTTTAAATCGTTTAAACTAGAGATAGGATTTCTAGATAAGGGAGAGTTTAAATTGTTTAAACTAGAGATAGGCTTGGAGGAGGGGCAAGGCTGGCCGCCCCCCCCCCTCTATATATAGAGGGGTGGTGCGCCCCCCCAGACACACCTCTCCTCCAAACCCTAGCCGCCTTGCTAGCTTTCCTCTCTCCTCCCGATCGCTTGTGCGAGAAGCCCTCAGCAAATTCTCCACCATATACACCACGCCGTCGTGTTGTAGATCCAATCTATATCTCCACCATACTCGCTGGTCCGAGGAAGGAGGAGACGCCGAGGTGCTGCACGTGCATCTCACGGAGGCACCGCCACTTGTGGTGCTAGATCGGATCGGATCGCGAGGAGGAGAAGCGAGTACGACTACATCACCCACGCTCCGTTAACGCTCACTGGCGAATCTTCAAGGGTATGAAGATCTAATCCAATCTCTCGTTGATTGCATCTCCTAGATTAGATCTTGGCTTTCCTCTGCTCGCATCCATAGAAAATTTTGATTTACTATGCCGCTAAACCCTTCAAGGGTATCGAGCTAGATCTATGCGTAGATGTGATTCACGAGAACGCAATATGGTTGTTGCGGCGTTGATGTTTTCTGTAGCAAGCCTCTTGTTTGTGTTCTTCTTATGACGCGGATAGTGAGATTGAAGCGTCCAGCCAACCTTACGCGACGCCGTCTCATGAGACCGGCTCCGACTTGACGTGGTGGCTTGTACCACACATGCGGTGGATGTCGCTTTCTCACTATAGTTGTCATGGGATTAACACCGGAGTTCGGCAACCATAATATCACCGTTGTGGCTTTCCGTAGGTAAGAATCGTTCTTAGCATCTACTCCCATAAGCCACGTAAAACATGCAACAACAAAGTAGAGGCGTCTAACTTGTTTTTGCAGGAGTGTTTTCGTGATGTGGTATGGCCCAAGATGTGGTGTGTATATTGTATGCGATGATCATGTTTTGTAATGTTTCACGACTTGCATGTCGATGAGTACACAACCGGCAGGAGCCATATGGTTGTCTTTATAATTGTGTATGACCTGAAGTCAACTTCTTATACGCCATGTAATAGCTTTACTTTATCGCTAAGTAGTTAGCAATAGTTGTAGTTGCTATTCGTGGTGGAGGCAATCATGGTGGAGTGATGGAGATCATGCCGAACGCACAAGATGGAGATCATTGCGCCAAGATTGGCTATACCATGTCACATAAAGTTATATGCATGTGATGTTTATCCCTTTATGTATCTTATTATGCTTAGATCGCGACGGTAGCATTATAAGATGATTCCACACTTAAAGATCAAGATAAAACTGTGTTCTCCCCAAGTATGCACCGCTATGAAAGTTCGCCGTGTCCAAGCATCACGTGATGATCGGGTGCTATAGACTCTCGCTACATACAACGGGTGCAAACCAGTTTTGCACACGAAATACTTGGGTCTAGCTTGACGAGCCTAGCATGTACAGACATGGCCTCGAACACAAGAACCGAAAGGTTAAGCATGAGTCATATGAATGATATGATCGACACTTTGTTGTCCACCATTGAAACCACATCTCTTCTCGTGATGATCGGATTAGGTGTGGTGAATTTGGATCGTTAACTAAACAACTTGAGGGATGTTGAATTTAGTGGGAGTTCATCTAGTAATTTGATTAAGTTGAACTATTTATCATGAACATAGTCTAAATTGTACTTGCAAATCAGTAGATCCAATGGCCAAGTCCAACTTCAACTTCAACGTTTTTCCGAGAAGGAAAAGCTTAGAAACAATGGGTCTAACTTCACCAATTGGTCCCGCAATCTAAGAATCATTCATCTGGCGGACAAAGGACTATGTCCTTGGGAAAGCGTTAGGTGACCCCCTAGCAATCTAGCGGTGATGAGAAAGCTGTCTATCACCACGCAAAGATGATTATGGTGTGATTAAGAGCACCATGTTGTTTGCTATGGAACCGAGCTTCAAAATCGCTTTTGAAACCTATCCGGGCCCTTTGAGATTCTCGAGGAGCCGAAAACCATGTTTCGACTCAAGCCCGCTCGAGAGATATGAGATCTCCGAGAAGTTCTTTAAGCGCAAGATGGAGGAAGGGAGTTCCTAGTGAGCACGCCATAAAGATGTCGGGCTACACTCAACGCTTGAGCAACTGGAATGCACGATTCCAGAGGAGCTCAAGATTGACAGGTTCGCAATCACTCCTCCCAGCTACAAAATTTTTGTAGTGACTCACAATCGATTGGTTCCATCGATACGATCACCGAGCTCTTCGCAGTCAAGGCTGTGGAAGTGGACATCAAGAAGGATAATCATGTGTTGATGGTCAACAAGCCCTCCTTTAAGAAAGGTAAGGAGCAAAGAAGCCCTTCAAGAAGGGCGGCAAAGCGCAATGCCCTGGCGAGAAGAAGCTCGTCTGGTCCTAAGCCGGACCTTTGAGTGCTTCTATTAAGGACAGGGGTCGATGGAAGAATCGTCCAAGTACTTAGCGGACAAGAAGGTGGCACCATCAAAGGTATATTTGATATACATGTTATTGATGTTTTCCTTACTAGCCCTCGTTGTAGTGCTCGGGTATTTGATACGGTTCTGCTAATATTTGTAACTTCAAACAGAGCTACGGAATAGCGGCGGCTTGCGAGGGATGAGGTGACGATGCGCTGGCAACGGATCAAGAGTTTATGTGATGGCCGGCACGCTCTCCTTAGTTTTACCTTCGGATTAGTTTTAAACCTTAATAAATGTTATTATGTGCTGCGCTGCGCATGAACATTATTTCGGATCGTGTTTATTGCAAGACGGTTATTCATTTAAATCGGAGAATAATGGTTGTTCTATTTATATGAGTAACATATTTTATGGTCATGCACCTCTTGTAAATGGTTTATTTCTTCTAAATCTCGAAAGGGATGAAACACACATCCATAACATTGAGGCTAAGAGATGCAAAGTAGATAGTGATAATACTACTTATTTGTGGCACTGCCGTCTAGGTCATATTGGTGTAAAGCGCATGAAGAAACTCCATTCTGATGGACTTTTGGAGTCTCTTGATTTTGAATCATTTGACACATGCGAACCATGCCTCATGGGCAAGATGATCAAAACCCCGTTCTCCGGTATGATGGAGCGAGCAACGGACTTGTTGGAAATCATACATACCGATGTATGCGGACCGATGAGTGTTTCGACGCGCGGTGGATATAGCTATTTCCTCACTTTTACCGATGACTTAAGTAGATATGGGTATATCTATTTAATGAAACATAAATCTGAAACATTTGAAAAGTTCAAGGAATTTCAGAGTGAAGTGGAGAACCATCGAATGTAAAAGATTAAGTTTCTACGATCCGATCGTGGAGGTGAATATTTGAGTTATGATTTTCTCACGCATCTTAAAGCAAGTGGAATCGTTTCACAACTCACGCCACCGGAACACCACAACAATGGTGTGTCTCGACTAGGAATCGAACCCTATTAGATATGGTCCGATCAATGATGTCTCTTCTTGATTTGCCGTTATCATTTTGGGGTTATGCATTAGAAACCGCTGCATTCACTTTAAATAGGGCTCCATTTAAATCCGTTGAGGCGACACCGTATGAACTGTGGTTTGGTGCTAAACCTAAGTTGTCGTTTCTTAAAGTTTGGGGATGCGAAGCTTCGCCAAAAAGTTGATGCCGACAAGCTTGAACCCAAAGCGAGAAATGCGTCTTCATAGGATACCCTAAGGAAACTATTGGGTATACCTTCTATCACGTAACAAGGCAAAGTGTTTGTTGCAAAGAACGGTTCCTTTCTTGAGAAGGAGTTTCTCTCGAAAGAAGTGAGTGGGAGGAAAGTAGAGCTAGACGAGGTTATTGAACCTTCTCTTGAATTGAGAGTAGCGCAAAGACCTGAAATTGTTCCGCGCACCGCACAACAATAGAGGAAGCTAATGACAAGGATCATGAAGCTTGGATAATCTGCTCATCGAACGTCAGAGGTCAACAAGGTCGCGTGCCCCTCCCGAGTGGTACGGCAACCTGCCTTGACTGTCTTGTTGGTAGAAGATGTGAACCCACGAACTATGAGGAAGCGATGATGAGCCCAGACTTTGAGAAATGGTGGAAGCCATGAACCGAATTGGGATCCATGAGCGAAAACCAAGTATGGACTTTGGTGGATCCTCCTAGCGACCGAAAGGCCGTTGAGTGCAAATGGATATTCAAGAAGAAAACGGACGCGATGGTAATGTTACCGTCTATAAAGCACGGCTTGTCGCAAAGGTTTTCGACAAGTTCAAGGTGTTGACTACGATGAGACTTTCTCTCCGTAGCGATGTTTAAGTCCATTCGGATTTTATTAGCAATTGCTGCGTTTCATGATTATGAAATATGGCGATGGATGTCAAGATCGCTTTCCTCAATGGGAACATTGATGAAGAGATGTATATGATGCAACTGAAGGTTTTGTCGATCCTAAGGATGCTTGATAAAGTATGCAAACTTCAGATTCCATTTATGGATCAAGCAAGCATCTCGGAGTTGGAACCTTCGCTTTGATCAAGTGATCAAGAGCTTTGGATTTGTTCCAAATTGCTACGAAGCTTGTATCTACAAGAAAGTGAGTGGGAGCTCGGTGACGTTTCTGGTACTATATGTGGATGACATATTAATTATCGGAAATGACATCAACATGATTAACGATGTGAAGAGTTATTTGAACAAGTGTTTTCAATGAAAGACCTAGGTGAAGCTTTATATATTAGGCATCAAAATCTATAGAGATAGACAAAGACGCTGATAGCTTTAAGCCGAGTACATACCTAGACAAAGTTCAAAAGGTTCGTAATGGATAAGGCAAAGAAAGGTTCAGTGCCTATGTTGTCGTAAGATATTGAGCAAGGCTTGTCCATTCTGATAAATGAAAGGGAAGCTATGAGCAAAGTGCCTTATGCCTCGGCCATAGGTTCCATCATGTATGCCATGTTGTGTACTAGATGGATGTGTCCAATGCTCTTAGTTTGACGAGAGATATCAAAGTGATCCAGAGTGGAACATCGACAGCCGTGAAGAACATCCTAAAGTACCTAAATAGAACTAAAGAAATGTTCTTAGTCTATGGGGGTGATGAGCGACTTGTCGTAAAAGGTTACGTCGATGCTAGTTTCGATAATCGACAAGGATGATTCTAAATCTCATGGGATACGTGTATATTTTGAATAGAGGAGCTCGGAGAAGCTGCAAGCAAAGCGTGATCGCGGGATCTACTGAGAAGCGGAATACATGGCTGCTGCGAGCGTCAAGTGAAGGGGTTTGGATCGAAACTTCATCATCGAGCTTGGCGTGGTTCCAAGTGCATTGGACCCACTGGAGATATTGTGTGACAACACTGGCGCCATAGCACTCTCTAAGGAACCAAGATATCATCCAAAGACCAAGCATATCAACCGCAAGTTTCATATAATCCGAGATTATATAGCAGATGGAGATCTGAAGATTAGCAAAGTACATACGAATCTGAATGTCGCAGATCCATTGACTAAACCTCTTCCACGTGCAAAACATGATCAGCACCTCAGTGCCATGGGTGTGAGATTATTGCCAAATGTAAACTAGATTATTGACTCTAGTGCAAGTGGGAGACTGTTGGAATTATGCCCTAGAGGCAATAATAAAGATGTTATTATTATAATTCTTGTTCATGATAAAGTTTATATTCCATGCTAGAATTGTATTAAGCGGAAACTTTAATACTTGTGTGGTTTGTAAACAACACCGTGTCCCTAGTACGCCTCTATGGACTAGCTCATTGATCAATGATGGTTAAGGTTTCCTAACCATAGACATGAGTTGTCAATTGATAATGAGATCATATCATTGGGAGAATGATATGAAGGACAGACCCAAACTAAGCGAAGCAATTAGATCGTTTCATCGTGTTCATCTTTGCGAAGCTTTTCCTATGTCAAATATTGTATTCCTTAGACCATGAGATAATGCAACTCCACGTACGGAAGAAAGCTTTGAGGTCATCAAACGTCATCCTATGAGAGGTGATCATAAAGGTGTCTCTCGGGTGATCGGAAAGTATCTGTTGGGTTGTATGTATCGAGATGGAATTTGTCCCTCCCAAGTCGGAGAGATATACTTCGGCCCACTCGGTAATCGATATCAACACCGCTTGCAAGCATGTGGTTAAGGAGTTAATTACAAAGTGATATCAGATTACGGGCGAGTAAAGTACTTCGTGAACGAGATTGAACTAGGTATGACGGATCGCGATCGAATCTCGCAAGTAAAATATCGCGAGACGAAGGGAATATATATATGGGATTGATTGAATCGACATCGTGGTTCATCCTATATGATCATCGATGAATGTGTGGGAGTCAATATGGGTGCCCAGACCCATTGCTGATTATTGATAGAAGATCATGTCGCATATTCTCGAACCGCGGTCGCACACTTAACGTATCTCGACGCTAGGATAGATTGGATAATTGGTTTATGAATTTTTGTTTGGAGTCTCGGATGGGATCCGGGATATCACGAGAGGTTCGGAATGGTGGAGAATAAGATTCATATAAGGCGGTGCAGTTTTGGAGTTGGAATTGTTCGGGTTAATCGGTATTGCTTAGGAAGCTTCTAGAACCTTCCGGAAGGGGACCAACGTGGCCCCACCTTCCGGGAGGGGGCATGGGCCTATGAGGGAGTGTCCTTCCCGCATTGGGCCAGGGGCACAAGGCCCCATAGGGCCCAGCCGATCCTAGATAAGTTTAAACTCGTTTAAACTAGAGATAGGATTTCTAGATAAGGGAGAGTTTAAATCGTTTAAACTAGAGATAGGATTTCTAGATAAGGGAGAGTTTAAATTGTTTAAACTAGAGATAGGCTTGGAGGAGGGGCAAGGGCTGGCCTCCCCCCTCTATATATAGAGGGGTGGTGCGCCCCCTCCCCCTAGACACACCTCTCCTCCAAACCCTAGCCGCCTTGCTAGCTTTCCTCTCTCCCTCCCGACTGTTTGTAGGCGAAGCCCTGCTGCAGAAATTCTCCACCATATACACCACGCCGTCGTGTTGTAGATCCAATCTATATCTCCACCATACTCGCTGGTCCGAGGAAGGAGGAGACGTCGAGTCTTTGCGTGTGCATCTCACGGAGGCACCGCCACTTGTGGTGCTAGATCGGATCGGATCGCGAGGAGGAGGCGAGCACGACTACATCACCCACGTTCGACGTAACGTTCCGCTGTGCGAATCTTCAAGGGTATGAAGATCTAATCCAATCTCTCTCGTTGATTGCATCTCCTAGATTAGATCTTGGCTTTCCCTCTGTTCGCATCCATAGAAAATTTTGATTTACTATGCCGCGAAACCCTTCATTCTCGGCCCATGACACATTCTGCATCGGTGACATAGAATTTTGACATGTTTTAGTTTGCACAGCTAGGATCCATGTCAAAGGGTCTTGTGATAGCCTTCTAAATTTCGTTGTTTTACAGGTGGCCGCAAGGATTGCCAAGGCGCAGAAGGCTTCTATGAATGGAACCATGAAATGGCTTCCCTTCATGTCAAACTTTATCCTAGATAAGATGTGCTTGATCATCAAGAGAAGTGCATGCACTGAGAAGGGATTCAAAGAAGTCCATCCGACTGCTTATGTCAAAGCTCTATTTGAGCATTGCGACGCTACGATGACATCTACACAGGTGTACAACCATATGCGCAAGTGGAGGGTGAGGTGGATTCAAGTGAACAAGATGAGAGATCTCTATGGCGCTCAGTGGTGCGAGGACACCTGCATCATTCTCCAAGAGAGCGAGCACTATTACTCAATGTTGAGGATATTGTTTATCGTTAATTTCTCGGTCAACCCGAAATTAGTGAATTTTGGGTGTATCGAACGATTTATCGGGAGATAAATCGGTTTATCGGGTGATAAATTGATTAATCGGCTTATCGGTCACCTAGTGATAAGCGATAAATTGTCATATCGAACGATTTTGAACAGTGCTATTACTTCACGTCATGGTGAGCTGTTGCCTGCCAAAACCCATGACGAATGACGAGCAACACGAAGACGGGAGGCTCCGGAATTCTCGGTGGGCCATGGTCCCTCGCAACGGCCGCAAAACTCCGACACGTCACGGCTTGGTTCGAGGCGTGCCACGACCTATACCGTCGGGAAGGTGAAGGATTGCTCCGATTGATTTCTGCATGGTAAACAAGTATACGTAAAATTCGAGCCGTGGCTCGAGTTTCCGTGAATCGGCTCCTAGAGCCGATTATCCCATGGTTCTGCATTAGATTTACGATAACATGGGGTTTTGCTTTATCATTACAAGTTAAATCGATCTACGACAGTTTAACGTTTTCACCACGTAACTAGAACATCATACACGTAATTGAGCCTGGTATATACAAAATATGAAGAATACTAACCCTAGAGGAGGCCTAATAACCAACGTAAAGTCAATTACCGGAACAACTTCTCTAGAACGAGTAAGCCACGTCCTTACGTACTACTGGATCGTTCAACCCGTTTGTAAGGCCTGACTACGTAGATATCAAACTAAACCTTGGCGAACAAGGCATAACCATAACAGATCGAATCAACTAAATAAAGATCAAGCAAGATGCTACCCTTGCACTTGGGAAAAGGTGCAAAGGTAGCGAGGTAACTAGAGGCAACATAAGTCAAACAATTATAGCGAAAAGCACCGATGCTAGCCTCAAAAAATCCATGATAGTAGTGTTACTCGCCATCAACAAGGCTTCAGTATGAGTAACACTAAATAACGCATAAGTAAAAATACTGCCTAGATCGCAAGATGCGATCTAGGCAGCATGACACTTACCCGAAAGAAACCCTAGAAACAAGGGGTGGCGATGCGCCGAGATTGTGTTTGTTGTGAACGTGATTGTCCTCTTTTTCTCGATAACCTTAGGTACATATTTATAGTCCGGAGACTTTCTACCTTTGGAATAACTCTACAACTCTATCTTTACCTAAACTGAAACGGAACCTAAACTGAAACGAAACCTACCATGATACAAGATACACGGGCAATTTAGCCCAAATCCACGCACTAGGCCGATCCAACAACACGTTGAATATATGTATCTTCCAAGCCCATCTTGATCACAGCCCATCCCCTTCTTAGGCCAAAATATGGCGATAACACATGCCCCCCTGGTTTTGGCAATAATAATTCCAAAACCACTCTGCTGATTTTTTTTTCTTCCCCCTCTTTTTTTTTGTATCGGGTTGCGTTGGCGGAATCGTTGCGAGCAGGGATCGTCACGCCACCCCTTCATCATAATGCTGTCTTCTCAACTCCTTCGCAAAGGCATGATTTGACGATTTTGGCACATTCGGGAAACCGCTATGGCATTGAACCGTCTCTCCACTATTCCCTTATTTAAATTAAATGTCGAGCAGTTCGCAGGTCCCCATCTTCCTCCAAGAGCCAAAAACCCTTCTTCCTCCTTTGAAAAACCCTCTTTTTCCGCCATGGCCTCCTCTGCTTCCTCTGGCCTGTCCTCCCAAGCCTCCAACTCAATGAGCGACCGAGAGCCGACACCAGAGCACCCGCCAATGGCGGCGTACAACACTCTCGCCCCACAATGGTGGGACGAGAGGGATTGGGACTTCAACGCCTGGTCGGAGGACAACGCGTCCTTGACCGATGGCGAGGAAAACCTGCAGTTCTTTGCCGATGGAGGCGGAGGCGAGACAGCAAGCGACGCCATGTCACGGGGGCGTCGACTCCTCCGACGAGGAGGAGGAAGAGGAGGATACCTCCTCAGGAGTACCATCCGGTGAAGTACTTTCCAACGGGTCCAGTGAGGACACCGACGGCAGCGAGGGCGAGGCCCGCTAGCTTCTTCAGAAGGCGAACGGCGTAGCAGTAGCGGCGACAGCGAACAAGACGGCGGCGACGACAGCGACGACGACCTCGGACTAGATTAGGAACCAGTAGTAGTAGTAGTAGCAATAAGCTCCCTTTTGTAATCAATCAGCCTTTTGTAAGCAATCAGCTCTTGAATGAATGAAAATCTGTTTTTCGAAGATTGCTTTTGTCCCAATTTTGCCGATAGCCACAATAGGTCGATGCTCCAGAAGCCGATAGCAACGTATCGGCTTTCACCTTGTTACGTTCACACAGTCAACCAAGCCACAGCTCAAAGAGCCGATGCATATCGGCTTTCCCAAAAACGTTGACAAGGTCCAACTTGGTCACATACTTAGGCAAACCCAAACGGCCACTTCTTAGTTTCAAACGGTAACCTGCGACCCTCTTCAAAAAGGGCCTAGATCTCCAATTGCCCATCGACCGGATCGAGCTCACAACAAGAACCCTCAATCCTCAATGCACGGATCCATCTCCGCAAGCAAACTAGATGGCGGAATCGTCAACACCAATCCAGAGGTCTCGGTTGAAGGTACGCCTACTCTTCGATCGAGCGCAATGTTAGATTTTAATGAACACACGAATTAATGCCTTTATTCCACCATTAAACTTTCTAGGTTTGGACATCCTGCCCGCATCCTTCTCTCCCAAATTCCCTCTCTTGGCCTCGTCTGATTCTAGTCCTGCCCATCGATTTCTTGCGAAGCAAATAGAATCCTTCGTAAGCTAAGACCTAGATCTGAACTCTTGGGCCGCTTGAGCCTGGCCTAATCCCCTGAACATTGGGTCTCTTGGTTCAAGGGGTAGCTAGAGCTTACCAATCCCAATGGGAAACTACGGGAATAGCCGATGCCTTGCATCTATCATTGTCTCCTCTTGAGAAACGAGAATATTCTCAAAACCATCGGCTATTTACGTGCAGCCTCTGAAATGCTTCATGTTCGGTCATGGCCCCATGTCACCAACTCTGTTGGACGTGGTGATGATTACTGGTCTGGATGTTACATCACCCAGCCCTTCTGCCTTTAAACTGACCAAAGTCCCCTACAAATTGTCTTCTAAAACAGACTACACGAACTGGGGTGCCTACCTCCAACGCCACATGAAAACAAAGGGTCCTGTCACAGAGAAAGAACACACAGCCTTTCTCAACTTCTGGTTGGAACATTTCATATTTTGTGGCCCTTCCCTTGCTCCAACCAAGAACTATATCTCCTTAGCCCACGAACTGGCCAAGGGCAATCAACTTGGCCTTGGCAAACTGTTCCTCGGAGAGGTCTATAGATATCTCCAATTGATGTCTGTCAAGCTGTTCTCTGGCATAGCAGTCAAAACAGGTGGTCCTTGGTGGTTTATCCAGCTATGGGCTCAGCTGTATTTTCAAAATCACATCCCAAACTTCCCCCTTTTGGCGAGCTGCACCTTTCCAGATGTAAAAGGGAAGCAGATCCGATGCACCAGTTATGGCCAAGCTTTGTATCGGCCAGCAAGAACCGACCCCTCAGGAGGCATCTAAATGGTTCAGCACTTTCTTCCAAGGCCTGGACAATCCTACCTTCTTCCCTTACATGGAGGAATCTGAACACTTTGAAAATCCACTCTCCTTTAGGCTGGACAACTTTGCCGATGACACCATTTTCGGCAACTTTTTTTTGTGATTCGTCCTGTTCCTTCGGTTGGCATGAGTCGTCCCAGAATAATCAAACTGGGTATGAATTCTACCAGCCGAGTCATAGTGGCCGCCAATTTGGCCTTGGACAAGTAGCTCCCCACTTCTTTCTCCATCACCTGGAGAGCAGAGCCGACACACGATCCTCTCACCACCAAAGGTGTTATTCCTTTTTGATGCTCGACCATCCCAATTACCAACGACCTCACCTTTGCCTCATCAACCGATGGCTTTGAAGACTGGTGGTCGATGTGGAAGACTCACGCCAGGAGAGCCTGGGACCGTTCTTTGAAACAGCTTGGCGACGACTATGACATCCCGTGGACGGTACCACTACTTGCAAATTTTCTTGATGCACTTGCAATTGATCCTTTCATTAATCCATTCTTTCTCTTTAAGAACAAGATGGCCCCGAGCCTCTGCGCGATGATGGCTCCCCTTCGAGTTCTTTCCGCTGACTCCGTGGTTCTTTTCTGCAAAAACTCGCCACCTCTAAAAAAGGTTATAATGCAGAAACAGCCGATATCACCACAATCGGCTTCCAAGAACCCAGCCACCTCTAAGCCAGCTGCCCCTCGAGTTCCAACTAAAACAAGAACGACGACGAGGAAGGTAGCTGCCAGGAAGACCTTGAAGCGCCGGAGCCCTTCTCCAGAAAGCTCGCATGTAGGGTGATCTATGCCTTGGTCGATCCTTCTAATTCTTCCATCCTTGCAGACCTGCTTGTGCTCACTGGTTATCTTTTTTTACAGGCTTCCGTCGAAGACACCTCCAGCGAGGACACTCAGACCAATCGAGGAGAACTGGACCCCACAGATTCTGAAAGGACCATCACACCGAGCCAGCCAGATTCATCACCATCGGCTTCCAGGAAAAGGTCTTTTCCTGAACCTACTGCCCCCCGATCACCAGTCGAGGCGGGGCCAGCTGTGGGTCCTAAGAGAGCTTGCAAAGGATTGCAAGCTTCTTCGTCGAGCCAGGAGGTTTCGAAAATCATCATCCTTTAAGCTCTTACTACTTGTTTCTTTTGATCTGCCGATTAATCCTTATTTCCATCGGCTAAACACCTTCCATGCAGACGACTGATGTTTCTAGTGGGAAAGCTGGGGCAGTGCCGATGCCTTTAGCCAAACCGGACCTAGCAATCCCCGAAGGTGCAGATGTAACGGCTACCACTCCGGCCCAGCCCCCAGCAACCATACACAAACTGATCGTCTCCTCATCGGCTATCCCCCCGATCTTAGGAGAGGTATGTTAGCTTCTTTCGGCTCATCCTTACATGCTTGGATGCACACTGACGCCTTTTCGGGCTGCCAGAGTTGTGATATTTCAGGTTTGCTGACATTCGACCCTGAATCCATCGAACCAACTCCCTCTGTTGCTGATGATGAGCCACGAGCCAGGGCTGTTCCACCTCAATTCCAGCGTCTAAAAGCCCTGCTGTCCTCCCCAATCGAAGAATTGATCGAAGGCTCTAAGGAGGTGAAGAGCGTTCTGGCTGAAATAAAGGACCATCTCCCAGTAGCATTGCAGGTGAAACTTTGGCCAGTTGTAACCCTGTCTTTCTACGGGTCAAGGGTGAAGTTAGCTCGTGAGAGGATCAGTCTGCGCCACGCCCAACTTCCACTGAAGGCCAATATCGCAGACAGATGCCAACAGCTTAACGAGAAAAAGACGTCTCTGGATGCCAAACCGACCTCTCAAGATCTTCGAGCTCGCATCCTTGAAAAGGGAGTTGGAAGATCTTGAAGAGAAGGTCCGGGTGACTAAGCAGCTCATCCGCGACAAAGAAGAATCCATCGCCCGCTCCCAAGACGAGGCGGAAAGCCTCAAAGCCCAACTGAAGACCGATCTGGCAGAAATACGTGCCCTGAACAAACAGCTAGTGACGGGCAAGGATGAAGATGACGAAGCAGAGATCGCCGAGGTGGACCGTGTCCGTGCTGACGCGCTCCACGCTTTAGAAGCATTTCTTGATGGCTTCGTATGTATGGCACCGCACTGTTTGTAACATGTGTGAACCTCTAGAGTCGATGACCGTGCATCGGCTATATATTTTTTTTATTGCCGATTTCGATATCAGCCCCATTTTTACCGTCCAACGTCTCACATGCTTTTTACTTGGCCGATTTCATGTATCGGCCCCCATGTTTTGTCGTCCATCCCACATGCTTGGGAAATATTTCTTGAGATCTTGACCGTTGACCGCCACCGGAATTTCACGCTCCTAGCTCCTCAAGCATGTATCGTTCCTCTTAAAACTTGATCGACCTGCGGCCGTGCCAATTTGGAGACCATTTACCATATGTTGCATCCTTAGTCCCTAATGGCAACTTGACTTCCCATACGGATCACCAACGTGGAACTCCTTTGGCCTCACTTTCTTGTTGTATGCACGAGCTACCTTGGCCTTGTTCTCTTTGATCTTCTCAAGTGACCACAGCTGAGCTCGATTAAATCCTCAACATGCCACTCATCGAGGTTGCATATTCTTCATTGTTAGATTGTCACGAAAAGTGACACGTCTCGATCCAGCCGTAATTTCCTGTGGCTACTTCTTGTCCATATACTAGATGGTATGGCGAGGTTTTAATCGCCCCATGGCATGACATGCGATAAGCCCACAATGCCTCTGACAAAACCTCGTGCCAACGCCTAGGGTGCTCATCGACTTTTCTCTTGATCAGATTGATGAGGCTCTGGTTGGATGCTTCAGCTTGCCCATTCGCCTGAGCATAGTATGGAGATGATCTGATCAGCTTGATCCCCGTGTCCTCGTATAACTTTCTAAACTCTTGAGAAATAAAGACCGAACCTCCATCGGTCGTGATAGTTTGGGGAATCCCGAATCTATGGATGACATGTTCTTTCACAAAATTGATAACATCCTTTGAGTTTACTGATTTCATCGGGACAGCCTCCACCCATTTAGTGAAATAATCAGTGATGGCCAAAATCCACATGTGGCCTTTGCTTGATGGAGGATTGATTTTGCCGATCATATCCATGCCCCAACCTCGGAATGGCCAAGGCTTGATGATGGGGTTCATAGTACGCGGTACCATCTGAATTTTCCCAATTTTACGGCATGCTTGACACCCTTTGTAGTACTTGAAGCAGGTCCTCGAGCATGGTAGGCCAATAAAACCCTGATCGCCTGATCAACCACTTCATCTTGTGAGCCGATTGGTGAGTTCCACAAGCGTCTTCGTGTACCTCGTGTAGGAGCCGATTGGCCTCAGCTGTCCCCAGACATTTGAGAAATAACCCCTCTAGAGTCCTGTAAAACATGTCGTCCCCAATGAGCACATACTTCATGGCCTTGTATCTTATCCGTTTAGGTGCCCCCCGAGCTGAATCCTTCAAGTAATTGAAGATATCGGCTCTCGATCGTCGACTTCCGAGGCGTACGAACATCGGCTCCCTCGCTACATCCTTGTAGCCCGAAGCCATTTGTGCAAGATCATTCGCCTCGGTATTCTGCGACCGTGGGATCCAGGTGAAGTTTATGTACCGGAACTGCGCCATCAGCTCACGGCAGTGCAACCATAATGGGAAGAGGGACTCGCTCTCACACTTGTACTCCTCCGTGAGTTGGGAAATCACCAACTTGGAGTCTCCAAAAATTTCCACTGCTTCTGCTCCGGCTTCGAGGAGCAACTCCATTCCCTTGCGTATCGCCTCGTACTCAGCGACATTGTTGGTGCGAGGTAGACAATCGATGGAGAAGGAAAATGTTGCCCAGGCGACACGAGTAAAATGCCGATGCCACAGCCATCGTCACAAACCGATCCATCGAAAAACATAGCCCACGCTCTTATAGACAGTGCTGCTATGTTAGTGTTGATCCTTTCAGCGATAAGGTCGGCCAACGCATGTCCCTTAACAGCTTTCGCGGGTTGATACCGGATGTCAAACTCTGATAATGCAAACATCCATTTGCCCAGTCGGCCTTTCAACATAGGAGCCGACAGCATGTGCTTTATGACGTCTGATTTGCATATGATGATGATCTCCGCTGATAGCAAAATGTGGCGCAGCTTGGTGCAGGTGAAAAACAGGTAGAGGCACAACTTATCGATATCAGGATACCTTGTCTCCGTCCGGCATCCTACGCTTATGTAAATACTCGCTCAGCCCATCATAAACTTGCACCACCACGAGGCGATGGGCGTGTCGACTCGACAAGTAAATGTAGAACGGTACATCGGTCAGGCGGAACCAACACTGGCGGCTTCGTCAGATATTCTTTTATCTCGTCGAAGGCTCGTTGTTGTTCTGCCCCCCAGCGAAATTCCTCGTCAGATTTAATTTTCACCAGTCCCATGAACGGTTCTATTCTTCCTGACAGATTGGAGATGAATCTTCTAACGAAGTTGATCTTGCCTATTAGATACTGCGGTTCTTTCTTTGTGGTAGGTGGCTTCATTGTCCGTACTGCCTCCTGACTTTTCAGGCCGATCTCAATTCCTCGTTCATGTACCAAAAAACCCAAGAAATGACCGGCCGTCACCCCGAAGGCACACTTCTTCGGATTCATCCGTAGCCCGAATTTTCTTGTTCGGTCCAGGACGCGTTGCAGATCGTCCAAGTGTCCTTGCACTGAAGCAGACTTGACCACCACGTCATCGATGTAAATTTCCACCAACTTGCCGATCAGATCATGGAAAATGTAATTCATGGCTCTTTGGTACGTGGCGCCGGCATTCTTCAGTCCAAACGTCATGACTACATACTCGAACAACCCCACCGAACCTGGGACTCTGAACGCCGTCTTGTGTATGTCTTAGGAGCCATAAAATTTGGTTGTATGGCATTGCCATCCATGAAGCTCAAGATCTTATGACCAGCCGCTGCGTTGATTAACATCTACGCCAGGCATCGGATACTCATCCTTTGGGGTAGCTCTGTTGAGATCCGAAAATCTATGGCAACACGCTAACGGCCATCCTTTTCTCTCAGTGCGATACTAGAAATCCATTCAAGATACTGCAGGGCTGATTAACTTGGCGTCAACATTTTCTCGACCTCCTTCTTGACTTCTTCGAATTTCGCCTTCATCATCGTGCTCATTCTTTGGACGGCGAAATCCTTTTAAGCGGTAGTCGATGCTCAATGATGCTCTGTCTAACCTGCATTTCGTAGTCGGCAAGCGATGCGGATATTTTTTCAAGGCTATCATCGGACCCGAGACTCGGATCTAACTTCTTGGCGATAAATGTTGGTCGTGGCTTATCCCGGGACCAATGTCGATCTCTTCTAGTTCATCGTGGATGTAAACCCATACCCTAGCTTTCCGTCTGTCAAATCGATGCTACACAGGGCAAATAGTAGGTGAGGGTAACAAAAATAATTTGGGCCGAATTGCCCCTTTTGATTGCATTAGTCGTGATGGTTTACACCTTATTATTTACAATGGCGGGGCATCTCCACTTACGACTACGTGATCCGCTTGTCGATGATTGCTGCTTTTTATTTTTTGTGGCCGATCGCATGGATCGGCCGTACCACGGATGATCGTGGTCTTTTTTACTCTGTCAGGCCAGTGGATAAGACCAGCCTCACCCCGTTTTTTGTAGCTTCAATGCGCTCACAGCCGTCTAGACTGATTCCAGAGATCGGCTCTTGGTCTTCTGCTTCCTAGACGTTCATGCCAGCTATGGAGATCTCGATAGAATCATCTGCATGGATGACCTCCACTTCATCTCCATCCCATTGTATTAGGCACTGGTGCATTGTGGATGGAATGCAGCAGTTCGCGTGAATCCAATCTCTCCCTAGCAAGACAGCGTAGGTGCTTTTGTTGTCCATGACGAAAAATGACGTGGGTATGGTTTTCCTGCCCATCGCCGATCCACGCTCTCACTTTGTGTTTCAAGTCCGACCGTTGAAGTCGCTTAACGTGACGTTGGTTTTGATCGATCTGCAGTGGAGCGTCCCCAAACGTCGTAGCATGGAGTATGGCATGATATTGATCGCCGCCGGTGTCCACCAACATCTTGCGAGTTGCCCATTGATGTAACCTCGTAGGTGTGGCTTTCGGTGTTTGTAACCCTTCTCACGTGGCTTCTCAAAGATAACGCCGTGGGCGCGATCGAACCGTGCACCGATAGCTCATTGGTTCTTGGCGCTGTAATTCGGCGGAAGTATGAACACCATGTTTGTGCCACCGATGTCTGCATCGGCTTTTACCGGTTTGGGGCGCCACTCTTTCCTTGTCGAGGTCTCCGCTTCAAGGTCTGCCTAATTTTGACGGCCAGATCGCCGCTTTCTTTAAAGCGTGAGATATCGCGCTCCTTCCTCCAAGTTACGCAGCCTGCACTCTACGCTTTTGGGTATGTCTCGAGTCCGTCGGGACACCACCTTGACGGTGATATCTGTCTTCTTCTTTGTCATCCCTTGGCTTCTCGAGGCCCTTTGCTCGAGCGGACTCCTAACGGCTCGAGGTGGAGAGGCCCTAGACGTTTGAACACCGAACCGCCTCGTCCTCCTTCTGTCCGCATTCGGCGGTTGTCGACTGTAGGTAATCGGCTCATTCCCGCGTCCCAGCAATACTTGAAGAAGGGACAATCCCAATGTTTGTCTGCGCCTTCCTTTGCTTTTGACGGTCCCCTAGCGAGGTGCTCATATCCCTCATCGTCTCTATCGCGCCGGCGCCGTTGGTCACACTGACGCTCATATTTGTTAAGGAGATGCGTGGAATGTGGCTTCTGATACCGCACTCTCCTCACCTGTTCCTCTGTTAAGTACCGCCTGTCATTGTGGCTGGGCCGGTCGCATGGACCAGCCTCCTTGTACGTGTCATGGTGGTACCCCGACCCTGCCATATTAACACCGAACGAAAAATCCAGCTGACGCCTCGCGGAGCGACTGAGTTCTACCATGTTGACGCCGGGAAATGGGTTTGTGTCCACTTTCATGGCGAACTGCCCAAGGATCAGACGGCCTTGTTCTATCGCCGTTTGGATCTGGCGACGTAACTCTTTGCACTCATTGGTGGTGTGGGTGAACGAGTGATGCCACTTGCAGTATGGTCTCCCGTTCATCTCCTGAGCCGTGGGGATTTTGTGGCCTTCGGGCAACTTCAGCTGCTTTTCTTTCAGCAGCAAATCGAAGATCTGCTCAGCTTTTCTCACGTCGAAGTCGAACCCTTTTGCAGGCCCTTTGCTTTCACCCATTTGCAGGATACATGATCTCGCCCCGAGCCCATTCAGCCACGGCCACCTCCGGTCTTGTGTAGGATCATCTTCTTCAGTCGACCAGGCCTATCGGACGCTTGAACTTGTCTTGGTACAACTTCGGTGGCGCTTCATACATCGTTAGTTTCGGGCCATGCGCCAATGAGTTATACTCTACTTGAAAGCTAGATCCTTGATGGGTGCTGAGAGACAACCAACTCGACCGCTTCCTTCTCGGTTAAACGAGCTGAGTAACATCGGTTCTTAGCGGTTAAGCGCTGGATGTACTCGGCCAGATCTCCCCGCTTCGCCGCACTGTGCGTGTCCGCAATGCCAGCCTCGGTAGCCTCGAATGATATTGGATGTGGAACTGCTCTTCCGGTTGCTTCAGTCCGAATCGAATCGTGGCAGCGAGGTGTACCACCCAAAAGCTGGTCTGTCTGGGATTGCGCAAAAAACCTTACGCGATCGATCCGATGTCAAATCATGCCTAGCGCTGTATCGGCTTACGTGCTCGATCGAGCTCGACCTCCTCGACCGCTAAACCTTGAGAACTCGGGGAGCCGATACTTGGGTGGCGTGAATCAGATCAAACTCGTTGGGTACGGCTTTGAATAGCCGATTGTCCTTCTTCGCACGGCCGAACCGGTCTCTCAAGATGGTACGGATTTGCTCCTTCGCTTGAGCTGCGGGGCTAGATTCTCATGACTTGTTCGGTGGCATACTTGGCTAGCCACCTGTTTGTCGGCGTCCATCCTGCATATCGCTGCTCGAACGCCGCCTGGAGCTCCCGCCTGAGAACCCCGCCAGAAACTCCTGCGGTAGCAATCTGGTTGGTGCGTGGTGTTGTTGCGATCCGCACGTAGGTGCATACATATCCGTGTGGGATTTCCTTAGGTGGCTCAAACAGGAATTGGCAATCGCTGGGTCGCCCAACCTTGTAGACGACGACGCCGCTCTGGCGGCTCTGGAGCCGCAAGTGTGAATGGCATGGGTTCGGTCCGGAGCGGTCTTTCTCCCCGGTGAGTCCCTAAAGTAGGTCCCGACGGAGAGTACCGATGTTTCATGATCTCTGAACTACGCGAACCGACCCGACCGAAAGCGTTCACGAGGCTCTCGGAATGGCGGTGCGAGAGAATGAGCCACCATGTAGTTGACTTCCCGTCAGAGCTCAGTGCGCTCCTCCCGGAACAGACAGATCCACCTCATCAAGAGCACCGGGGAGAACCCCTCCACTTGATGCCATGCTTACGGGTCCTCTCAAAAGAGCCGATGAGATCGGCTTCAAGAGAGTTCGATCTCGTCATACCGCCTTGTGCTCCTCGGGCAGCTCGTCAGACGTGATCGGTCTGCATTCTCCATCGCAGTCGGATGTTGACGAGACGTTGTTGAAGGTCCCACCGGGCGCGAATGTGTTGCCTGCCAAAACCCACGGCGAGCAGCGACGAGCAACACGAAGAGCCGGAGGCTCCAGGATCGGTGGGCCCGGTCCCTCGCAACGGCCCGCAAAAACTCCGACACGCCCCGGCTTGGTTCGAGCGTGCACCTGACCTATACCGGTCGAAGGTGAAGGATTGCTCCGATTGATTTCTGCATGGTAAACAAGTATCGAAATTCGAGCCGTGACGGCTCCCTGAGTTTCCCGTGAATCGGCTCCTAGAGCCGATTATCCCATGGTTCTGCATTAGATTTATGATAACCTGGGGTTTTGCTTTATCATTACAAGTTAAATCGATCTCGACGCTTTAACGTTTTCACCACGAATCGAACATCCTACACGTAATTGAGCCTGGTATATACAAAAGATGAAGAATACTAACCCTAGAGGAGGCCTAATAACCAACGTAAAGTCAATTACGGAACAACTTCTCTAGAACGAGTAAGCCACGCCCCACGTACTCCGGATCGTTCAACCCGTTTGTAAGGCCTGACTATGTAGATATCAAACTAAACCTTGGCGAACAAGGCATAACCATAACAGATCGAATCAACTAAATAAAGATCAAGCAAGATGCTACCCTTGCACTTGGGAAAAGGTGCAAAGGTAGCGAGGTAACTAGAGGCAACATAAGTCAAACAATTATAGCGAAAAGCACCGATGCTAGCCTCAACAAATCCATGATAGTAGTGTTACTCGCCATCAACAAGGCTTCAGTACGAGTAACACTAAATAACGCATAAGTAAATCGCCTAGATCGCAAGATGCGATCTAGGCAGCATGACACTTACCCGAAAGAAACCCTAGAAACAAGGGGTGGCGATGCGCCGAGATTGTGTTTGTTGTGAACGTGATTGTCCTCTTTTTCTCGATAACCTTAGGTACATATTTATAGTCCGGAGACTTTCTACCTTTGGAATAACTCTACAACTCTATCTTTACCTAAACTGAAACGGAACCTAAACTGAAACGAAACCTACTATGATACAAGATACACGGGCAATTTAGCCCAAATCCACGCACTAGGCCGATCCAACAACACGTTGAATATATGTATCTTCCAAGCCCATCTTGATCACGGCCCATCTCCTTCTTAGGCCAAAATATGGCGATAACATGAGCATACTGTCTTGCACCCTTCTTTCACTTGATCATCGCTCACTAACGCAATGTCATCTGAAACTAATGCATTTTATTCCAATCTTAAGACCACCCCAAGGATGCTAAGTTCTTGAACAAGCCCATCACGAACTATGTTCAGATAGAGGCCATCTTCTCCTTTGGTATCTCCACCGACAAGTTTGTAATGGGCTTGAATGAGATCCTAGGCACATCTACACCTGACTATGCTGACACTCAAGAGTTAGAGACCTTCATCCTCGATAGCCCCGACAAGCCTGCTAATTCACAACGACACTCTCTAGGAAATATGAAGAGGAGTGCCTTCACTGAAGATGAGATCATGGCCTTCACCTACATGACAGACGTCTTCAAGGTGTCGCACAGGAAATTAGGGACAACAAGCCCATGGATATGCATCCATACCTATACAACGCAGTCATGGAGATGGTTGGCTTCACAGAGGAGTCGCTAATGGCATCACTCAACCACATGGTGGACAATAAAGCTCAAGGCATGAGCTTTGTCCGCATGATGGAGCTGCACATGGTCCTCTGGCTGAGGACCGACAGTGGTAAGCACTACGACCAGTCGTAGAGGCTAGGTTCGTGGCCTGAAGGTTGGGAGGCATGCATGGTTGTGCTGGTGATATGATGATGATGTTATAGAATTTGGTTAGCTAGGGCTTAAAAACTTCTTATGGACTATATATATTGATGACATGGTATATACTAACCCTTCATGTGATGGTGAACTTGTTGATCCAGTGGTAGGATAACACCCAGTGTTGATGTGGCGGTAGGTTTATCCCATAGTAGTAGGATGAACTAGTGATCCTATTTTGGTAATGATCATGCATGCTCCCTTAGTTTATAATATGTTGTATATCCTTCGTTATGATCACGTTGATGCCAGTGATGTTTTACCTTCTAATTTGTGTGCCCTCTTAGTGGTACATGATGTTTAGAGGTAGGCGGTCTAGAGTGTACAATTCATAGAGGATCTGCCAAGACTAATTTAGTTGTTTCTTTTTTTAAAACAGAATGCCGAAGTCCAGCTTTAAATTAATAAATCAAACATCAACATACACATACTAATTCAACATCTAGAAGTGCCACATAACACTAGCCCAGCGGCCACAACCCCAACCCTGGCCGACTACAAGAACAACATAAAACAGAAAAGCCAGCTGGTCCTACATACAAACTCAAAAGAACAAAGCAAAAAACCATGACAAGTCACACAATCAAGCTCTGAGGGTGCCCTCCATCTTCTTGAGCTCCGCAATTGCCCAGTCCAACACACGTCTATCTCCTGGATTGCTTAGCACCCTCCACGACTTTAGATATACCGAGGTTTTGAATAGACAGTCAGCCGGGTGGTTAATAAAGGAGCGCTCAATAGTCAATTCAATGGTTTCTTGAACAACGACTATAGAGGGTATCAAACTATGGAGGAGGTAGTGGAGGAGTACAACAGTTTCTTGGATGATCATACTATAGTTGTTCAACCGTTGGCTATGGCTGATTAGACAGTGGCTGTTCAAGCTATGCCTATGGCTGATTAAGTTTGTCTATAGGCGAAGCAGCAATTCAGGGCCAAGAGAGTAAGCTCAAATTCATCATCGGTCGTCCTCCCTGTGATGATCATAAATCTATGTTGTTTTGATTACTCTCTATGATCTGATATAATGTGCATTGGCATTATAAGCTCACCATATTGTATCTTGGTGACCATAAGTGAGCTCATATGGGCAACCAAACATTTATCATTTGCATCAACCGATAAAAAATGATGTGTGCAACCTATCAAACAAGGTGAGGATTGTTTCCCAACCAATGCAGATTTTAGGCCATTTTTCTGAGGCCTTTCCCCTAGGTCATGCCCCTAGGAGACGGAAAAAGGCTGCAGCCTATCAAACCTGCCCGTAATGGTGTGACTTCCTTTCTTGAAATCATCGATTTTGGAGCATAATCTCAATGAAAACTTTGGTGGTCTGCATTCTGTGTGGGTCCAATCGTTATCATTGACGGGTTGCGTGGTAAGAATGACAGTATTGAGAAATGCTCGGGTCGCAACAGTATTTTGTTAGTATGGTGTCGACATGTCTCCGAGCTCTCTATGATAATTTCAATTGTTGCGAAGTTGGAGATGTTACAACATTATGAATGCGGTGATGACGACAACCGATGGGTGGTCCGGGTTGTATGAATCATCTTCGCTTCGGCATGAATCTTGCATATTTTCCATGTTGTGACTTGCCATGGAGATTGGAGCAGCCCGGACATTGGCACGAGTGGACGACTGTTTGACATATGTTGACGTGGGCTTTCTGCGACGGTTACATTGAGGGCTCCGATAGGGGTTAGCGGTGGTGGAGTCACTCGGCCGAGCACGAGTGATGACAATGACACTTGCGTAATCCCCGTGACGGAGTACTTCTTCTCCACGGTGTGTAGAGTTTATTTGGTAGTCCGGTTAGTCGGTTGTGCCTCGTGTTTCATGAGTGGCTTTGCGAGCGCGTTATGACGGTTTTTATCCGGTTTTCCGGTAATCTGCTAGACATTTATTTCTTGTAATGGATAGAGTTCCATGGTCTCCCTTTTTCCAAAACAAAACAAAAAAGCGTAGCTAAGCGACATTGTCCGATGATCATCAACAGCAAGAGTATGCGTACGATTCATCTGCCCCAGTCCAGTTTAGTGTACTTCACACATTGCCTTTTTGGCCTCCACTTCCATTTCCTTCGGTTTGGATAAAAAGGGAAACCATGTTTCTAGGATCAGGTTCCTCTTCCGTTCGCCCTGTCATCCATGTACGCCTCCAAACGAGGAGGCAGTTGCGCTCCACAACAGAGCTCACGCCATGCATGCACACGTGGGAATGGGAGGGATAGATGGATAAACGCGTCGTCCACACACCACTAAACCTCTCCAACAAAATTACTCCGACTAACAGCTCCAGTAGAGCGCCCACCCATGGCCACCGTGAACTCCTCCTCGTCTTCTCCTTCGGCGTGTCCCGATAAGGCCGCCGTCAAGCCGGCCAGGTACTGCCTGTGCGCGCCGACGACGCACCCTGGTTCGTTCCGCTGCAGGCTCCACCGGCCGAAGGCGGAGAACGCGCTGACGCCGCCGTCGGAGCCGGATCAGGCGGCGAAGGAAGCCGCGGCGGCAAAGAAGAAGGAGGAGGCGGCGGCGGCAGCCGCCGCACAGGCATTGCTCGCGCGCGTGGCGCGGACGTCCAGGAAGAATGGCGGTAGGGTCAAGGGGTTTGAGCCGGCGCCGTCCAGGCTGCGGATCATGGACGGCCGGTAAGTCGGTAAAGAGGGTATTTTCTTTCAATCGGATCATACTGTACATATGGCCGCCAGCTTAAATAGAGGCTACGAGCTACTAGGATTGTGTTGTAGCCTCTGCTAGTAGCTTAGTGCTTGATTTGGCTCAGTTCCTTGTGTGTAAAGGATTGTGAACTTTGGAGTGACGATGAAGTGCCTATTTAAGTTCTGCATAACATTTTATTAGCAATCCTCTATGAAAGCCTCTGCGAAATGAACATATCAACTAATTGAACTTTTATTAGGAATCCTCAAGGGGCACCGACTATTGTATAAATCAAGAAACAATGTGAATATAATTTGGAAAACCCATTTAAAACATGTAATAATGGATTAATCCCCAAAAGATATCCGATGTTAGCGGTCCATCTCTCGCGATTTGATGCCCACGATAGCCGGGTAAGCTACCTCATTGTAAGTTTGCCGTTTTTCCGGAAAAAACATGGCGGTTTAGCTCCTTCCAAACAAAGTAGAAGAACTCTATGTTGGCGCTTGGACCCTTTCCCCACCCCCACTAGCATTGCATCCCACCAATCCAAAATAGAGTCGAATGATCTATGTGTTGGGGGGCTCAGCCTCCAAAGGTACACGAGATCCTCGCACGCCTTTGAGAACGGACAATCCTTTCCGCGAGAACCAATCGAAAATGGATAATTCTCGAAATATATGTGTTGTAAGTGGCCCATCTCTTGGTGAAGTGATTTCCCCAAAAGCATGATAAGCCGCCTCCTTTTAAGTTTGTCGTTTTCCAGAGAAAACATGGTGGTTTATCTCCTTCCAAACAGAGTCAAAGAACACTAGGTTGGCATGGAGTCAAAGGGTGTGTGTGTGTGTGTGTTGGGGGGTGGGGGGGGTGATCTTGGGGCGTGTCCTTAGTCATCCAAAGGTACACGAGATTCCCGTATGACTTTGAGAACAAGCAATATTTTCTAGGAAAACCAATTTTAAATGGAGTAATACCCAAAAGATATGTTTTGTAAGTGATTAATCTCTCACGAAATGATATCTTCAAAAGCCAGGTAACTTGCCTCCTTTTAATTTTTCCGTTTTCTGGTGAAAACATGACAGACCCGTCTCTTCCAAACAAAGTTGAAAAACCCTATGTTGGCGCTTGGTCCCTTTCCCCACAACACTACATTGCGTGTGGGACAAGAGAGATACAAGAGATGTCCACCAATCCAAGAGAGATTCAAAGGATCTCGGGGTTGGGGTGTGAGCTAAATCATTCGAAGGTACACGAGATACACTTGCACCTTTGAAAACTGGTAACTCTTTTTGCATGAAACAATAAAAGGGCTATGTTTTCACCAACAAACATGAAAGGTCCCTCCTTTTAATTTTCCCCTTTTTTCTGAGAATAACTGCAGATTTTCTCATTCCAAACAAAGTCAAGGAAGGCTATGTTTGGTGCTTGGTCCATTCCCCACCCACTATTACCGCGTCCCACTAATCCAAGATAGAGTGAAATGATATTAGGGCATTGATCTTCGGGTATGATCTAAACCATCCAAAGGTACACGAGATCCATGGCGTCTTTGTGAACAAGCAATCCTTTCCACGACAACCAATTAAGGATGGATTAATCCCCAAAAGATATGGGTTGTGAGTGCTCCATTTCTCACGAATTGATTTGTAGTGAATCCCGATGGTTGAGTATCTAGGCAATTTTTTTATTATATTAATTCGAAAATAAATCATGAGCAATACATGCACATACTGATATTCCATAATGTAATCATGTAGTACTAGACAATTTGTAAAATCGTCTACCCAAATTACTAATATTGTGCACATAGAAATAAGTAGGAGAAGGATAAGTATATTCCTTTAGGACAAGTGGCCATAGCAGCAGCGGCGGCAGCCTCGTCGGCCACCCTCTTGGAAGCAGCGGCCTGTTCGGCGTCGGTAGCCATGGTGATGACGAGAGCATGGAAGTAGTGTATGCAGTCGATCGAAAGCGAGCAGTCGCGTAGAAGACGCTCCCCCAAAACCTAATCGCCCCTCTCCCGTACAGGATCTCGAGGGGCGGGGTTTTGGAGGCTAGCTCTCCCGCCAACCATGTACGCAGTGGACGGAATGGGATCACCCATGGCATCATCAGTGGAGGAAACAGTAGAGGCAATCGCACGTGAAGACTTGTGCTTGGAGAGGAGTGGTCTCTCCAATATATCGGCACAGGCAGATACGAGAGGGTTCAATGGAAAGAAACGCCCGTAATGAATTACTGAAAATGCCCGTACTTAATAGCACTTAAGACAAAACATTTCAGCTCGTATTTATTCTTATTAACGTTTCAGTTGCAATAGTTCGTATCCCATTTTTGTGTGACAAAAAAACAGATCGGCTGGACGAGATTTCCGAAACCCGCAACACGCGCGCGTCGCGGGCGGCGGAGGAGAAGGAGGAGGAGGAGCGCGCATGTAGAACGCCTCTCCTCACTTCACACCAAGTCACCTTATAATATGTTGGTGGAAATCTCTCCTAACTAGGCATGTGGGATTAAACTCCCACCACTCCTTTTTCCATGAAAGGGCCCTGAGGAATTTTCCTGAAATTGTTAGATGGACCTAAAGCTCACCCTATATTTAAACACCGGTAAGCTACATCCTTTGAACTTTACCATTTTGGGGAGCAAAAATGATGGTTTTGCTCCTTCCAAAAAAAAGTTCAAGAACGCTGTGGTGGTGTTTGGTCCCTTTCGCCACTAGTATTGTGTCCCACCCATCCAATATAGTCAAAGGATGTTGGGGGTTGTTCTTAGGACTGTGAGCTATGTTAGAGTACGTATAGACTAGGACTCTAACAAGCTAAACCATCTGAAGATACACCGGATCCCTAGACACCCTTTGAGAAAGAGCAATTCTTTCTGCAATTCTCGTGAAGTAATCATATAAAAACATAAAAAGTAGAAAATAAATCATCAAAGTAGAGGTGGCCAAGTGGCAAATATGATGAAGTGGAGAAAAGTTCACAACCCTAAGAAAAAAGAGTCCACGCCATCCAGTGAAGTTGGTGATAGGAGACGGGTTGAGGTTTATTAAGTTCTCTTTGATTTGTATGATTTTATATGAGAATACTACCTATGTTTCAAATTGTAAGATGTTTTGTTAGGTCTTATAATTTGGAAACCAAAAATGCTAGACTTACGGATGAAAACCTACGGACGGAAATTACGGACAGACGTGGATGAATTCGGTTGGTGAAAATCATCCTACCTCCCGTGATTCTAGGGCCTGGATTCCTTGTCTGATCTACACGTCAGTCCGTAATTTTAATTCCGTAGAAAACCGCCGTAGCTGTAGCATTGCTGTTTGGAAACGGAGGTAGTAGTGTGCATAGTTGACCCTGAAACAACCGCTGCTTACAGTAGAATATCCATGTGAGTCATATTCCGTTTCGAAAAACAAAAATCCAGACGATCTACAGCTCAAGGCCACCAGAGACACATATACCCCTAGTAGAAAAATGGTGAACGCAGTAAGCAACATAATAGGTCAGAATAGAAATGTCCAGTTCCTTGTCACTGCTACCAGAGTCGGCATACATGTTTTTTAGGATTATGACCCAGTAATATCACCGAAACAGCCATAAAGTTGTAGGTATCAGTAATCGTTCAAATAGCGGCAGCAAGTGCAGGGATGAAGGTAGACTCTTAACAGAATACTAACACACAGCTTGAGCAAATAAAACTACTGATGCCAGTAGAAGCAGAACTCTGTTAACTCTATCCAGTCTTTACTATTTAGAGATGACACTCCCAAGGGTCGAAACCAGTGCACTGAATACATACTGCAACATAACACTCACCATTTCAACTGAAATCTTTGGATTTGAATATCCAGGAACGTCTGAGTTCATATGCAGCAAAAAGGATCAGGGCAAGAGAAATCTGATCCCATTTTGAGGTTCCAAGCACTACCTCCTCCAGGAGATCTACTGAACTGGAACAGCGATTTGGAGGACCCGCTAGCCCAGTTAGCAGAGTCAAGAGCGTTCACTTTGGCAGCCACCGCTTCCCTCGAAGTGTAGCTTAGAACATTTTTGAACACGATGAACATCCTCTCCAACTTCTGTGCGTTCTCCGCGATGAACATGAGGAAATCAAACTCATTCTGGGTCCCTTGCAGCTCACGGAGATACAAAATTTTGAGGTGCGACTTGACAAAGTCAATAGGAATTGTGTCCTTCCAGAACTTGGGACTGAGGTTGCTACTGGGTTCAAGAGTTTCTTCAGACTACAATATAAGTCAGCACACAGTTCAGCTGCATATTTTAGTGATTACACAGAAGCAATCTGATTTACCATAGTGATGATAATCCAAATGCCAACTGAAGCAAGGGTCGGAGCCTCAGAAGGTCTTACCTCGACAATCAATGTCTCGATGCTTGGAAAACATCTGAGGAAACTGGGAAGCATCTTGACTTGATCGTAGACTTCAAACTGCAGGTGCAAGGCCAACATCTTGACGCTTGAGACAGTGGTGCGTGTGCTTGCCTTTGTTCCAGCCTATGATGCACCGAAAGAGCACAAATCAATCACAATTCACATACGATTTCCATTCAATTTTCTAAAAATCAGAGTAGTGATTATAGAAATCATTTAGTGGACCCTTAATATATGTAAAGGGATAACTAAATCCATTAAAAGCCCCTAAATAACAGGATCAGTGATGTAACATGCTATAAAGTAAGATAAATTGTTAGTTAGTAACACATATGCAAATACAGCATGCTAATTTAAAGCACAAACATTCTGTATTTTTTTTACCCTGAGTGCTTCATGCTAATGGGTAGATATAGTACTCCCTCCATCTCAAAATAGATGTCGAAAATTTGTCTAAATTTGGATGTATCTAGACACTATTTAGTATATACATACATTCAAATTTAAACAAATTTAGACATCTATTTTGGGACGGAAGGAGTATAATAAAGAGCTTAAAGTATGAACTAGGCAACTTTTCGTTGATCGAAGAAAAATGCACCTGAATAGTAAACAGATAAATGTCTTGTACATTTTAGCAAGTACATTGTGGATCATGTAAAAGACAAGAGAGTCACCAGGTCCTTATGGAAATCATTGAGTGGATCCTTAATACTGTATATGTAAAGGGATAACTATATTCATTTAAAAAACCCTAAATAACAGGATCAGTGATGTAACATGTTAGAAACAGAATGCCCATGTGGTCAGGAAAACTTACCCTTGGTCGATTAATGTCTAAGATTAAATAATCCTCTTACCTGCTAAGAGGCAAGTGGAGTACCTCAAAACTAAACAGGGCTCTTATATATGTGCATTTCAACAGAATCAAAATCATAATTCGACCGTATTGTTTGGATGTACACTGGAAGTTCAAAAGAAACACCTAAGCGAAGTCACCTCATGAAAAAAAAAGTGTCTTGAGCGCACGTGACTGAAAATTTCATGCAAATTGATAGCTGGAGATCAATTAAATGCAAGTTTTCATCCAGCAGGAAGGAGTGTAAAATGATCAAAACTCAGCCAACTTATTGTACTCAACCATGCGATTGTAAATGAAGATAAGGAAGCTCAGACTCTTTTAACTGCAAAGCAGCAACAAGTGGATGGAAACATGGAAACCATACAAGGCTCACTGTTCATGATATATTGTTCCAAAAGTTTCAGCCATCTGCCTATGTCATAGTAAGGTAACAGTATGACTAACAAATGTTCCAAATCCTAAACAAGCAGCCTTGCACAATTGATCACCTTATACTCTCCCTGGTAGCCGAATCCGGGAGTAATTGCACTGAATAATTTCGGTGTCCCTGTTAATTACATGTAGTACAGTACTAGTTGGCTGAGTGAAGTGAGTTGGACACCTGATGCCTGTTGGCATTTGACTATATTGCTTCAGGCATAGAGTAGACCTTGTTTGGTCCATAATTCCATATCACAGAAAAAAAGGAAATGCAATCTGACAAATGTGTTGATATGGTGACGTGCATACCTTGATGATGGTGTTGCCGATCTGCAGCATGTGCACTCCTGGTTCCAGGTATCCCAGAATAAGCAGCTTAGGGGCATGGTCAATCTTGACTATGGTGCTCAATTTGCTCACGCGACGGCGCTGGCTGCAATTTCTATAGAGGAAGAGCCTCTCCAGGCTGGGGGCATCCACCACGACGACTTCTTCCAGGATAGACAAGCAAAACTGCGCGCACCTTAGGCTGTGGCTGGCTAGACGAGCGTGCAACTGGGTCTGGCTTCCGACGACCGCGAGCATCTCCAACACGGGACTCACGGCAAGTACGAACTCGAGGTCCTTGTCGTCCATGATGGTGCAGCCGAAGACGATCTCACGAAGGTTAGGGAAGGCGGCGCCACGCTGGACGGTGGCGGTGTCCGGAAACACCCAGGTGCCGATGCAGAGCCGGCGAAGGGAGGCGCAGCTGAAGATTGCAGAAGGGAGGCACAGGTCGGGAAGGGGCCAGGGGCGGTTGACGAAGACGAGATCTTCGACGCCCTTGGTGGCGAGGAGCTGGAACCAGCGCGCGAGCAGGTGGCGGTCGGCGTGGACCATGAAGCTGCAGGTGAGACTGGCGAAAGGAAAGGGCCCAGGATGCGCCTCGAGGGCCGCGGAGACGGAGTCCGTGACGGCGCGCGAGGACGCGCCGGCGCGGGCGGGCCGACGCTCCTCGTCGCCCCCTGGGAGGAGGTGGGTGTCGACGAGGACGAGCGGGGCGGAGCGCCAGAGGTGGCGCCAGCGCGAAGAGAGCACGGTGGTGCGCGCGCCGTCCTTGGCGGGGAGGAGGGAGACCACGCGGCGGAGGAGATCGTCGGGGAGGTGGCTGACCCAGTCGGCGCTGTCCGCGGCGGCGGCGCAGCGGAGGGAGGCGACGGTGGAGACGGGGGGTTGGGGTAGGTAGGCGTAGAGGAAGTTGAGGACGAGGTCCATGCCGGGGTCCAGCGTCTCCGGAGCCAGCCCGTGCCGCATCGTCGGGGGCAGCGACGAATCCTCCCCGCTAAGAGAGACAAGGCGGGAGCTTGGCCACATGGCGATCGTCACCGGCGCACGGCTCGGGGAGCAGGAGGAGGAGGGTTTTGGGTGATTTGGGCGATGCGAGGGAAGTGGTGTGGTGTGCTGTGCTGTGGGGGTGTAGTGATGTCAGCCACTGACAAACCTGGCCATTGGGCCGGGCTTTGACGGGCTAGCCCGTGGCAAGCGAAGAAAACAAATCTGACCAATGGGCTGGTCCGGCTCGGCACAGGCCTTACATGGTATATAGGCCAGACGGAACGACTCGTGACACGTGAAAGGCATCGGTTTGGTTTTTTTTGTCAGCTTGTCAAACAAATATACAAAAATAGTCTAATTTCCTCTAGAGCATAAGATTTCTCTGGCTTGCTGGTCAAGGCGACGGTGCGAGAGCGTGAGATTGCGGGGTCGACTCCTTGTGGGATCTTTTTCTACCTATATGTTTCTAAATTTCCAACCATGGACTGGCCTGTCAAAACCCGGTGCGTTGGCCAGGTTTGGAAGAAAGCATGGCACCAGCCAGGTAGGTAAATTAGTAGGTATTCGGTTTTTATTATAAGATATAATTTTATGGGCCAGCAAAAAACTACTCACGCGGGCCGGCCTGCTAAGCCTCCGTACCTTTTATGGGCCATGGGGCAGGACACGATTGCCTCCACGGCCTGGCACGCGAGTTTGATGGGCCGCTATGTCGGGCCAGCACGTGAAGCTCCGTGTTGGGTCAGCCCGCTGTGTGTATGACCAGAGATGCAGCCTTTTTGCCTATATGTTTCTAAATTTCCAACATATGCTATCTTGACGGGCCAGGATGGCTGGAGTCGGGCTTATTTCGTGTGCCATGGGCTGGCCCGTCAAATCCTGGTCCGTTGGGCAGGTTTGGAAGAAAGCATGGCACCTTTCAGGGAGTCAAACTCGTGATTTGCACCTCCCGCTTCCTTCGCATGACCAGCAGACCAAACAAATTAACCAAACAAACTTAGGTGAATTAGTAGGCATTCGGTCCTTATTATAAGATATAATTTTATGGGCCAGTAGAAAACTACTCCGCGGGCCGGCCTTCTAAGCCTCTGTGCCTTTTCTGGGCCGCGGGGCAGGGCACGATTGTCGGCATGGCCTGGCACGCGAGTTTGACGGGCCGCCACGTGTCGTGTTGGGTCAGGCACGTGAAGCCTGCGTCAGGTCGGGTCGACCGGTTGGCTAGGTATGACTAGAGATGCAGCCAACGCATCTGAATCGGTCCAGCCGAACCAATGGCATGGACTAATTGTAGGGTTCGCAACATAGAAAATAAAAAATTTCCTACGATGGGAACAACTAAGTATCAAGATCTATCTACTAGATACAAGCAACGCGTGGATATACATCCATAGAATACATACCCTCAAAGACCGAATAGCGTTAACGAGGTTATACTCATGGATAATGCAGTCAAATGCTTGCCGATCTCAAGATCGTGATGAAGTCCATCTGGTTCAGCCCATCCAGCATCATCAAGTTCAGCACCGCAAAGCAGTGGTGCATCCATGATCGCACACACGTCCGGGTACCCCGACAACCTCTACGCCCTCGCTCCAGAGAAGCAGCGGAAGCAACAAATCCTTCTAGAAAAAGCCACCGGGAACATGTATCTCGCTGATCCGAGACCATGGGGAAATTCTAAAGGGGGAAGAGAGATCCTTCGCAAGGAGGTGTGAGAGTGGAGGAGGAGGAGGTCCTTATATAGGGGAGGAGGCAGCCCAAGGGGGCATGGCCACCGGCCATGGAGGGTGCCCCCACCTCTCCCTCATTCATGTGGTGGATGCTCCACTCACATAAAGATGACCCTTTATTTTCTCCACTCAAATTCCCATTCAATTTCCACCAAATTTAATGTAATCTCTCTTTAAATAAAACTCCTTTTATTTATTTATTCAGAATTTTGTTAATTACTCTAATTAACAAACATTCACATAAAACCTCTTACAACATTTCAATTTCACATGCAGAACCAGTTTCAGCAATTTTAACCGAAACCGTTCCGATGTCTAGTAAAGTAATTCATGCGCTTTGTAATTCTTTCTCTGGCATATTATTTGCTCCAGATGGTGTCGGTATCCCTTAAGTGTGTCACCCTACGGTTCGCGAATAATGTAGACATGATCGAGACCCCTCTCCGATCAATAATCAGCAACGGGACCTAGAGATCCGTACCGACTCCCGCATATTTAACGATGACTTCTGTGATCGTGTGAACCATATACGCATGTAACTCAATTCCTTGTCTCGCGATATATTACATGACCGAGATTCGATCATCAGTATCTTCATACCTAGTTTGATCTCGTTACCGACATGTACTCTTTTCTTGTTCCCGTGATATAACATTCTAGTGATCAAATCACTTGCTTGCAAGCTAACTAATGTGATATCACCGAGAGGGCCCAGAGTATATCTTTCCGTCATCAGGATGGACAAATTCCACTCTTGATCCATGGGCCTCAACATAACACCTTTGTAGCATTAAACCCATCTTTATAGTCACCCTGTTACGGTGTAACGTTTGATGTTATCAAGATACTCTTTCGGTGTTAGTGATTGACATGATCTCATAGTCTAAGGACTAAGATTACTTTGTGACATGGTTATACCCTACGGGTACGTAACTTCAGCATACTTGGTCCAGCCCAAGGAAGGCCCACAGCAGATATACGCTGGCCCATGAAGATTTTCGGGTGGCCAAGGCCCATGACGCCTTCGGATCCTTGGAGAGCAAGACTAGCATAGATAGGAAATTCAAAGGGTAAAACCCTAGAACCTGTAACCGACTAGGACTATGCCCGGGACCTGCCTAAGTCAATATAAAGGCCAGGAGGGCACGTCCTAGATCTCTCGACTCATACTTTCGCACACACCTCCACGCCAGATCGAATCTGCGCACCTCAGAACCTTCGGTTCCGCGTAATCAAGAGTAGACAAGAAGTAGGGTTTTTCCTCAGGGCCTGAACTGGTAAATCTCGTGTCCCCTGGTTGCTTGTCTGTTAACCGTGCCACGATCTCCAGCATCCCCATCTTCTCCAAAACCCAAGTCCATAACAATGGGCATTGACGAGATTAAACCTCAGCGAGGTACTGACACCAACAAAGCAGAGGTACCCTCACTACCAGAAGCTAGCCTACGGCGTGTTCATGACGGCTCGACGGCTGAGCCATTACTTCCAGGAGCACCAAGTGATGGTCGTCAACGAAGCACCCCTGAACAGCATCCTGAATAATCCAGAGGCCACAGGACGGGTGGCCCTGTGGGGCATCGAACTATCACCCTTGGACATCGTCTACGAGAAGCGACACGCAATCAAATCTCAAGTCCTTCCGGACTTCCTGGTACCTTTGGATGGAGCTGCGCTGCGGACACCCTAGACATGTCACCAGTCTGGACAATGCATTTCGACGGCTCCAAGCGCGAAGCGTGGCAGGGGTCATCGACCTCCGCAAGGTGACAAGATGAAATACGTTCTTCAGATGAAATTCAGAGCCTCCAACAACGAGGCCGAATACGAAGCCCTCATCCATGGCATGAGGATGACAAAGATATGCGGCGCAACGCGCCTGGTCATCTACGGTGACTCCAATCTTGTCGTTCAGCAGACGATGAATGAGTGCGACGCACACGCCGAAAACATGATCGCATACCGCGCGCTCTACAACACACTCGAAAGCGAATTCGACGGCTGCGAACTTCGGCACGTTGGAAGGGAGAGCAACGAGGAAGCCGATAGACTCGCCAACATCGGCTCCACTTGCGCAAAAGTGCCACCAGGAGTGTTCCTCGAACAGATCTGCATCCATCTATCAGCGAAAATTCCCAAGGGATCACCAAGAAGCGTAACACTCGGGAGCTATGCTACCAAAGGACACGAAGGACGAAAAGCTAGACATAGAGGTAGCCATGGTCAACCTAATGCAGGTCATGGGTCGAAGAAGCTTGACACGACCATACCTCCGATTCTTGATAACGGAGAATTGCCCGACAAATTCGACGCGCGGCGCATATCTCGGTCAAAAGCCTTCACCATCATCAACGGTGAGTCGCTGCAAAGCATCACGGGTGTACTTCAACGGTGCGTCACCATCGACGACGGCAAGGCCATACTCAAGACATCCACGAAGGCATCTGCGGCCACCATGCGTGCAGCCGCCCTTGTCGCTAAAGCTCACGAGCAGGATTCTCTCGCCAACGCCATGAGCGACGCAAAGGACATCGTCAAAGATGCAACGGATGCCAACGGTTCGCCGACAAACCGACGCACCGGTCCGAGCTCACCATACCTATAGCTTGGCCTTTCTCTCAATGGGGCCTCGACATGATCGGCAAACGCCAAAATCCTCGAAAGGAGGACACGTCTTCCTCGGTTGCGATCGAAAAATTCACCAAGTGGATTGAGGCCATGCCGGTCACCAACCGTAAAGGCAAAACTGCGTCAAGTTCTTCGATTCCATTGTCTACGGGTTCGTACCACAGCATCATCACCGACAACGGATCGAACTTCATCTCCGAAGAATTCCGTGACTTCTGCGAATGCCTTGGGATCAACATCACGACGCCTCGAGCACACCCGCAAACGAGCGGCAAGTGGAAAGGCCAACGGCCTAATCGGGCGCATCAAGAATCGCCTCATGAGCTCACTCGAACAAAAAGTGGAACCGGATGAAGGAGCTACCCTCCGTCCCGTGGAGCTTACGAACCACGCCAAACAGCTCCACGCCACACACCATTCTTCATGGTACACGGAGCCAAGCCGTGTTACCACCGGCACGCCACCAGGCCCCACGGTCGTCGCCACTGATGAAGCCGAATCCACGGTGCACTCGAAGACGCGTCGATACACTCGAAAGCACGGATATAGCAGCTCGATCACGGTGTACCGGCAGAGTCTCCGCAACCAACTACCACGGCTGCGCCCAAGGTCCTTCGTCGAAGGAGACCTCGTCTTGCGACTCAAGCAAAAGCGACCGAACAAATTCGAGTCACCATGGGAAGGATCCTACGTCATCACCGAAGTCATCCCAGGTGGCTCCTATCGCCTCAAGCACGTGGAGTCTGGAGTCACATACTCCAACCCATGGAATATCTCGCACCTGCGATGATTCTATCCGTAGCACTCTACCCCCTTTTACTTTCAATAAGGCTTTCAGCCAAGGCTACTCAGCCGAACAATGTACCTCCTCCATTACGATATAAATAAAGCTAAGTGTCTCGCCCCAAATCTTCAGTCCACTACTTTTGCAACTTCACTACATGCTACAAACGCACTCGGGGGCTCCCCCCACCTCACGATTTCATCGACTGAGGACCAAACGTAGACACAGTAGTGACAACGTCGAGCAAACGAAAAGGACACGCACCCAATCAAAGCACTGCGTGCTCACAAACAAACAAACCTTTACAACAAAGGGCACAACACGCCCAGCCGAAATATACAAATTTTACATCTCTCTCTTTTTACAGGTACTACCTATGTTGAAGAATAACCTGGGCACGCTGCTCAAACAAATCTACAATCTGTTCGGCATACTTCCTTACAGCCGCGTAATGCGGACGCATGTCCCACTCGCCACCATCAGGGCGAAGAGGTGGCCCAGCAGCCACATCAGCCAAATCCACGTTAGGCCGGTGCAGCCTCACAAGAGACAAAGGCAGCCTTCACTCCTGCGACAAGCTGCTGCCGCACCAACTCCTTGACATTGCTCACGTTCCGAAACTTTGACAGAAGACCCGCAAGGCTTGTCGGTACGGCATCCAAAGGGAACATGACGTGCAGCACCGAGACAAGTGATATCTGCACTTGGCGGAGCACCCGCGAAACTTGATGAACTCGATCCTGCACCGTCGCTAGAGCTATGGCGCGATCGCGGTCCATCCAGAAGAAGCCGCCGGCCTCCATGTCCTGTTGAGTCAAGCAATTGACCCGAACAGCGACACGCTCCTTTTCTTCCCTCGGAGCAAGATTCGCACCTGCGGCAATCGCACAAAACAAGAGTAAGGCCAGAGCTCATCCAAGAACCGAGCTACAACTCGAACCAAAGAACAACTTACATTGCGGTTGCTGACAGCCAAACCAGCTCGCCATCAAGTACTCCTCTCTGCACCACGATCCCTTTGACTTCCAAACGTCGGCATGACCGTGTAACCCGAGCAACTCCCTCTTCAGACTACGCACACGATCCCGAAGGAAAGTGAGCTGCGAGGAATCATCCAAGGATGGACGCAACGGCATTGCGGATGGGGCGTCAACAGGGTTAGCACCCAAAGGAACCTAGAGCAGCAGCAAAAGAAAGGAACACGCACATTGACAAGGATAGAGCACAACTCGAGGAATTCATTAAATATAAGGTTACCATTGGCACAAGGATGGTGTTCTTCAAGATATTTACAACAAAACAGACTACAAACTATCCTACGTCTACTACGCCTAAGATGCAGGCTCGAGTCGCCGAGCGATCGCTTAGCTTTGGCCACGCCGCAGTGCATACTCAGACAACAAAACAATGAGCTTGGGCCCATATCGCTTGCATCAAGCAGAATAGGCAGCAAAGGCTACCTCGGATCCATCCGCAACCGCTTAAGCATCCGAGAAGTGATGCAGGGATCCAGCTCCGCCAGCCGCCATGGCCATCGCCCGGGACAGACGCCGATGCCCTTACGCTATGCTTATGCGCCGCAGCGCCGGTGACAGAGCCTCCGCCAGAGCATCCACATCGTCAAGGCCTGCGCCCTTCGGGACAAGCTCCTTGTAGAAACGACCAAGGACTTCTTTTGCCTTGGCGAGGGAGTTGACGACGGTGCTGCAGCGGTCTTTGACCACCACAGTGGCATCATCTAGAGCACTCCCGTGCTCCAGAGCACCGCGGTCGAACTCGATGCCTGCGGCATCTGAGAAGAAAGAAGAAAAGCATGAAGAAAGGCCGCATAGAAGAAGACCCGAAGAAAAAGAAACAAGTACAAAACTAGCACTCACCCGAAATAGCCTTGGCAGCAGCCATGAGCTTCGCCGCCACCTCTTTTTCACGAGCAGCAATGCGGGCCAGCTCCTCACGATCTTGGCTTCTGCTGCAGACGCTTCGCCGGCTGCCTTAGTCGGCTCTATCTCGAGGCGTTCTTTCGCAACGGCGCCCGCCTTCGCTCCGATTGACCAAGGCTCTTCTTGAGAGTCAACCTCACGGAGAGACTTGTTATGCTCCTCTGCATTCAAAACAAACAAATGTCAAAAAGAACGGGATAAATAAGAGAAGCGCTAAAGGCGGATAGATACCTTGAAGCCGCCAAGGTTTGCCTCAGCCGCCATGGGCGCTCTGCACCACCGCTTGGCCTCCTGCACAAAAGGTCTGAAGAAAAGATAGCAAGAAGAAGGACTTGGGGGCTGCGCCCAACACAAAGGAGTAAAAACAAAATTCGCACACGAAGATACTCGAGGGCTCCCCCCGTGATATGAAGCAGAAAAACTTACATGCTCTGATGGTGACTCCGAAGGACCGCCTGCGAAATTCTGAGGCGCAACCACCTGCACCTCTTGCAACGGAGGATCCGGAGGCGCGCCACCCGAAGTCACCACCGTCTGAGGAGGAGGAGACGAAATTTTCGACTCCCCCATCATCTCCCGCGCACCACCACTGGAGGAATCATGGGAGGAATGCCTGCACACGAACCAATCAGCACAAGCACAACAATCATGAAGGAAAAAGGACAATAGTACAGCAAGAGACTTACGAGCCCAGTGAGCTCAGGTCAAAGACAGGAGGAGACCTTCGGTCTCTCTTCTCCTTTTTCTTCTCTTCCTTCTTCTCCTCCTTCTTTTCTTCCTTCTTCCACTTCGCTGGCGGGTGCGGCGCTACAGCTCGCACAGGAATGGCATGAAGGGGAGAGGAAGAACCTCCATGACCATCACTATGACGCTCAAGGCCCAGAGGGTTTCTGGGAGTCGGAGGAGTCGAGACATCCGAAGACTCGCTGGAGCTCCGTGACCGTTTTCGCGTATGGTCCTCACTCGACTCGTCGGCATCCTCCGCTGGAGATCGCGCCGATGGTAGCTCGGACACGGAATCAACCACTTCATTATCCGGGGCATTCGGATACCTTTCGGGCAACGGCGGTACCATGCCCGGCACTTTGAAGCTCAGCAAGATCAGAAGGAACTTTGTTAGCAAACAAAGGAAACAAATACACAACCGACAAAAAAAGCACTACGTGCACAAATCTACACCTGCGGTACGACCAACGTCGAAGAAAATGGAGGAGTTAGCGACTTCCCCGGGATTTCTTCTCCGGCCTTGAACTTCAGCAGCGCGCGAAGGGCCCTGTCAAGATCCCCCCTCGGAGATTTTCTCACTCGAAACCCTCGTCGGATCACGGCGCCCAGAATAAAGAAACATCGGGTGCGCCCTCGCTTGGAGAGGCTGCACCCGACGCTCAAGAAACGTCCGGATGATGTCCACGCCGTTCACCTCCTTCTCCGAATCGCTTGAGATCCTCCACCCGACGGTAAGGGTCTCTATCTCCGCCACCTCACCGTCCAAGATTTGGTTTTTCCAAGACCTTTTCTCAATCATTTGGGAGGGGTCAGCGAACAAGACCAAAATCTTGCCCGGCACTATGGAGTCCGGATATAAATTCATCGCCTCAAGATCTTGGACAAATTCGGACATGGAAAAGAAAAGAAAAAGATTGGGACTAAGGGAGATGATGCAACCCCAATGGGATACTCAACATCCGAACAGACGCCTCTTCACGGAATAGAGCTTAGGAAGAGGCCAAAGTGACTCAATGCCAAGCCAGCACTCGCAAAAGTGATAAAACACAATGTGGAGAAGAGAATTGGGAGATGCTAAAGTTGAATCCCATAGAAGAAGAGCCCACGGAGGAAGTCGTGGACCGAAAGAAAAACCCACGCAAAACGAAGGCGAGAAACATAACCCGATACCCAGATGGGGGACGGGGGATTACCTCATTGCCAGGGAGTTTGACGCCTCCTATCTTGGATCAGGCCCGCCAAGCGTATGGAGATCGCTCTCCCGCGTCTCTGATCGCCGCCAGCCACCATGTGACGCGAGTAGCGGCGGTGCCCTTTTTTCCTCCAGCGGCGCTGGTCCCAACCGCAGAGGAAGATTTCTTTGATTTCCCCATTGCGCTACGGCGGCGCCGGTGGTGAAAACGTAGAAAGAACGACGGAAATGTGGAAGGAAATCCCAGCGCGAAGCAAGAATCGCTCGAGCACAAGGAGGCAGTGAACACAAGAACTGGTGCGGTGAAAACAAACCACGGTTTCCCCCAATGATTATAACAGCGAAGACGACGAACGGCAGCCGTCCATCCAGAAGACCTAACGCCAACGGCAGATCTGACCGTACACGTGTCATCATCACAACAAACCGTCGGTACCACGCCGTCCACTACGCGCGGAAATCGAGGAGACACCAAAAATATCTCCACACCGCGCGTGACCGGTCAATTCAAAGTCAGCAAGTGGGACCCACGTTCGTCCAGTCAAGTCATCTCTGGCGCAGCAGACGCTTGAGGTCATCGATCGTCAGCACGGATGTCATCAAAAGGCTATACTAGCACCAACTACAATTCTTGGCTCACGACTAAGAGTCACTCGAATCTTCGATTCGACTAAATACTCGGGGGCTACTCCTATCAGGAGCGCTGGCCGCGCACCCGGAAGATGAATAACGACAACATATTTCTTCGAGTCCTACGTCGAGTCTACGACTCCACTACGGACTCGGGGGCTACTCCCATAGGGAGGATGGATTTAATCATCCGAAATTTTTTGAGTCCTACGGACTTAACAACCGAACAAATGCTTGAACTAAAGTCTCGCCGAGTCTCACGAATGCAGACACTAAGGGTTACTCCCATAGGAGGGTCGCGCACCCTATGAATCCCTCGACTGTGATCTTTCGAATCAACACGCAAAAACTTTTTGGCATCTCTGCCCCAACAAACGCTGAGTGAGCGACAATCTCCTTGACCACCCGAAACACCTCCGCGGTGACAAATGTTTGGATCTTTGCGTCTGACGTAAAGATAAGACCTGCAGATATCATCGGACGGCACGCAACGTACATGATGCGCTCGCTAGTACAAATCCATGTCAACAGCATGATGAAAAATCCCGACGGACGCGTTGGTACGTTAATTAAAATCACCGAATTCCACTCCGTAAGTCCTCCGGCCCGAGTCGAATTACCCCAAATATGTTCAGGTTCGAGTTGAGGACTCGAACTTGAAGAAGATCGTGTTGTTTCCCCTAAGATGCTTAATCCTGATCCGTCGGGTGAGTCAGGCACACGCGTCAACAATCCCTACACACATATATTATTAATACATAGTTGCACCCGAAAGATGGAAGAGTCCTTAGCCGAATCTACGATTCGACTGATCACTCGGGGGCTACTGACATGGTTATACCCTATGGGTAAGTAACTTCAGCATACTTGGTCCAGCCCAAGGAAGGCCCACAGCAGATATACGCTGGCCCATGAAGATTTTTGGGTGGCCAAGGCCCATGACGCCTTCGGATCCTTGGAGAGCAAGACTAGCATAGATAGGAAATTCAAAGGGGTAAAACCCTAGAACAGAATCGACTAGGACTATGCAGGACCTGCCTAAGTCAATATAAAGGCCGGAGGGCACGTCCTAGATCTCTCGACTCATACTTTCGCACACCTCCACGCCAGATCGAATCATGCACTCAGAACCTTGGTTCGTGTAATCAAGAGCAGACAAGCAGGAGTAGGGTTTTCCCTCTAGGGGCCTGAAACTGGGTAAATCTCATGTCCCCTGGTTTCTTGTCTGTTAACCGTGCCACGATCTCCAGCATCCCATCTTCTCCAAAACCCAAGTCCATAACAATGGGCATTGACGAGATTAAACCTCGTCACTTTGTATGATGTTATAGAAATATAAACACAATGACCTTAATCGTAATACTATACTTTGGATGAATGTTCATCACATCATTCCAACAATGTTGTGACCTTATTATTAACAACATCCAATGTCAATGATAAGGAAACCTTTGATCATCTTGTTAATCAACGAGCTAGTTTATAAGAGAGGCATAACTAGGAACTTTATTTTTGTTTATTAAACACACATGTATTAATGTTTCCGTATTAATACAATTATAGCATGCAAAATAAACATTTATCATAAATAAGGAATATGATAATAACCACCTTATTATTGTCTCTCGGGCATATTCCTTTGAGTCTCCCACTTGCACTAGAGACAATAATCTAGTTTAGAAACTTTGTGTATTGAACACCTATGGATTTCTGGTGTTCCATATACGCGATTGTAAGTGGTTAACATAATCTATGGATATGACGCTTTCAGGTACATGTGTATTTATATGTCTTTGCGTCTTCACGCATCGCTCATTCTCTAATGAGATGTCATTGTATAAATTTAGTCTTTGGTGAGACCTTTAGCTCCTCGGGGTTAAATCATGTCGATACTATTATCGTACACTATATCTTTAGTGTTAGCCTGCTGTGAACCACACCTTAGTTTGATAACAAACTACTTGACACAAATTTCCTCCTTTGTTGCTACTATAGCAGTCATATACTTAGCTTTTTGTTGTATTATCCATCACAATGTCTGAACTTTGGAATTCATCCAAATCCGTCATGGCAACTTATTTCCATTTCATTATGCCACTCATAGTTTAAATTGAGATAAACTTAATTTTTATCTTGTGACAAAACTAGTATCATTTTTCAATGAACTATTTGTCTCTTATATGAATAGAATATATTCTTAATTCTTCCAAAAGATTATAAGAATATCATTATTATCGTCCAATGATTATTTTAGGATCCATTCTGGTATATGCTCTTGACACATAGAGCATAGGACATATCTGGATGTGTACATATCATGGTATGATTAATCAAATAATTCTTGTAATTTTACTCATCAAGTGTCAAAGAACTTGAATCTTGTTTCACTTATCAAGTGTCGATATACTTGAATCTTGATTCAATTCTTTTCCATGCGATAAGAACCTTTTATCGTTGTTTCCATATTGTATTCCTTCACTATATCATATATATACGTTTGGCATAACCATATTAGCGTCACAGTCTATCCATATAGATATTCATGCTAAATATCGTATTTTGCCTAAGTCTTTCATCGAAATGAAATTCTCAACCTTTTTCAATAAAACATACATCATTTCCAATCAACAAGATGTCCTCCACATAATGTATTAGAAATATGTCTTAGCGATCCCACTTGATTTCTTACAAATGCAAGCATCTTCATCGTCTCCTGATGAAAATTCTTTTAACAGTTTCATCACGGTGAAGATTCCAACTCCGCGATGCTTACTTCAACCATTGAAGTTTGAATGCCCTTTTTAGCATCCTTTGAATTAACAAAACCCTTTGGACTGTGTCTTGTACACGTCCTAGGTAACCCTTCTATTATAAGAACTTTGTTTTCTTTATTCAGCTACCATATATCAAAATTATATGTAGTGGTTGCTATATTAATCCGTCCAGACTAAATATCGCTATGAATGATCAAATCTTGTCATAGTCAACTCCTTGTAAATTGTCGTAAAATACTTTACCGACATGTCGACTATTTCACAGATGTGAAATATCCATGTCTGTTTATTTATAGATCCAAATACGATCGATAGGATTTTACACCTTTCCGGAGGGTCTTCCAAGTTCAAAAATCTTGATTTCTCGTGTATGGAACTATCACGAATTTTATGGCTTCAAGCCATTTGACGGAGTCAGGGCCCATCATCACTTCTTTGCATGTAGTCAGTTCATTATTGTCAAACAATAATGATTTACTCTCAAATATTAACATTTGATTGTTTATCCGACCTACTTGGTTCAATAGGAACTTAGACCTCCGTGACCGCAACCTTTGAGGCACGTGAGCAATGAGCATTGTGGCTGCCTCCGGAACGTTTTCCGGTGCTGCGCAACTCAGCACATATAGCTAAGTTTCGTTAACCTTATCAAAGTTCTATTATCCTCCCACTTAACTTTTGCGAAAAAATCCTTTTTCAAGAAACTTTACGTTTCAAGCGACAAACCCTTTTGTCCTCGGTGTTATGGAGGAATACCCAATGGTTATTTGAAACAACCTACAAAGACATGCTTATCCGACTTTGGTTGTAAACATCTTACTTATGCTTAGCGTACCAAAATTTAAGAAAGGACAACTTGGGTTTTACCCCAAACCATAACTTACATGATTTCATTTCAACGGATCAAGATGGAGCTCTTTTCAGTGTAAAAGCGGTAGTCTCTAAAGATTTAATCTTTTAAAATATAATGGTAGTTTTATAAATAACACCTTTGATCCAACCATGTCAAACAAGGTTTCATTACAAATCTCAAACACTCCATATTCCTATGGTGTTTCGGGAGATGCAAATCTAGGTGTTTTGCTAAACTTGCAACTCAAATAAATCCCTTTATGATAAAATCATAAATTATTTATTTTCTTGTTACAATGATTTTCAACTTCATCTTGAAAGTCTTTGAACGTTTTCAAATATTTCATATTTCTTTCTCATTAAGTGAATATTCACTCAAATTTTCGGAGAAAGCATATGAAGTTGAAATCCATCGCTTACGACTACACATAATGGACTACATACATCGATATGTATAAATTCTAATAATTTAGTCGATCGTTCTTCTTTGGCGTTTGAACGAAGTTTTAATTATCCCGAGGGAAGTCTCACAAGCGTCACTTGATCAAATCAAAGACTCCAAAAATCCATAAATATGGAGATTCTTCATGTTTTATTTCCAATATAATTAAACAGCGATGTCACTTCATAAGTGATCTTTTAATCATTTGTCTTGCGACATTTTGGCATTAGGTTTTATGGATGTAATTTCTCCAACTAGATTTGTAAATCATCCATCTTATATGGAATACGGTAATTATTTGAACAATCTTTGTTCTCATAATACCTGATTAAAACAAATCTTGAAGGCAGGCATTTGATGTCAACGAGAAATAGAAACAACAACTTGTTTGTTTTCGATGAACATCATCACATATTCTCTTGCTAATTACTTAGGCCATTGTAGTTCATGAATTGCGTTGTTCTGTATGAAATTTCATGCCAACCAATTCGGTATTCAATACCTAAGAACCACATTGTTTAACAAGCAAAGAATACAACCATAACATGTATATCGTCTATATACCTAAACTGGATATTTCCAGTCTTTTCTTTTCTGCCAAATATATTTTATAGATTCTCTTTCAGCATTTCCTTTTCCTTTTTAAAAGAATATATCAACATCAAAAGTGGAGCCATATACATGACACATAGTCCAAAGCGTGTATATTTAAATACTAATACCTTTGGACTTGCATTTTTAAGTACATCACCATCATCAATTGATTGACATTCTTTCAAAATCCATTCTTTAGTAATCTTTTAGTGTAGTAAACACTTTATATACATCTTCTATTCATACTTATCATGACGACTTTCATGATCAAGCTAATGTAGCTTATAAAGGCGAATCGTGAGTATAACGTTACTTTCCAATACTCTCTTGGATGATTAGGATGTCTAGCATCTCCAACCTTCGTAAATTCTCATTGTCATGGTGGTGTCACAGTAGATTCCATGGCTAGGCTTAAGTTGGGGGACGAATGGGTGCTTGTGGTCACCGGGGAGGGAGTGCACGGTCTTGCCATGCACGAAGAACAAGATGAACTCTCCGCACTTAGGAATTTTATTGATGCTAGTGGTTTACAAGTGCTCCTAGAGCTGTATCAACAAGGGTTCTGTGCCCTAGTTCCCTACTTGTTCCAACCTCCTCTAACCCTAGCTACCTCCTCCTTATATAGGCGATGGCTAGCTAGGTTACACCCATTTGGGTCCTAGGTTTACTGTTTGGATCTTGGTCCTTCCTATACGGGCCGGGTCATGGGATTGTACTAAGCCCAGTGGCCCAGTCCATAAAGCTAGACAGCTAACGGTCTTCAGGTACGTCGCCTCCAGTTCCTTTGGCGTCATGCAGTAAATTTGTACGTCAGCCCTCGCTTTAGGCGTCACCCGACTCCTTTCGTGTCACCCGGTGTTGCCCTTCTCGTTTGACCGCGCTTTACTTTGGTCCCTCCTAAACCTCACTCGGAAAGGTGCCACACGTCCTATCTGACTCGGCCCTTCCCCGTGAGACTCGGCTCGTGGGTTCCTGCAAGATCAACAAACTTGTCTTATATGGGCCGACATAGGGTATATGTCGGCCGCATATGACCAGATTACCCGGCCGTCTTTACCTAGCCTGGTTCTTTCTTTACTTGGCGTAAGCCAAGTTGGGCGATGTTTTACCCCTTGTGACCCTACCGGGGGTTATGCCCCTGACATTAGTCCCCGAAGCTGGTGAGGTCTAGCAGTTCTAGTTGTTAGGCGTCTCCAGGTTCCTTTAATGTGATTGGAACTTCTTCTTTTGTCTTTGTTTGCTTCTTACGGCGCATTGTTTGGCGCAATCTTGCATCTTGCCGAGTCTGTCTAACAGTTTTCGGGTCTATTCTTTGACTTTCTGGCTCATTTCTGCCTCGTGCCGAGTCATTTTGGCCAATTCTGAGTCATTTTCGGCGTGCTTCAGTCACTGACAGCTGGTAATCATGGTGACATGCCTCAAATTTTGTTCCAAGATCTAACCGCACAGTGACGGTTGCGCAGTAATTCCCCGTCACTGTGGCTGTCCAATCGCTCTGCGCCCCTTGTCCTGCTCTGCATGACGTGACAGCGGATTTTCCATGTATTGTTGACACGTGGCGCCCACTAGATGGCTCACTCGGCCGAATACACGGCCATACACTGGCCGCACGGTGCAGGGGGATCCCACGATTGGGGTTTTTACTGCCCTTAAGTAGGGGTGAGGGGATCATAACTTCCCTCGCCCGTTCAGTTTCCCCATAGCCTTTTCTTCTTACTTGCGCTTCCAAAATCCCAACTGCCCCTTTGCGGTTCTTCTTCCTCGTGGTTTATCCTCTGCGATTCCCCCTTTCCCATTCTATTCCGCTACGGGTCCTTGCTCTTCCAATGGCGGAAGAGACTGACTCTAGGGAGGTCATGGACGCTCGCGATGTTGCCGAGGGATCCGAAGAACAGGAGGTCCCCGCCGGCGAGCGCAATGGTTGGGAGGGCTCAGAGGTCTCCGCTGAGGAGCTTGAGTGGTTGCGCTCCACCAGGCGCATCCCGCTTGAGGTGGACCGCCGTCTTCCCATCGGTGAGATTTCGCCCAAACCTGATGCCAATGAGAGGGTGGTTTTCCTCTCCTATTTCGAGCGAGGTTTCGCCTTGCCCGTGAGCAATTTCTTTGCTTCCTTTCTTTCCACCTTCCATCTTCAGACCCGTCACTTGCCCGCCAATGCGATTGGCTCCCTCTCTTGTTTTATTTCTGTTTGTGAGGCCTACCTTGGCATTTGGCTTACAGTTCTTCTGTGGGCCAAGTATTTTAGTTTTATGATCCAAGTTTTTCCCCAGCCTGGCGCTCCCCGAGCCGATAAGAGGCCGACCCGGTGCGGTGACGCTAGCATCACACCCAGGAGAGATTCCATCTTTCCTCGGGTTACTGTCCTAGACTCTTGCAAGAAATGGCATAGGACTTTATTCTATGTCAAAAACAGCTGGGCCAATGATTACATCCGGCTCCCCCCTTTCTCGGATGAGGTCCCCAGCAAAGAGTTCTGGCAGCTTGACCCGCGCGACCAAAACGCTGCGGTGAATGAAGCCAACGTAATTCTGGAGAGGTTGCTGTCACCGGATGAGAACTTCCATCTTGCCGACATGGATCTCATGTGCACTTTTATTGCACGCCGGGTCAGCCCCATCCAAGCCAGACACCACAAGATGTGCTTTATGAGCAGCATGCATGATCCCACTCGGCACTCCGCAAAAGAGCTCACCCACGATTCTGTGGCCCGCCGAGTAAGCTTGATCTTCAAGCTGACCTTGGCGGAAGATTGGGCTTGGAGATGCCCTCCATTTAGCCGGGTTAGGCCTGTCCCTTGGGTAAGTTTCTGAGTCACCTTTCACTGCCGAGCCATCTTTAGCTTATTTGCTATTTTCTATCTAATTTTTGATGCTTATTCTGTTTGTCTTTCGCGCAATCTTTGTTCACCAGGTTGATGACAGTACTGTCCCTCCTAGCACTTATTACGAGGATCGCTCTGACTCTGACAAAGTCGAGTTCGATCTGGAGTGCTTCATGCCTATTCGGCATGTAGCTGCCGCTTCAACTCCGGGTAAGAGCCACACTCAAAACCCCTTACGAGATTGGTCTGACAACGATGGTGATGATGATTGTGAGATTTTGGAGGTACTTGCCTTTAGACCTTAGCCCTCTAACTTATTCCAGTAAGCCTATCATTTACTTATGCAGCTGGCCAGGTACATGGCACTCCCCCTCTTGCTGTGGGCGGAATCGGCAAAATCCCTGTCCCCAAGTCAAATAAGCGACGCGGGGCCTCCTCCAGTGTTCAGCCGGCCAAGAAATGCAAGGCTACTCCTACTGCTCCTGCTGCTGCCACGCTAGTGGATACTCGCAAAGCAGTTGGGCGCCGAGTCACACGTCGCCCACCGCGCGACCCAACCATTTCTGGGTAAGCTTTCGCGATCTGCTTACTTCGCATTTTTCCTTCTCATGTTTTGTTACTGCTTTCTCATGAGCATGTTGTTGTTTTCAGCTCCGTGCCTTTGTCGGTCAACCATGCTGCTCCTAGCATCGCCTTGCCGCTTAGGCCTGCGCCTCCTCCAGCTGATTCCACGGTGCAGAGCCCCGTCTGAGTCGATGATCCCACTACTAAGGCTCACGCTTCTCAGTGTCAGTCAGACCCGATGGCACACCCGGCGGAGGAGACTCGGCCTAGCACCTCTGCTGCACCCCAGGAACAACTTCCTGATCTAGGTGCCAGCAACGTTGGCGTCGAGAATATCTTCGCCACCAGTTCCTCTATCACCAGCCCACAAGTTAGTGTTCATGAACAACTTCCTGATCTTGGTGCTAACAATATTGCTGAGCCCACTCAGTCGGCTCCCATTTCACCTCCAACTAGACCTGCTCACTCTCCTCCTCTGTCAAAGAACCAGATCCGGCCTTCTGCTTCAGGTCCGGCTCGCACCTCATCCGGCAAGCCCACATTTACCAAGAAGACGACCTTGGTATGTGCTCCAGGCACCGCTCCTCAGATCCGGCCCACAACACCAACAACAATGCTTGTTCCAGCGGGTAAGCCGGGCGGATCCGCAGCCGCCGGGTCGGGCGACAGCTCTAAGGCTGTTATCCTGCACACTAGTGCCGCTGCGACCCGCGCCAATGTGGTAACTTCCCTGAAGAAGGGACAAGTTCTCACTCGGACGCGCAGCGGAAATGGCCTCGGTGCCGCTGATCCTTATGTCGTGGCATGGAACGCAGCTGGCGAGCAAGAGGTCAGCTCCCGTACTGGCAAGAAGGTGAAGCTCGGCCCCAAGGCCGTTTCCAACATGACCCAGCAGGACATTGCCCTAATGGCTCGCGCAGATGAAGTGAACGTGGTACATAGTCTTCTTACTCTTTTGTGTATTGAGTATTTTTGTTATACATATCCCCTAGTCCCCGAGGTTACTGCCGAGTGAGGAACTTACTCGCGGTAATCTCTAAGATAGGAGCCAACCCTTATCCGGCCATAGGCTTCACTTCACAATTTACTCACTGTGTTTTTCTTTTGTACAACTTAAGCATAATGAGCGCACCAAGGTGCACCAGGCTCTCCTCTGGGAGTATCGCAAGCTCGAACTTGCTCATCAGAAGCTGCAAGCTGAGACTCAAGGCCAAGGTAATTTTCTTACTCACCATATCTTTATTCGGAGCACCTTTCTCTGTTTCATTTACTTGATCCTTTCTCGCTGTTTTCCCACAGCCTCTGCCCAGTCCACCATCGACGCGCTCCACTCGCAGATCAGCAAGACGGAAAGTAAGTCCTTAGCTATCCTCTTGTTGCTTTGTGTTCATGCTCATTCCTTTGCCATTTCTATCCTAATGGATCGAGATAGCTTTGTTGCTGCTGACGAGTGATTTGTTCCGAATAAGTAGAGAAGCACCAAGACGAGCTCCAGAAGGAGCGAGACGAGGTGATCCGACTGAAAAAGCAGATGGCCGACATGGAGCAGAAGCACCAGGACGAGGTGAAGGGGCTGAAGGAGGAGCTTGCCGAGAAAGACGGCCAGCATGCCGCTAGTGCCAAGAAAACCAAGGAGCTGCTCAAGAAGGCCGAGTCGGCGGTTGAGTCGGCTAAGATGGATCTCGACGCCCTCCAATCCAAGGCCAGGACTTGGCAAAGCAAGCTCGGCGCCATCAATTCTTTCCTCGGTAGTGAGTTCTTACTATTTTTTGCGCTGTGCTTTCTGTTCTTGACTTCTGCCTCTTCTTTATTATTTTTCTAATGCCCTCTTTCGGTTGCACAGAACTTTCCCGAGGCTGACATGTTCGCCATACAGGCCATGAAAAGAGTGCGAGCTGAGTCTGGCGCTCCAGCTGATGGCGAGGTGACTATTGATGAGCATCTCGAAGCGGTGTTAGAGCGTGTCAAGACCCTCAAGTCATGTGGTGTAGACTTTCTCAAATCAGCGATTCATGCGTTCCGAATGCTCTGGCCGGATGAAGATGTGCCTACACTCATCGAGCCCCTAACTGATAGGCTGCTTCTTACCGAAGATAGGCTGGATCAATGGCGCGAGTCGGACGGCCGAGCTGCAGCGGACAAAGCCCTTTCCTTCGTGCTTTCATGGTACGAGGACATCAACTTTGATGTTCTTGAACGCATAAGGGAGGAAGGCAAATGGCTCCATGAGCCTGAGCTGATCAAGAAACGCCAGGAGCGAGCCTATGCCATGATCGAGTATGCTATGGTGCACGCTTGGTGCGACGGCCCTAGCTTCCTCGACCTCGACAAACCACTTGCTGAAGTTGCTGATGAGGAAGGTGCTGACAGCGAGGCCACCGAGTCAGACGAGCCGGAAGAATCGGCGACCGATGCCCCTGACTCGGCAGATGCTCCAGGTGATGCTCCTAGCTCCAAGACCGCTCCTCCAAGCCCAGCTGCTTCTTAGGATGATTAGAAAAACACTTTAACTTTGATGAGATCCCTGGTATGTCGGGTACATATGTAACATACATTGCACTTATTTTTGGGTGTGTGCCATTTGATAAGGCTTAAACTCCTTATTATACTGTGAATGTGAATCATCCAAGGGCAAGTCCCGGAGTCTCATTTTGCCGTTTCACCTTTCCTTGACTTTGGCTCTTGTCTACCTTTTTTGGCATTCGACATTAGAGTCTCAAAGTACTAAGGATTGAGCTAGCATTTATGAAACTTAGATCACTTGACCCAGGATCATTGAACATATAATGCTATATAATATGCAGTGGCTTAGTTAAAAACATAGGGTTGACTCGCGTTTCTCCTTTTACTTATCCAATGTTCATGTTTACTCATCCTTTATCCTTTCCTTTTGCTTGCCATGAAGCCGTGTTTTCGGACAACAACATAGTTGAAGAGTTGATTTTTTCCGAGTAAACATTACTTGTTCCGAAATAGGCTTTAGGTGTTATGCCATCTGACATAGAATAATTAAAAGGATAAACATAAGGGGCAGTCCCCGAGTCAGTTTTTCGAGTCATACCATTTTATTATCAGCACATAGCCGGCATAAACGTCCGACATGTGAGAGTTCGAGTGATACATGCACTGCTTGTCCTAAGTGTAGAAGGGGCGAAGCAGTGCCACATTACATGGCCTTTTGGTCTCATCACCTGATCTGTCTGCCTTGTTCTTTTGTGCTTCCTGATCATCTATTAGATAATATGAATCATTGTGCAATGCTTTGCTTAAAATTAATGGACCTTCCCATGGGGGTGATAACTTATGCATTCCAGCTGTGCGCTACACTAGTCTGAGCACCATATCCCCTTCTCAGAAAACACGAGGTTGAACTTTCCGGCTATGATAGTGTCGAATATTTTGCTGATATATAGAAGATCTGGACAATGCCAATTCCCTTGCTTCTTCAAGTAAGTCGACTCCATCTTCTCGGGCCTCTTTTACCTCGGCTTACGAGTATTGCCTTACTCTTGGCGAGTCATATTCTATGTAGGCAAGCAAAACTGCTTCTGCCCCATACATAAGGAAGAATGGTGTATAGCCTGTTGATCAATTCGGAGTTGTCCTCAGGCCCCATAGCACTGAGGGTAATTCCTCTATCCAACAACCAGGTGATCTATGGAGTGGCTCCATTAAGCGGGTTTTTATCCCGGATAACACTAAGCCATTAGCTCGTTCAACTTGTCCATTTGATTCTGGATGAGCGACAAATGCTACATCAAGTCTTATTCGTTTTTTTCCGCAGAATCGAGCAAAAGCTCCTTCGGCAAAATTTGTGCCATTATCTGTGATTACGCTGTGTAGGTAACTGTATCACAGGATTATGTCCCTTAGGAATGTGACAGCTGTTTTTCCGTCCAGTTTTTTGATGGGTTTCACTTCTATCCATTTGGTGAACTTGTCAATCATTACCAGTATATGAGTCATTCCACCCCTTGCTGTCTTGAATGGTCCTACCATATCCAGGCACCATACCGCGAATGGCCAAGTGGTTGGTATAGTCTTCAATTCAGATGCTGGTAAGTGTGACCTGGACGCATAGCGCTGGCAACCGTTGCATTTTCCGACTAGCTCTTGTGCTTTTGCCAGTGCACTTGGCCAATAAAATCCATGTATGAATGCCTTGGCCACCAATGCCCTTGATGATGCATGGTGCCCACATTCTCCTTGGTGAATATCCAACAAGATTTCTTGGCCTTTCTCTGAACTTATGCAACGCTGCAGTACACTCGTCACACTTCTTTTGTATAGCTCCTTGTTGATTATGGTGTAGGCTTTTGCTCTTCTTTCTGTTTGCCTTGCCAATATCTCATCATTTGGAAAAGTTCCATCTTTTAAATAGTTGAATATTGGCTGCGCCCATGTTGGTATCAGCGGTGCCGAATCTGTTTCCCCATCAATTTCCATTGGCTCAGCCGACATATGTTCTACCGACATGACCTGAGGAGTCCCCGAGTGTGATTCGGCAACCCCTGAGGTGAGCGGATCAGTCCCCCAGTGACTCGAATTGCCTTTGAGTCAATATCCATTGGCACAACGTCTGACTATTGGCTCGCCAATATTGACTCGGATTCTGGTGACGGCTTGATCGATGGTTTCCTGAAATGCTCCAACGCTATTCCTGGAGGTACTGCTTGCCGAGATGAGCCTAGATTGGATAGTACATCCGCTGCCTCATTCTCTGCTCTTGGTATGTGATGGAATTCACACCCTTCGAAGTATCCCAAAATTTGTTGCACATGGAAGCGATATAGCGCCATGTTTGCATCCAACGCGTCCTAATGCCTAGATACTTGCTGGATCACCAAGTACAAATCACCAAAACACATGATCCTTTTGATGCCAATCTCCTTGGCCACTTTTATGCCGTGAACCAGTGCTTCATACTCGACAACGTTATTGGAAGCAGCAAAATGGATCTGTAACACATACTTGAGCTGATCCCTCTTTGGCGATGTGAGCACTATCCCGATGCCTAGACCCATTTTCGTCTTAGATCTGTCAAAGTGCATCTTCCAGTAATTCGGATCTAGCAATGGTGGTTCATATTGCATTTCCATCCAATCCACGAAGAAATCTGCTGTGGCTTGAGATTTAATTGCATCTCGCCTATCATATTGTGGAGTGTATGGTGCTAGCTCTATGGCCCATTTTGCGACTTGGCCACTGGCATCTTTACTGCCCAATATATCTGAGATAGGTGCCTCACATACTACCTGGATTGGGTGTTCTTGAAAACAATTCTTCATCTTCTTTGCTACCATATATACCCCATATGTCATTTTATTTTTGATAATGGGGGTAATTTTGCTTTGATATCGAGAGCACTTCGCTCAAGTAATAAACCGGCCTTTGGACTAATTTGCCCTCTTCTTCACATTCAACCACTATTATTGCACTTACAACTCTATTGGTTGCGGCGACATAGAGCAATATTGGCTCTTTGGGTAGTGGTGATGCTAATATTGGTGTTGTTGCCAACATCTTTTTGAGTTCATGGAAAGCACTATCATCTTGCTGTGTCCATGTGAATTTGTCTGATTTTTCCATCAATTGATATAGTGGTAGGGCTTTTTCACCTAGCCGAGTAATAAACCTACTCAACGAGGACAGGCGTCCTATGAACTTCTGGACATCGTTGAGGGTTTTTGGAAATTCCATTCTTTCGATGGCCCTGATCTTTGTCGGGTTGGCCTCAATTCCTCGGCTAGATACAAGAAATCTGAGTAACTTCCCAACCGGTGTTGGGAATATGCCCTAGAGGCAATCATGTATGATGAGATTTCCCATTGTATTCATAAAGATATTAAGTAGTCCCTGTATAAACATCTGATGTGTATCATTGAATATGTGATTCGTTTGTCGAACTATGCATTCATGTTTTTTTTACTAAATATCCTTGGTCATTGATGTTGTGCTGGACACACAACTTAGACCAATGTGAAAGTCGGCTTGATGACTCGGTTCCACTTGTCATGGGCATGGAGTGCTGTTCCAACTTACACATATTCGGCTAAAGAGTTTAGCGAGTCGGATTGACCCATATTGAGGTACAACGAACAAGTTGTCATTTGTATATCTCAATCAATGTAATCCTTAGACCTAAGGTTATTACATAATCCGAGTTGAGGGTCACCGACTTAGGTTCATCAAGCTGATCCGAATCGGGCGCTTATAAAGGCGTAGTTCGGGACCGAGAATCAAGCTGCGTGATGTGAATAACCAAGATGGGATTTTGCCCCTCCACTCGGAGAGATATTCTCTGGGCCCTCTCGTGAGATATGATTCGGAAATCATGGCCATGCATGACTCGGTTAAGTGTTAACCGAGGCGATCGACTAAGAGTTAGTCGGGTGAATCACTTATCTCGGATCGAGAAGAGAGTCGGACTATTTAAGGGATGACAAATATTCGCCTATAGTCTGACAAGGTATATCGTGAGGCAAAAGGGACTCGGACGTAAGTCACATTGGAAAGGCAAGTCGTCATGACTCTTTGGTACTTGGGAGTCGGCACGTTCTGCTAGGAGCCGCTACCGACTGATCGATTGAGAGTCGGACTCCAATCGTGTCCAAGTAGCCATGAGCCTGCGGGGTCACACACTTAAGAGCGGGAGAAAGTTCGGATTGGATCTGAACATATAATCTTGTTGAGTTGGACCTAAACCTGATTAGGACTGAGTTAGTGAGTTGGACTCACGGTGACTAGTGTTATATGGGCTTTAGTGAATGGGTCGCGCGAGCAGAGCCCACATTCACTCCCTATATATAGTGGAGCACCGTAACCCAGAAAGGTTAATCGTTGTTTGGTTAGTTCATTCCACGTGTTGGAAACCCTAGCTCCACAGCAGTCCTGCCGTCGTTTTGAACCTAGCAGTTCGCCGCCGGCGCTCCTCCTTGTACGTGTGGATACCAGCAGAGGTGCTGTGCGATCAGCACCAGGACGATCGGATCGTGAGGACTGCACTGCATCAACTGACGCGCTTCATCAGTAATCCGCAACCGCGTTTCTAATGGTAAACCTCGTGGCCTTCTACCTCAGCTAGATCTTGGGATCACCACGTTAGAGGAAAAAGTTTTGTTTTATCTCTGTGTGGCCCGGGACACCAAATGTGCATTTTTCCGGGTTAAGTTTCATCCGAAATCTTCTTAATTTGCGAATGTTTGATGCAAGTCCTCAATTAGAGTTTGACTTTGCTTGCTTTTTATCACCACGTCATCGACGTATACTTGAACATTTTTGTCCAATTGATCTTGCAAGCATTTTTGCATGCATCTTTGATATGTTGCACCTGCATTTCTTAATCCAAATGGCATGGTACGATAGCAATAAGCCCCGTACGGGGTCATAAAAGTTGTCTTTATTTGATCATTCGGATTTAGTGGTATCTGGTGGAATCCAGAATACGCGTCCACAAATGACAACAACTCACACCCGGTAGTAGAATCTATGATTTGATCGATCCGTGGTAGGGAAATGGGACACGCCTTATTGAGGTTCATGTAATCAATACACATGTGCCACACCACTACCACGTTCGGTTCATCCTTTTTCTTCTCGACCAAGACTGGATTTGATAACTAATCCGGGTGCAGTACTTCCATGATGAATCTAGCAGCTAAGAGCCTGGATATCTCGGTAGCTATCACTTTCCTCCTATCTTCGGCGAAGCGGCGGAGGGGTTGCTTCACCGGCTTGGCATCTGGCCTTACATGAAGAGAATTCTCAGCCAGCTCCCTCGGAACTCCTTGCAAATCCTGTGTGGACCATGCAAAGATATCCCGATTCTCATAGAGGAAGCTGGTGAGCTCGCTTTCCTATTTGTCAGTTAGCCTAGCCCCAATGGTAACTATGCGCTCTAGGAAAGTCTCATCCACTTGTACCTTCTTGGTCTCTTTGGTAGCTTGGAATGATACATTGCCATGTGGATTAGTGAGTGCCGGCATGGACATTTGTGCTGCTTTGGCCAATGCTTCCACCTCCAACATTTGATGCTTTTCCTGTGCTATGAACAGTGATTCGGCCAGTGAAGATCCGGCTGAGGCACAAGCAATAGATCTTTTGTAATATCCTTCGACTGTGATCACTCCACATGGACCTGGCAGTTTCATCTTCAAGTAAGAAATATGCGGATTAGCCATAAACTTTGCATAGCCGGCCTGCCGAGTAAGGCGTGGTATGAGCTGACCAAGTCGACCACCTCGAACTCTATGGCTTCAGTGTGACAAATATCTCTATTGCCAAATAAGACGTCGACCCAGATTTTGCCAATTGGCTCATAGGACAATCCCAACACGATGCCATGGAAAGTTGTCTTAGTCGGCTCCAGCATGTTCATAGTGATGCCTAGCTTGAGCATGGTATCCTTGTACATGATGTTGATGCTACTGCCATCGTTGATCAGTACCTTGGAAAATTTCACATTGATATCAGGGCCCATGAAAGTTGGATCCAAGACTAGAGCATAACCTCCTGGGGTTGGCATGATCTTGGGGTGATCCTTTATGCTCAAAGTTATCTCCTGTTTAGACCAGTGCATGCACTAAGGAATTGCCGGCATTCTGGCATTTACTTCCTTCATCTGTCTCTGCTGGCTCCTTTTGTCATTTGGATATATGAAAAATACGACATAGCTTTGGTGATGTTCTCTGTAATCGTTTCTGGTTCCATGGCCGACATGATCGTCGTCGCCCCTTGGGTTATGCACCTGGTGCACAGCCTCCCTTCTTTCTTGATTATGATACCTTGGCTGCCTGTTCTCATATCTGTGCTCAGCTCCAACAGCTTGGGCATTTCCTCCTATGAGCGGTGGAGGGGGAGGTGGTGGTAGCTGCTTACTCGGTGAATCCACTCTATCTCCCTTCTGAAACCAAGTGCATTGTCTTGTTGTGTGATTTGCTGGCTTACTCGGACTAGGCGTGTGAAATTTACACGGCTGGTCCAGCATCATCTCATAGGTATACTTCTGTCTATCCGGATACGGCTTTCTTTGTTCGTATGGCTTTTTGCCATCATTCTTTGGAATCCACAGTTGTTGTCCATTTGTCCTTTGACATTGGCTACTTCCAGCATCTGGATCATCCTGGCTCACGGACGCAACCTGAGTCGAACCATACCTGTAGTCTGGCCTTTCATCTCATCTTTTGCTTCTATACTCGGCTCTTTCCTGGCGCCTTTGTGATCCGGCAACGTCATAGATCTGAGTCTTAGTTAACCCGTCTACCGACATGAGCAGAGGCTGAGTGGGATATCCTAATGCATACGAATCAGCAATCCTTATTGTTTCCGCCAAGCTTGCCGACATATCTCTCTGTAACCTTTGCCATAGCACACTTACATGTCTGCATCGTTGTGCAAACCAAGCGATAGCCTATGACTTGATTACCCCTTCACAAGAGTTGCGCATTGCGCACCATCTTGTGAGGAATTCATTGTCTGTTTTGTTCGGCCTTTGCTTACATTGCTAGGCATTTGTGGCGATTCGGCCTTGTAGGTGCCGTGAAATTGCTCACAGAAGCATCCTGAAAATCGATCCAGCTATTGATGCTTCCTGGTGGCAAGTTATTCAGCCACACCCGTGATGGTCCTTCGGCACTACGATCGCATGTCGCCCATCTCAAATTTCCACGATTTTTAAAGGCCCATAATCTATGAGCCATCTTACGGCTTTGTGCTTCCATCGTAAGTCTTTGTTCCTCCGCCACCGAAATTTGGTGCAAATGGCTCCTTCATGATCCTTGGGCCAAACATGGTAGACCAGGACCTTGTGACTCAACTGGATGCCATCTTTATTCGATCAAGCTTTAACCTTGCATCATCCTATGAAGGTTTCTACCTCCAAGTCTTGCTCCCATTGCTTGGTATGCGTGATCTAGCAATTCATACCCGTCATTCACCATCGCCGACTAACCATCATTGTATATGTTTGCGTTCGGGTTAGCAGGTTGTTGTACTACTTTTCCCACGCTTTGTTGTCTTCTTTCGGGTTGAGCTGCAGCATTATTCAGAACTGGATTTCCTCCTCCTGCCGAGTGAGCTCCACGCCTAGGCTGAGGCGCAAAATTTTGGCCTCCATTGTCATTCCTTTGTCCTGCTTGCCTCTCTCGACCTGCATTTTCCTGGTTCTCATTTCCCTGAACATTGTTCCTTCTCTCTCCCTGTGCATGCGCTGGGTTTCCCTGAGCCATTGCCGGGTCATAGGTGATCATTTGCTTGTTCCTCCTTGAATCCACACTCTTTTATTTTCTCTGTCTCAGCGCCACTCCGGGTGAGGAAGCTGTATGACCTGCTGATCTTGCCGGGGTAGGAGTTGCCGAGTGAACCAGCTGCAATATCCCTGCTATACCCGGATTCTCCCTATAGTATGCCTCATTCAGCATCCCTGCTTCTCTTACCAGTTCATTGACTCGCTCTTGTTGCTTTTTCTTTGCCTCACCCATCAAATGGGGTAGCTCTGCCATTGCTGCCTCTGCAGCTCTCAGGTTAGCTGCTGCGGTATTGTACGTTGGCCGCATGGCTGTTTCGTTGATGTTCTCTGGTGTTATCTTTGATGTTGCATCTACCAGCTCCTCATTGAGGTTTATTCCTCTTAATCTCGTTGCATCAAGCCGGGTCTTTGCGCCCTTGACTCGATTTTCCGAGTTAAGGTCTCGGATTGTGATATCCACCTCTTGTTGTAACTGCGCTAACTCCTTTGCCTTCTCCAGAACCTTTATCCTGGCCTCCTCTAACTCGGCCTGCACGCGTGCCGAATCAGTTGCTTGCGCTATTGGCTCTGCCAACTTGTCTATTGCCTCTTGCAGCTCTTTAGCTCTCTTACTTCTAGCTATGTTCTCTGGCTTTTCTAATGGTGCCTTTGTTGTTCTTGCAGCTCTTGGTGTCTCCTCTTGATTTCCTCCCTCAGCATTCTCGTTCACTACGGGATCTACTGGAGGAGCTGTTGTGTTAGGGGCTGTCATCATTACCTCAACAGAGACGAGCTGGTGAAGTTTTCCTGCAGTAGGAACCGCAGGTGGATCCGGCGCCAGGATAACGTGCTCCGGATATGCGTGCTCCATGCGCACCGCAACATAGACCTGGTGCTCGCTGAACTTGATGACCCCTTGGGAACGGCTTGGTCCCGAAGCACCCCACGTTGTTGCTGATGAAGTTGAGCGCTCCAAACCTCTATATGAGGCTAGAGTAGACGCGCTTGCCGGTCTTGGCGACGATGTTGCCCGTCCAGATGAAGACTCCATCAAGCACCTGCTTCTACCACACGGTGGGCGCCAACTGTTGTGGTGGTGTCACGCCAGATGCCATGGGTAGGCTTAAGTTGGGGGCCGAATGGGTGCTTGTGGTCACCGGGGAGGGAGTGCACGGTCTTGCCATGCACGAAGAACAATATGAACTCTCCACACTTAGGAATTTTATTGATGCTAGTGGTTTACAAGTGCTCCTAGAGCTGTATCAACAAGGGTTCTGTGCCCTAGTTCCCTACTTGTTCCAACCTCCTCTAACCCTAGATATCCCCCTCCTTATATATGCGATGGCTAGCAAGGTTACACCCCTTTGGGTCCTAGGGTTATTGTTTGGATCTTGGTCCTTACTGTACGGGCCGGGTCATGGGCTTGTACTAAGCCCAATGGCCTAGTCCATAAAGCTAGACAGCTAACGGTCTTCACGTACGTCGCCTCCAGTTCCTTTGGCGTCATGTAGTAACTTTGTACGTCAGCCCTCGTGATGACCCACAAGTATAGGGGGTGTATCATAGTACTTTTGATAAATAGGACTATCGATCCCAACAAGGAGCGGAAGGTGCTGAACAGTGGTATTGTTGGGAATATGCCCTAGAGGCGATCATGTATGATGAGATTTCCCGTTGTATTCATAAAGATATAAAGTTGTCCTTGTATAAACATCTGATGTGTATCATTGAATATGTGATTCGGTTGTGGAACTATGCATTCATGTTGTTTGTACTAAATGTCCTTGGTCATTGAGGTTGTGCTGGACACACAACTTAGACCAATGTGAAAGTCGGCTTGATGACTCAGTTCCACTTGTCATGGGCATGGTGATGCCATTCCGACTTACACAGATTCGGCTAAAGAGTTTAGCGAGTCGGATTGACCCATATTGAGGTACAACGAACAAGTTGTCATTTGTATATCTCAATCAATGTAATCCTTAGACCTAAGGTTATTGCATAATCCGAGTTTAGGGTCACCGACTTAGGTTCTGTCAAACGCTGATCCGTAACTGGGCAGTTATAAAGGCAGAGTTCGGGTCGACTGAGAATCAAGCTGCGTGATGTGAATAACCAAGATGGAATTTTGCCCCTCCACTCGGAGAGATATTCTCTGGGCCCTCTCGTGAGATATGATTCGGAAAGCATGGCCATGCATGACTCGGTTAAGTGTTAACCGAGGCGATCGACTAAGAGTTAGTCGGGTGAATCACTTATCTCGGATCGAGAAGAGAGTTGGACTATTTAAGGGATGACAAATATTCGCCTATAGTCTGACAAGGTATATCGTGAGGCAAAAGGGACTCGGACGTAAGTCACATTGGAAAGGAAAGTCGTCATGACTCTTTGGTACTTGGGAGTCGGCACGTTCTGCTAGGAGCCGCTACCGACTGATCGATTGAGAGTCGGACTCCAATCGTGTCCAAGTAGCCATGAGCCTGCGGGGTCACACACTTAAGAGCGGGAGAAGGTTCAGATCGGATCTAAACCAGAAATCTGGACGGGTTGGACCCGAGCCGGATTAGGACTGAGTTAGTGAGTCGGACTCACGGTGACTAGTGTTATATGGGCTTTAGTGAATGTGCCACGAGAGTGGAGCCCATGTTCACTCCCTATATATAGTGGAGCACCGTAACCCAGAAAGGTTAATCATTGATCGGTTAGGTCATTCCATGTGTTGGAAACCCTAGATCCACAACAGTCCTGCCGTCGTACTAAACCTAGTAGTTCGCCGCCGGTGCTCCTCCTTGCACATGTGGATACCAGCAGAGGTGCTATACGATCAGCACCAGGACGATCGGATCGCAAAGGACTGCACGGCATCAACTGACACGCTTCATCAGTAATCCGCAACTGCGCATATAGTGGTAAACCTCGTGGCCTTCTACCTCAGCTGGATCTTGGGATCACCACGTTAGAGGAAATTTTTTGTTTTATCTCCGCGTGGCCCAACAGTGGTATCAGAGCGATAGCTTCTGGTTTTAGGCTCGAGATCTCGCATATGTGATATGCAGTTGGCTGTAGATGAGATCTATGTGTTGTTTGGTGGTCGATCTATGAGATAGATCGGTTTTGTACGAGGTTGATTTGATCAACTGTACTCGGGGAATGGTAGATCTGATTTCCGTGATCATACTGCTGAGGTCGTGGAACGACACACCCCTACCGGTCGGATTCCGCCATCGGGGTAGACCGTGACACGTAAATCCAGAGGCGGTGATCGAAGATCAAAAAGTTTGATCGAATCGGAACAATGGTCGGAATCCATGTCCCGAACAATGATCGGAACAATGGTCGGAATCCATGTCAGAATCGTGGACCGCCGGCTTCGCCCTGTCATAGCGCCTTAGATGTCGTTGCGAGTTTCACAGCGCCGGTAGATATTGTATCTATGCATAACTTGTTTTGCAGGAAGTTGTGAATGGTATGGTTCATGTGCGTGATGTATGTGTGTAATCCATACGTGATCTGCGAATCACAGTTTTTGTCAGTCGGCTGGAGCCTAGGTGCTATCATTTTATTGTATAACAACCTGCGTGTCAGATTCTCTATGTAATTTACTTTACTAAGCTAGTGTAGCTGTTTGGAGAATCCGGATGACATGCAAGGCGATATACATGTCGGCGACATGGAGTAAGACAGCAAGTGACAAGAGTTGGCACGAGTCAGATTACAGGCTTTGTGGAGATGGAGATCGCCATGAAGAGAGCCAGACCATTTCACATTATAATTGCTTTATTTTGTGTTATTGTTATGTCTCTGTTTTACCTCTATTAGATAGTCGGTAAAATTTAATCCCTCAAATAAGGTCTAGTCGGTTTTCCCGCCAGTGTTTGCACCATCACAAGTCGGACATTTTTGGTAGTGGGCTCATAAAATTGAGGTGCTGCCAATTCTTTCCGACTAGGTGGGTTCGAGTCGGACTCTTACTGCGGAAACACTCGGTAAGCTAGACGGGTCTATCACAACGGTTGTGGGGCTTAGGGAAAAGTCGGATGGGAGCCGGGGCATGTGATGCCACCCGTCCAACAGGAATCGTATGAGATGCGATTGACATGGAGTTTTCTACCTAGATCACTTGGCGGCTAGCGGTGATGCTAAATCTCACTAGCCGACTTGCTTATTTAGGGTCCTGAATCACTAAGCAACCATCGGAGGGGTGTTGGTTCTAGTGGGAGCATAAAATATTAAAAAGTTTAATATGCTTGCTCTTTTATGAATACATGTCTTAAGTGTTTTGCATATTTTCTGTTGTAGATCATAGCACCAAGTAGCAGTCACTCTCAGATATCTGGTTTTGCTTTGAGAACAATTCTTGAGAAAGATAAGCTGAACGGCACTAATTTTACCAACTGGTATCGAAATCTGAGAATTGTTCTCAAACAAGAAAAGAAGGACCATGTCCTAGACAACCCACTTCCAGATGATCCGAATGAGAATGCGATTGCCGCTGCCACCAATGCCTACCGCCGGGCTAAGGATGAGTCCACGGATATTAGTTGTCTTATGCTTGCTCACATGGAACCGGACTTGCAAAAGCAGTTCGAGAATGTTGAGGCCTACGATATGATCGAAAGCCTCAAAAGTATGTTCCAGGATCACGCGAAGACTGAGAGGTATAAAGTCGCTCTGGCTTTGCTGAGTTGCAAGCTTAAGGATGGTGATCCACTGAGTCCGCATGTGATCAAAATGGTTGGTTACGTGCAGTCTCTGGAGAGGCTTGGCTACCCCATTAGCGAAGAGTTCGCTACAGATATAATTCTGAACTCTCTTCCTAGTGCATATGGGCAGTTCATTTCGAACTACCACATGCATGGTATGGATAAGAAGCTCATTGAATTGCATGGGATGCTCAAGCAGGCAGAGGCGGATCTAAAGAAGGGTGCCAGTTAAGTGTTGATGGTGTAGAATAAGGCTAAGTTCAAGAAGAGTTCTTGGACTAAGAAGAAGGCTAAGTCGGGAGGAAAGCAGGCTCAGGACCCGGTCCCAAGAACTTCCTCAGGGACTAAGCCATCTCCTTCAGCCGGATCCACTTGCTTCTACTGCAAGGCGGGTGGCCACTGGAAGAGGAACTGCAGCAATTACTTGGCCGACAAAGCCAAGAGTGGAGGTATGACTTCCGACTCAGGTACACTTGTTTGCAATGTTATAGACATATATCTTGCTGATGCACCTAATAGTTCTTGGGTATATACCGGTCAAGTTATTCACATACGCAACTCGCAGGGGGACCGTAAGAACTAGGAGCGTAGCAAGAGAGGTTGATATTCGAGTCGGCAACAAAGCAAGAGTTGCTGCGTTGGAAGTCGACGATGCAACTTCATTTACCTTCAGGATTCATTATGGAACTGAATAATTGTTATTATGTTCCAAAGGTTCGATCAAAACATTATTTCGCTTCATGTTTGATGAGGCAAGGCTATGAGTCGAATATCAAGAATAATGGTTGTTCTTTGTATTTGAATGATATGTTTCACGGCTTTTCACCCGTCCAGGACGGGTTATTTATTTTGAATCTTGATGGTGAGTCGGTTTATAACATAAATGTTAAAAGGTTGAAACCAAATGATCTGAATATGACTTACTTTTGGCACTGTCGGCTTGGTCATATAAGTTGGAAACGCATGAAGAAGATCCATGATGATGGACTGCTAACTTCGTTCGACTTGGAGTCGTTCGAGACATGCGAATCTTGCCTACTCGGCAAAATGACCAAGACAACTTTTGCAAAGAGTTGCGAAAGGGCGTCTGACTTGTTGGGACTGGTACATAGTGATGTATGTGGACCAATGAGCGCGACAGCCAGAGATGGTTATGAGTAATTCATTACCTTCACTGATGATTTGAGTAGGTATGGATATATCTACTTGATGAAACATAAGTCAGAAGCCTTTGAAAAGTTCAAAGAATTCTAGAATGAAGCACATAATCAACTCGGCAAGAAAATAAAGTTTCTTCGGTCGGACCGAGGAGGCGAGTACATGAGCCATGAGTTTGATGACCATCTGAAAAGTTGTGGAATAGTTCCTCAACTTACTCCGCCAGGAATGCCACAAAGGAATGGTGTTTCGGAAAGGCGGAATCAGACCTTGTTGGACATGGTACGGTCAATGATGAGTCGGACAGATCTGTCTTTATCATTTTGGGGTTATTGTCTAGAAATAGCGGCGTTCACACTAAACAGAGTACCATCAAAATCGGTAGAGAAGACACCGCATGAGATGTGGATAGGCAAAAAGCCGAGTTTTTCTTTTCTTAAGATTTGGGGTTGTGAAGCATTTGTCAGCGACTCACGGACAAGCTTCTGACCAAGTCGGATAAGTGTATTTTCATTGGGTATCCGAGAAACCTTGGGTTACTACTTCTACAACCGAGAAGAGGGCAAAGTGTTTGTCGCTGAACGGTGTCTTCCTTGAGAAAGAGTTTCTCAATCGGGGAGTAAGTGGAGCATGGTGCAGCTCAAGAAATTCGAGAGGAACCGCTAGTAGCGAGTTGGCAAAAACCTTGGAGGTTGAGCGGTCGGTAGGCCGAAGAAGCACCTGTACTACGAAGATCGGCGAGATTACGAAGTGTTCATGGTGTTTCTTGTTGAGCGTTGATGAGCCGACAAATTATTCGGAAGCGATGGTGGGATCTGATTCCGAGTCATGGCTTGGAGCCATGAGATCCGAGTTAAAGTCCATGGATGAAAATCAAGTTTGGGACTTGGTTGATCTTCCAGACGGTGCAAGACCCGTCGAGTGCAAGTGGGTCTTTAAGAAAAAAACTGATATGGATGGAAATGTTTCCGTCTATAAAGCACGCCTTGTTGCGAAGGTGTTCCGACAAGTTCAAGGAGTTGATTACAACGAGACTTTCTCGCCCATAGCGATGCTTAAATCAGTTCGGATCATGTTAGCTATAGCGGCCTATTTCGACTATGAGATATGGCAGATGGATGTCAAAACGACTTTCCTTAATGGAAATTTAACCAAGGACGTGTATATGATACAGCCCAAGGGTTTTGTCAATCCGGCTAATGCTGACAAGGTGTGCAAACTTCAGAAATCCATTTATGGGTTGAAGCAAGCATCTCGGAGTTGGAAAATTCGCTTTGACGAGGTAGTCAAATCATTTGGCTTCATCAAGAGTGATCATGATTCTTGTTTATACAAGAAGTTTAGTGGGAGCAAAGTAAACTTTATAATCTTATATGTGGATGACATATTACTAATTGGAAATGATGTCCAGATGTTGCAAGAAACCAAGGAATCATTGGAAAGGAGTTTCTCAATGAAAGACTTGGGTGAGGCAACATACATCCTCGGAATCCGAATCTATAGAGATAGATCAAGGAGGCTCATTGGATTGAGTCAGAGTACTTATTTGGACAAAGTGTTGAAGAAGTTCAACATGGAATCGTCTAAGAAAGGGTTCTTACCGATGTCCCATGGTGTAAAACTTAGCAAGACTCAGTGTCTTTCGACAACTGATGAGCGAAGTCGGATGAGTGCGATTCCATATACTTCTGCAGTCGGATCCATCATGTATGCCATGATTTGTACTAGGCCGGATGTTTCCCATGCTCTAAGTGTTGTGAGCAGATACCAGGCTGATCCTGGAGAAATCCACTGGACAACGGCTAAAAATATCCTAAAGTACTTGAGAAGGACTAAGGATATGTTCTTGATTTATGGTGGTGAAGATGAACTCAGTGTAAATGGTTACACGGATGCGAGTTATCTTACCGACTCTGATGATTCTCGTTCGCAATCCGGATACGTGTTTATTATAAACGGAGGTGCTATGAGATGGAAGATACCCAAGCAAGAGACTGTGCCTGCATCTACAACAGAGGCTGAGTATATTTCCGCCTCGGAGGCAACAAAGGAAGCTGTTTGGATGAGGAATTTCCTCATGGATCTTGGTGTGGTTCAGGGCTCGTCCAATCCGTTAGACGTGTATTGTGACAACAATGGTGATATTGCACAAGCCAAGGAACCTAGACAACACCAGAAGAACAAGCACATACTCATGCGGTACCATCTGATTTGCCAGTTCATGGATCAGGGTGATATCAAGTTATGCAAGGTACACACGGATGCAAATATTGCGGATCCGTTGATAAAGCCGTTACCCCAGCCGAAGCATGAGGCGCACCTGAGAGCCATGGGCATTAGATGCTTAGACATGTGATGTAGGAAGATTGACTCTAGTGCAAATGGGAGACTGTTGGGAATATGCCCTAGAGGCAATCATGTATGATGAGATTTCCCATTGTATTCATAAAGATATAAAGTTGTCCTTGTATAAACATCTGATGTGTATCATTGAATATGTGATTCGGTTGTGGAACTATGCATTCATGTTGTTTGTACTAAATGTCCTTGGTCATTGAGGTTGTGCTGGACACACAACTTAGACCAATGTGAAAGTCGTCTTGATGACTCGGTTCCACTTGTCATGGGCATGGTGATGCCATTCTGACATACACAAATTCGGCTAAAGAGTTTAGCGAGTCGGATTGACCCATATTGAGGTACAACAAACAATTTGTCATTTGTATATCTCAATCAATGTAATCCTTAGACCTGAGTTTATTGCATAATCCGAGTTGAGGATCACCGACTTAGGTTCTGTCAAACGTTGATCCGTAACTCGGCAGTTATAAAGGCAGATTTCGGGTCGACTGAGAATCAAGCTGCGTGATGTGAATAACCAAGATGGGATTTTGCCACTCCACTTGGAGAGATTCTCCGGCCCTCGTGAGATATGATTCGGAAAGCATGGCCATGCACGACTCGGTTAAGTGTTAACCGAGGCGATCGACTAAGATTTAGTCGGGTGAATCACTTATCTCGGATCGAGAAGAGAGTCGGACTATTTAAGGGATGACATATATTTAAGGGACTCGGACGCAAGTCACATTGGAAAGGCAAGTCGTCATGACTCTTTGGTACTTTGGAGTCAGCACGTTCTGCTAGGAGCCGCTACCGACTGATCGATTTGGAGTCGGACTCTAATCGTGTCCAAGTAGCCATGAGCCTGCGGGGTCACACACTTAAGAGCGGGAGCAGGTTCGGATCGGATCTGAACCGGAAATCTGGTTGGGTTGGACCTGAGCCGGATTAGGACTAAGTCAGTGAGTCGGACTCATGGTGACTAGTGTTATATGGGCTTTAGTGAATGTGCCACGAGAGTGGAGCCCATGTTCACTCCCTATATATAGTGGATCACCGTAACCAGAAAGGTTAAACGTTGATCGGTTAGGTCATTCCATGTGTTGGAAACCCTAGCTCCACAACAGTCCTGCCCTCATATCGAACCTAGCAGTTCGTCCCCGGTGCTCCTCCTTGCACGTGTGGATACCAGCAGAGGTGCTGTACGATCAACACCAGGACGAACAGATCGCAAAGGGTTGCACTGCGTCAACTGATGCGCTTCATCAGTAATCCGCAACTGCGTGTCTAGTGGTAAACCTCATGGCCTTCTACCTCAACTGGATCTTGGGATCACGACGTTAGAGGAATTTTTTTATTTTATCTCCGCGTGGCCCAAAGGTATGGAGCAGGAAATCCCTGTGAATACTTAGAAAACGGATTTTTAGTGGTTTTCCGACAAGGCGACAAAACAAAGGAGCAAGTAACAGAAGTAACGAACAAACGGAGCAAGTGGCCCAATCCTTTCTTAGCAAAGGACAAGCCGGTGGAAATACTTATAAGTACCAAATGTTCTCGAGGATACATGGAAATTATGTCAAGTTCTTTCGTTTCAAATAGCTGAGTACTCTTCTCTAGTGTTTGTAAATGTTGTGTGGGTGAACCTGTGCTAACATACCGCCCTTCCTAGGACTAATACATACTTGTGATTAAACGCCCTGCAAACATTTGTAACTACAGGTAAGTAATTAAGATATAAATCTAATCACAACCTTAAACTATGAGATCCTACGCTACCTTGTGCAAAGGTGTCCTAACGGGGGTTCAGGTTTCTGTCACTCCGGCAATCCCGCGATTAGTAGCAAAATACACAATGCATTCCCCTAGGCCCATAAATGGTGAAGTATCATGTAGTCGACGTTCACATGACACCACTAGAAGAATAGCACCACAACTTAAATACTAAACCATTGAATAATAACTCATCATAGATTCACTACTAACAACATGACTTCTCCCATGTCCTCAAGAACTAAACGAACTACTCACAAGACATCATATGGATCAAGATCAAAGATGATATGACAATGGATAACAATCTGAACATGAACAATAATCCAGTGGTTCCACTCACAAGCATCAACTATAATAGTAATCAACACCGGGAAAGTTTCCCCTAAGAACTAAAGCAATATCCGACACAATTGTTACAGCAGGACGGAGTGGTGATGATGGTGCTGGTGGAGATGATGGTGTGGATGATGATGATGATCCCGATGAAGCCTAGCTTGATGATCGTGTTGATGACGACGGTCTCCCCTCTCCGGGAAGGAATTCCCCCGGTAGAAATATGTCTGTCGGAGAGATCTTTCCCTCTTGGTGTTTTCCGCCCCCCAGAGGCGGCGGAAATCTATCTGTGGTCGCTCCCCGAGCCTTAGGGTTTCGAAGGGAAGATATAGGCGAAGGGGCGGAGTTGGAGGCCGGGAAGGTGGGCCACACCTGCCCTAGGCGCGGGGCCAGGTGGGCCCGCGCCTAGGGGGTGTGTGGGCCCCCTGAGGCCCCACTTCGTCCCTCCTTCTGGCTTCCTTCGTCTTCTGGTAAAATAATATGTTTCCATATTTTTCTGGTATTTTTCCGATCTTCACGAAATTGCACCGAAACACCCTCTTTTCCATCACAATCCAGACTCCGGTAGTCCATCCTCCAAGAATCATCCAACATGCATAAACAGATGAAAATCCATAAGTGATACCTCATAATAAGACAAATATCAATGAATAGAGGTAAATTATGATATAGAATGGTGATGCAAATTGGGCGTATCAACTCCCCCAAGATTAGACTTCTCTCGTCCCCAAGCGAATATTGAGCTCAGTAAACATGTCCATAGGTTTATGGAGTGAAGTGTCGATACAAGAATACGAACAAGAGGCATCACACTTACCATTGCACAACTCATAGAACAGAGCAACTCACCATTATATAACTTAGCTTGCAACCAAGTACAGCAGTCACAATAGAGATGCATAAAGATAAATCATAATTGGAATTGGCAAACTTGCTCTTGGTCAGAGAACACCTGGTAAGTAGTCTCACAAAATATTTTTGTAGAAGTTTCAAAACAGGAGCACACTTTGCTCAAAAAGGTTTTTCACAAGTGAAGGCTTTCACAGTAATACTCAATAAATAAGAGTTTTGTGCAAAGAAGGAAGACAAAGAACATGATTGAATAAATCACCATATGAATGCTTGAAACACAACAACTCAAATGCTTGCTGGAGATGGAGAGGAAGTAGGTTTACTGACTCAACTTGGAAGTGGGAGAAAGGTCCCTTCTTAGAGGGTAGCAGGGATTACAAGTCATAAAGATATTCCAAAAGATTATGGTACTTACTAGCTTTGAGCCCTCATTGCCCCTATCATAAGCATCTTGAGATGATTAACGTTAAAGTGAACAAAGATGGAGTATATGCTTGACGAAATATAAGTTGGCAATCTCATGTCCCTTGAATATGAGGGCCACTCCTCATGCATACTCAACTTTGGGCCCAAGTAAGTTCTTGTCATTGTAAGTATTTGCATATCATTGAGAACCGCCAACGGGGTACCCCTTGCACATGGTACATGAGCTTTCCATAACCAAAATGACAAGGCAAGGACAATGAGCATCTCAAAGAATCTATTTATTTACCATGTGTATAGCTTTTTATTGAGGATGCTTCATAGATAACTAACTATGGTGATGTTGCAAGTTTACACCATGATTAGGCATGGCTTAGGCTAGCCCAGCTTTCTCTAACATGAATCTGAGACTCCATGGACTTACAAGTTCCCTCTTTATTTCACACAGTTGACATCCATAGACAAAAGAGCACGATATCAACTGAGTACAAAAGTACAAGTGCAATGTTGAAAACGTTCCCCGTGACAGCACGGTTCTGCTAATTCCAACGTATAGATGCAAGCATATACAACTTCGATGTTCACAATGGTTCAAGTCTATTAGGGGCAAGGAAATAAGGTGTGCCATCAAGTTCGTGAGAGCTTTACTAACTATTTTTCACATAACAAAATACTTTTTAATTCAAAAGGTAGATGAAGCTTGAGAATTTGCTAGGAATAGAAAAAGCTACTTGGTAGATATGGTGGACACAAGTGGAAATTTTTTTGGTTCAAAGGATTTTGGAAACATGAGAAGTATGCCTTCTCAAAACAGGTTTTTGGCTAGCAAGGCTGGGTAGCAAGCAAGAGAGTTGAAAGAAACAAGCAAACATACAAGAAATAAAGCCAAACATGCAATCTTCCTTGAAGACACAAAAGAATCTTAAATAAAGAATACTAAGCTTATGAGCCAAGAAGAAAGAAAACAAAAGATACCAAATACCTGTAAGTTTTTTATTTCTTTCAAACTAATGCCACTGACCAGAACTCGGTTTGCCGAAACCAATTTAGATCCCCTCGATGATCCCAAAGTGGTGCCAATACTGAACAACAAGATCCATCATATAATAAGTATTGCAAACTAAAATAAGAAGTGCAAAAAGTAAAAGATGAGACTTCTCATTAATATTCCAATAAAGGCACTCACACTAAGGGATACATAGATAATCAACTAAAGGAGAGATACTTCCACATGCAAACCAAACTATAAAATAACCTCTCTACCACAGATATGAATCCACTAAAAAGGTAAAAGATAAAAGATAATGGTGGTGATACCGCGGCACTCCCCGAAGATTGGAACAAACCAAGGGATGCCAAACCTGATGACAAATTACTCCTTCGGTGGTGGTGGTGTTCTCTTGTCATCATAAAACTTCCAAGGAAATGGTTCCCCATCCAAAAAGGATGTCCTTGTCTCTGCAATCTTGAAACTAGTAGCAGAGCTTATGCGATCAAATCTAGCCTCATACTCACAGTTTTGATTCTGTATGTCATAGAGTTGTGCTTGCAATTGATTGGTGGTCTAACGGAGTGAGAAGATCTCTTCTAGGAGCTCAACAACTTCTCCCTCGTGCTTGGTGATGAGTTCTGAACTTATCTTGTGAATAACATCCACTTCGCGTTATGCCATCTTCTTGTACCTGAAAACTTCTTGTTCCAATGCTTCCATCCTATCTTCCAGACTGCCTTCTCCCTTAGGGCCTTGAACTTCTTTCATTTTTACCTTACCCTCTTTGAGGATCAACTCTTTGGGATGAATCCTCAACTCATACATGTACGGGTTGAGGACATCCGCAGAGGAATCCTCTGTGGGTGATCCAGAGGAAGACATTGAGCCTCCAAATCTGAGAATTTTCCTGACAGAAACAGATCGAAACGAAAACACGACGAGAACACGATGCAAGAACCTCGGGGAACCCGGGGGGTTATATATTACGAATATTCAATGCATAAGGAAGGTTTTGACACGGAAACGAGGCGGAGTCGAGCTGGGTGGAACACCTCAGCGCCAAGTCGGTGGGCCCGTGCCTGGGGTTTGTCCACCCCGGGCTCTGTTTCCTCTTTAGTTTCGTATCGTAACTTCCCTTATGTATTAAAACATAAAAAATATAAAAAATATTCGAGTTTTATGAACCTTTTGTTTTCATCACTTTTAACTATTCAAGGACGAACTCTACAGTTTCTGGTGTTTGGCTTCTGATAAATTCTTCCGAGTTATCATTTGAATAACATCAACATCTTCATTATA